>CM054930.1:1394618-1994618 GCA_029168755.2 Tillandsia fasciculata | reverse complement strand
ACACCTGTGGAAGTATCAGCCCAAGCAAGGCTAATGCATAGAATGGTTTACCAGCACCAAGCAGATAACCTGAAACACCAAATATCAAACAAGATCATAAGAACATTCAAAAAAAAAAAAAAAAAAAGTCTCTAACTCAGTGAGTTTGAACTGTTATTCAAAAGTTTTTAAGATTTCTAAATAGCTGAATAAATATGAAAGATAAGAGCAGTCAAATTAAGATGGTGCGCTTCATACCTGCAATGGTTATTTGAGTAATGTCAATTGCTCCAACACATATCCATTTGGCTGTATCAATGCCAAAAACAACCGGAAGAGACTACAAATAATAAGATATCAAAACATTTAGCACTGCATTTTCAAACCCAAATTCTCACATTTTGAAACAACATATTCTGCAGGTAAATGTAAAGATAAAGAAAGGAATGACCTGCAATCCCAAAATGTTGTCGCCTTCCATGCTTTTAAAATCATTTACAATGGCAATACCGAGCTAAGCAGCAGAAGATATAACAAGTTTAGGAATAGCAAATATCGAAAGCGAAAATTAACCATCTCGATGAGAAAGTGAGAAAGTACCCCAGCAATGCTATAGAGAAGTGTGAGGACGATGATGTCGGGATTAAGAGTTCCAAACAAAGCTTGGCCTGCCCACCTATCGTTCAAAAATTAAGAGTTAGTGTAAAATTAAGTCAAATAAATTCAACAAATGATCCAAAATAGGTGTTGTACCATGGCAAACTGATGTAGCTAGCACCTAAAGCAAAATTTCCAATCCATCCATTTTGCTTAAGCTGCAGCATACGAAATTTGTTGTGTGAAAAAAATTGGAAAAGATATCAGGTAACAGAGTTCACCATGAAGGTATATGAAAGCTAATTTACCTTTAGAGGTGGCGCTGAATATATGTAAGAAACAAAGGATCCACCCAAAGCTAGATAAAAAACAATAGGAAACTTGTGCCCTGACTAAAATGAAGAAAAGCAGTATGGAGTCCATATAAATATTCAGGTATTTTATCTTAATAGTAATCTAAATACACACCTTAAAGAAGACTTACCCAAATATCTAATAAAGCTCCCAATCCAAGGCCTCCAAAGAGCAAGAACCAAATCTGGGTTACAACCTGCTAGAACAGCTTTATTAAAAAAAATAGAACTTCGTCTGTTTGCAGTCATTTGTTAGCTGCCAACTTAAATCACAGTTAAAAACATTCTTGTGAGATTACAGAGAAAGCAAGTCCCGACAGAATTTTCGATTTGCAACACCGTAATAATTTAAATGATAGTGTTACAGATTTGTATGCACGGCCATATTATATATCGCAGGCCAAGTGACCACAAAATTCTTTTCTGATTTTTACGTGTGGTGACAATCAGATTTAGAAGTTCAGTTTCTTCTTCTCATTCTAGAAGAACCCCCATTAGCTTGGCCTTTGGGTCAGCTTCGACAGTCAAAAGAACCATGCTTAGATGAAACAAATTTGCACCAAGGCATGAATGAGAACTAATATACAAATAACAAGAAGTTCCTACACTAGGAATAGATTTATATAGAAAATTTAAGAATCAATTTTCTTTGGAGGAAAAAAAAAATTCACATGCCTCGTTCTCTGATATTGCTCCTGACGGAATGGGACGATAAGGCTCATTAATTGCATCAATATCACGGTCATACCAATCATTAAGAGTCTGCAAGCCAAATAAGAATGCGAATGTAAAGAAAGTCTCAATATGCCATATATTCATTTCTTTGCCAGCAAACCGCCAAATTAAGCAAAGGAGATCAAGGGCAAGTCAACCTGTGCATATCCCGTAAGACATGGGCCAGACATTGCCATGCAAACAATAGATTTAGCTACATCTTCAACACTCCAATGAAAATTTCCTGAAATTAAACAATAATTAGTTGAAAGCAAAAATTGCTTAGACGGTTGTCAATGTTAGAAACATCATTCAACAACTTAGGTCAATATGCAGATGATAAGATAAGGTGGAGAGATATTTATGCTTAATGTTTTTCTGAATGAAAGTACGAATTGTCTCATCTTACTACGCTAATTTGAAATTCCAGGGGGCTATGCATGTTCATTTGAACCACATAAGCATATTAAAATGGATCTTTGTGTTAATAGGTTTCATGAGGACAATATAAACTCATTTAGGTAAATCTAAAGGATACGCCACAGAGTTTGGGCAAAATGACAAACAAGATAACCAAATAATGTAGATGATCTGTTGTCAATACTATAGTATTACGCAAATTGCCTTCGTATGTTGCCTTTTCACTTTTTATGCATCAGGTTAAAGAAGGGACATTGCACTTGTCAACTACTATGCAGAAGCAGTTATCAGAATCAAAGTACAGAAACTGACAAGGGGATTACCTGATGCTGCAGCACCGCATACCACTCCCCATACTAATGGCGGCCAGGTGACAGGTTTTGTTAGTTGAAGTCGAATCTTCCATATATCCTATTTGCAAAACCACAACCGTCGATAGCTTAACATCAACACTCAAAAGCAATAACAATGTCACTCTGTTTTAGTCTATATGAACACATGTACTTAGGTGGTTGATCCTATACTAATCCATTCAGCATTGAAATCGACAACACAATGTGTGCATAATCAATGAGTGATCCAACATATGCCATGATTCCATCCACCGGCTCATGGCGATCGCTCGAACTGAAGCACTATAACTAGTGATTTCAACTCTTTCCCTGGATTACAATACAATGCAATCAATGCAGAGAAAGAGGGCAATTAGGAACATGATTTCATTATATAATTCGGAATCGAACGCTAAATCAAATGAACAAAGTACGACGACATAAGAGATTTAAAGCTCACCGTCTCCCGCGCCGCGCCCTTTATGCCGAGGAGCTGGTTGAAGCTCGAGCCACCGGAGCCAGCAGGTGCCTTCTCTGGATCAGTACGTTCAACTGCGTTACATCACAACCGTAGCAACATATCAAAACCCAAGCAAAAGAAACCCTAACGAGGCAACACAACTTCTCCATCCAATCCAGTAGAACAAAGTCACAAACCTTCGTTGGCATCGGTTTCCGCTGCCCTAACCATCAGCCTCTTCCCTGAGACCGATTCATGCGGACATGTAAATTCTCATTAGGAAAGAGGGGAATTGCAGGGACGATGGAGGAGGAGATCGAGGAGGAGGGAAGAGAACGTACCGATGAGATGGAGCCGCGGCGATCGGAGCTCCGGCGAGAAGCGGCGGAGGGGAGAGCGATTTGTTGTGGCGGAGAAGGAGACGCTGCCGCCGCAGAGGAGAGAGGACGCCATTGATGGGGGTTGGTGGAGAGCTCCGAGAGTGGGAAGGTGAAAGTGAGAGGGAGCCGGGAATAAAATATAAGGAAAATATAAATCTCAATTTGAGTTCCTGTGACTCGCGGTTTTGGAAATATCGATCCGACCGTCCATCTAGAGGCGGAAGTGATCTCAGCTGATGATCAAAGTCAAACCGCCTACAATTAAAAAAATGGTTAATTGCATACATGTCCCTCCAAATATGTCGAATTGCAAATATATCCCTGCAAAATTCAACTTTTCATATTTATCCCTTCAAAAATCCAAAGTTCTGCAAATATGCCCCTCTGGTTAATCTCCGTTTGGAATCTGTTTAATTTTTAACAGATTTGATGTGAAATTATTTTTTTGCCCCTTTACAAATATATCCCTCCAAAAGTAATACCATTATACTTGTTACAAATATATCCCTCCAAAAGTATAATATGGAAAGGATAAATATGTAAATTCATTTTTTAATCTAACCAAGGTTAAGCATTTAATTTAGGGTTAAATCAACTTTTCTAACAGAGATGGACGGTAGGGGCATATTTGAATAACGGTGGATTTTTGAAGGAATAAATATAAAAAGTTGAATTTTGCATGAATATATTTGTAATTCGACATATTTGGAGGGACATGTATGCAATTAACCTATTAAAAAATTAGAAAAATGCTACATATACACCCGAAAGAAATTTACATCATACATCCCACTTCATTCAAGTGTGAAAATTTATTCATTAATTATTTTAAAATAATAGATAAAATTTATTTTATTTTTGAATAGATAAAATATAAATAAAATGTAAGATTTACATCTATTTGAATGTACACTTATTATTTTCCAAAAAATTAATTTTTTTTTAATTACAATAATATAGCATTTAGATTCAGGAATATTACGCATTGATTATAATAATATTTAATTTTAAAATTAATAATAGCATAACTATATATATATTATTTTTATGTATTATAATAAAAAATAATAATTACGTTCTTCAAAAAAAAATTATATGTTAAAGTTTAATTGCTAAAGTTAAAGTGAGCAATTATATGAATTTTTAATATTTATGGCTAATTTGACACAATTTTTTTTTTTTTTTTTTTTAAATCACTAAACTAACTAACCCCTCCTTCTCTCCTCCCAACCCCTGCATTTATTTTTTTTTCTCTTCCCCCAACCCCCTCCACATGGTTTGTTTTTTTTTTTTATGTTCTCTCCCATTCCACATTTATTTATTTATTTTATATAAAATATTTTTTCTGCCTATCGTTTTTATTCTATCGCATTTAATTATATTTTTATAAAATATTTTATTGATTTATTTATTTTATTTTTTTCTTTTTATCAAACTGACATTATGCGTATTTTTCTCTACACCTCACTCAAAATACGTAAATGTTGTGTTGCTCACCTTCGACGCCGACTTCTTCACCTTTCGTTCTCCCCATAAGCAAACTCTTTTCAATGAGTCGCAACATTTAGAACCCCACCTTTAATCATTTCCACCCTCTTCTCAACAATTCCGACTCCAATTCAATCCATTCTAACAACAATAATTCCGATAGCGATCACAATCCACTACGTTCATACTCGCGGCTCTTAGATTTAGTGTAGATTTTGATTTAATTTAATTTAATTTTGATTAATTTTAGAGAAAAAAAAATATATTTTAAAGATTTTTTAGATTTTTTGTTAAATTTTATGTGATTACAGAATTAGTATGAAAAAATTGATAACGATAATTATTTCTTTCTTCTCATAAATTTATAAATTGATAACATCTTTATTTTTTTATATTATTAATTTTAATATATTTTTTTATATTATTAATCAATCAAATATAATTATTTTTTATTATTTATTTATTTAATTTATAATTTTTTATTATAAATTTAAAATTATTATATCGCGTGGTTCTACACTAGTTAGAAAATTAATAGAGGTGACATAATCCACGTGCTGTACTATAATAAAAGAAGAATTGATACTGACATGATATAAACCTATCATCATCCAGCAATGAGTGTTTGCATGGACATAATTGAAAGGAATAATTATCTCTGTAACCTTGAAATCTAAAGAAATATCTGATTTACTTCTCTTATTTTTTTCTTTTCAATATACCCTTCATATGTTCCACCGTTATTAAAAATACCCCTACCGTTTCCCTTTGTTAAGTTAACTAGGGTTAAACTAGAGTTAAATAATAATCGGAGTTGAAAACTATCAGATATACCTATTTTGCCCGGGTTTAGGGTTTAGGGTTTATGATTTTTTAGGATTTTTTAGGGTTCTAGGGTTTAGGGTTTAGGGTTTTAGGATTTATAGGGTTTAGGATTTTTTAGGGTTTTAGGGTTTAGGGTTTAGGATTTTAGGGTTTAGGGGTTTAGGGTTTTAGGTACCGTTTGGATGTGGCTTATACCGGAATGAGTTATACCAGGTATAGATATAAAGTAAGGGATAAACCTGGTTTAAACCTAAATGTGTTTGGTTAGGAATGAGGCTTAAACCTGGTATAAGAAAATAGGTGTTTGGATTGGGGATGAAGAATAAGAGATATAAAGTTGACTTTTTTGTTTAATGACGATGTGACCTTTACTTTTATGTATATTATAAATGTGATAATTAAAAAATGTATTAGAATTATTTAATTATAAAAAATCTTATATATTATATTTTATTAATTATATACTATATAAAATTCTACTTAATTTTTTTAACGATTAAAATTTGATTTTAATTATATATTATATTTAATTAATTATTCTTTTTTTAATAATTTTTTCAAAATTAAAATTTTAAAATTTATTCAAATTTTAATTTTTATTCATTTTAATTTTTATAAAAATTTTAAGTGGGAGCAAAAAAAAATATTTTTTTTTAAATTTTAAGTAAGAGTAAAAATTTTAATTTATAAATTTATATAAATTTTAAAAAAATTATAAAAATATTATATAAATTTTAAAATTAATAATTTTTAAAAATAAAATAAAATTTTTAAATTTATTAAAATATAAAATAAAAAAAATTAAAATTTATAGAATTAAAATTTTAAAATTTAAATATTTATTAAAATTTAAAAAAAAAATTTAAAAAAAAACAAAAAAACGAAGTATAAAAGAAAAAAAAAATCAAGTATAAAAAAAAAAAAAAAAAAAAAGGAAAAAAAAAAAAGAAATGCCCCTTCCCAATGCATTTCTGCCTTGGGAAGGGGCGGGGGATATCCCCCCATACCCCACATGGGGGGAATATCCCCGTGTGGGGGGAGGGGATATCCCCGTTTGGGGGATATCCCCAAACGGGGATATCCCAAACCCGTTTGGGGATAAAGGGGAATATCCCCTTTATCTCCAATCCAAACGGGAGCTTAGGGTTTAGGGTTTAGGGTATATTTGAAAGGGCAAAATAGTAATTACATACAGATAACGGCAGTTCCAAACGGTACACTAACAGAGTTTGACTTCAGAGGTATTTTGGAAAGAAGTTGGAACGTAAGAAGGGTAGTTTTAATATTAGCCTTCTAAGAGAGGTAAATCTGAAAACAGAAAAATTTTTAGGGGTATATATGAAATTGCCCCTAATTGAAAATATAATATAAATAAAATTAGATATAGTTGAAATATAATTTTTTTAAAATCATAATTATTATTAATTTTTTATTTTTAAATTATTATTATTGTATCAATCTCTATTAAATCATAGATATTCAATAATTACCAACTTAATAATACATATTATTTATATATTGTTGATAATATTTATATTTATAACTATATATTTTTTATTTAATTATTTAATTGAATGGAGTAGGTTGCATAGTATTACTGCTATAATACAGATACAAAATAAATCACATCAACATTTCAATAGGGCTCAATCAACAATTCAATCCAATTTCTCAATTATCATGATTCTAATAGGGCCACCAATTATAAGTTTGAGAGCAAAAAAAAAAAAAAAATTATACTCCAAATTTTCACAACAGCACATCTAAATAATTTAGTTATAAAAACTTATTTTAAGTTTTAAAAATTGATTACGCAAGCATTAGGTACATTCTAAAATTTATTTTTTAAAAAAATCTATTATTTTTTACCAGAAATATGTATTAAAATTTATAGTTCTAATATGTAATTTTTTCAGATGTTCCAGAACATATCCATCCAGTTATTCAAATTCTCTTATTAATGTTTCTATAATATAAATTTAAAGGGTGTATGAATGGTACGTTACACATCAAGATGCCGTTTTGTTGAAAGAACAAAAAAATAATAAAAATTTATTTTTTTATTTATATTCTCTCATCTTAACGGTTAATTGTTTATTCTAGAACAAACTGTTAAGAGGAGACAATAGTAATTTCATCTACTAATTAAGTTATAAATAATTATAAAATATAATTAATTAATACAATTATTTTTTAATAACTAACTAATTTTATTCATTTGATTTATTAAATTAATAAATAAATATTTAAATAATAATTAATTTATTATTTATAATTAATTATCTAATTAAAAATTTAATTACTTGAATGCTTATTTAATAATTAACTAATATTTATATTGTTTAAATTTTTAATATTTTAATTTATATGATTAATGTATCAATTAAAAATATAAATAATTAAATAATTAATTAATATTAACATATTGTCTTATTTTTTATATAGTTATTCATTAATTAAAGATATTTTTCATCATATGGTATTTATAATTAATTAATTTATATACTTATAAAATATTTATTTACTAATATTTAAATACTTATTAATTATTTAAATAAATTATATAATTATTTTTTTTTACTATTTTAATTCAATAATCTAAACGTAATTTTTTTTATTCTTAAAATATTTTAATTTTTTTCAAATACAAAATTAATATAATTTTTTTCTATTCTAAAATTTATATATATTTTAGAAATAAATAAAAATAACTTATTATCGAATAGATGGAGCCAAATGGATAAAATAATATTTTTAAGAAAATAAACCGGTTCGTCTCACCTTTAGGCTGCGTTTGGTTCGGGGTTAAGCCAGTTCCCGCTAAACCGGGGATAGGTATAAAGTTCGGAACTAGAGCTTAATCTCGTTTGGGAATGGGAACGGGGATATGAGAATTTGTGTTTGGGAATAGGAGGGATAAAGAGGATAAGAAGGGTAAATTACCTTTTTGCTCCCAAGAGTTAATATGTGATAAAAGTTGTTAAAAATTGATTAGTTCGTTTTAATTAATAGATTAATAGTTTAAAAAAATAAAAGTAAATTATAATCCTTATTAAAAAATATTATTTAAAAATAATACATTTAAATTAATAAATAATTTTTTCAACTTAAAATTTAAATTTAAAATATAAAATTTCAACATTTTAATTTTAAGATTTACAATTTTATAATATTAATTTTAAATAATTAATTTTTAATATAATTTTTTTTTAAAATTCACAAAATTCGTATATTTGATAAATATTTGTAAATTTGTACCAACGAGCTTTATTATGTCATTAAAATTTGCTAACCTCGTTTTTCTCGTCTTAATTAATGATTATTGGTTTCAGAAAATATAAATAATTTTATAATCATAATTAAAATGTATTATTATAAAATAATACATTTAATTTAAAAATTAATCTGTTCAACTTAAAATTCAAATTTAAAATATAAAATATCAACATTTTAATTTTATTATTTACAATTATATAATATTATTTTTAAATAATTAATTTTTAACATAAAATTTTATTAAAATTCGCAAAATTCGTATATTTACTAAATATTTATAAATTTTTGCCCACGAGCTTTATTATGTCATTAAAATTTTCTAAACTCGTTTTTCTCATTTTAATTAATGGATTATTGGTTTAAGAAAATAAAAATAAATTTATAATAATAATTAAAATGTATTATTTAAAAATTTTACATTTAATTTAATGTTAACTTTTTTCAAATTAAAATTAATGGATTAATGGTTTAAAAAAATGTGATAAAAGTTGTTAAAATCTAATTATTTCGTTTTATTTAATGGATTAATGGTTTAAAAAAATAGAAATAAAATTATAATCATAATTAAATTATATTATTTAAAAAAAATATTTAATTTAATATTTTATTTTTCAAATTAAATTTAAATTTAAAATATAAAATTTCAATATTTTAATTTTAAGATTTAAATTTTATAATATTTATTTTAAATAATAAATTTTATAATATTTATTTTAAATAATAAATTTAAAATTTTATAATATTAATTTGTGATGATGAGAGTGTATTGGGAAGAGAGAAAGGAGGTGAGATGAAGGAAAAGAGAGAGAGGAGAGAGGGATTTGTGATGATGAGAGTGTATTGGGAAGAGAGAAAGGAGGGAAGAGGAGAGAGAGTGAGGAGAGAGTTTTTATTAAAATAATATGTTGGGATGAGATAAAGTAGATAAGAAAGGTAGAATGGTAAAAAATTTTATAGTAAAATACTAAGGTGGGATTTGTTAATCCCGCTATTCTCGCTATTCTGGGTTAAGCAATACCAGACGATTTCAGATGCGTTTGGCAGAATAAGGGGGATAAGCCCGCTATTCCCGTTCCCGTTCTCAAAACAAACGCAGCCTTAAAATTTATCAACAAATATTTTCCCACCATGAAAATTGTAAAAAATTGAGACCACGGATTTGATTAGACTCAAAATCGATAGATAGCCACCCAAAAAGTTAATATATATACAATAAATTATGTAGTTATTGTGTACACGGGAATCAATGCTACACTTTATATAAATATTAGTGCTTTAAAATTAAAATCTGATTTGATAAATATCATGTACAATATTTAAAACAAACTTTATTTATCTTGTATAATATTTAAATAGATAACGTATAAAAATCACAAATTTAAGAAAATCTATAATTTAGACATCAAATAATCAAAAAAGTGTGAGAAAATGAGCATTTACATAATTTAAATTTTTTTTTCATATTTTCTGTAATTAATTGTGGTGTGTAATTGATATTCTTAAAATTTTTAATTTCTGTCTATATATATATAGAGAGAGAGAGAGAGAGAGAGTTGGGCTGGAATGCTATTGATAGCACCAACCCAACTTTGCCACCCATTTTTTAGCCTTTAGATCGCATTGAGATTTGTGCATGCTTTTAATGAAAAAGAAAAACTTTTTACTTTTTACTTTTTCTTTTTTCTTTTTTTTTCATTAAAGAGCCTGCACAAATCTCAATGCGATCTAAAGGCTAAAAAATGGGTGGCAAAGTTGGGTTGGTGCTATCAATAGCATTCCAGCCCAACTCTATATATATATATATATATATATATATATATATATTTGTAATAAATTTAAGAATGGAAAAAAGGAAAAAAAAGCTACTGCACCAATCTCCAGTTTTCGTCCTCTACTGCAGGCGAAACAATACTGCCCCAACTTCAACTTCTTCCAGAGCACTCTCACTCTTTTTCTCTCTCTCTCTCTCTCTATATCACCTCCCTGCGAGGGTTATTTTGAAGAGGCGCAATGGACTCGTACGCGCTGCACCTCGCCATGGCGGCGCTCGTCGGCGCATCATTCGCTGCCGCCTCCGCCTACTACATGCACCGTAAGACCCTAACCCAACTCCTCGATTTCGCCCGCGCCCTCGAGCGCGAGCGCCGCGGCGGAGGCGGCGGCGATGGCGACGAGAAGCGCTCGCCGCGGCGGGGCTCGGTGGAGCAGCACCACCCAAGTGGTCGCCGGAGCGCACCCAGGTATTACCGGCGCGGCGGCGTCGGCGTCGGCTCGATCTCGCTCCCCAACGTGTTGGCGGCGGCGGCGGCGGACGGGGAAGACGACGAGGAGGAAGAAGAGGAGGAGCGGCGCACGGTGGTGAACGCGCTCTTCTCGGCGGAGGAGGATTACCAGGACTTGCTCATACCCCCGGGATTGCCTCGGCTCCACACCGTTCCGGAAGGTAATCGACTCATCGTAGTGCTATTGTGTGGAATCGTGAATTGGTTGTAGAATGGAATATCACCATGTTGTTGGATTGTTTGATGTTCGATGTTTTTAAACGTAAAATGTAGATTTAGCATATCTAATTACTGGACGTAGAGGAAGAGAGTTGTTGAGTGCAAATGATTAGGATCTGGTTTTTTGACAAGAAACCACTACTGATTGAGTGCGAGTCTGTTTATGCATGTAAAATAAATATAGGTGGTGATCTTTGAGAGAAACTCGTTCTGTTGCTATTAGTTTGATCTGACTTTCCAGTTTACAGGTCATTGTCTTGATATTGAGTTTAGTTTTGGCTTTTTACTGTTACATGTGTTTGAGATCAGTTTCAGGGATTTGCCATCACACTGGCTACTTTTTAGGGCTTTAAACCTTTCATGTTGGATGGTATTTATCAGTTTTAATAAACCATTTCTTACCAGTTGGTATAGAATTGCTGAGAAACAAAACTCTTAGGAGAAAATTCAGAGTTCTTCATAAGAAGCCTTCAATATAAAGAAGAGAATAAATTTTGAGTGCGCTTTAGGTGATCCCCATGCAAAATAAGCGTAATAAATCTATAGTTCTTGTGCATCAGGTAATAGACAAATTGTTCGTTCAAGTTCAAACAAAAGAGTTGGTGTAATTAGGCCGACTTCTCCGAAATCTCCTGTTGTCAGTGCTAGTGCTTTTGATAGTTTGGATGGATCAGATGAAGATGATAGTTTACGCGATGATTCCAAACTTGGCGATATCTACTTAAACACGAACGGAAATCTTGTAAGTCATTTACCTGTCCATTGCCATCTTAACAAGCTTCTTTAAATTTCATACTTTTGCTCTCTCACTTTGATCATCACTCCAAAAGTTTAGCTGAGGTTTTTCTGGCTGTTGTCTAGCTAACTGTATGCTTTATTTTAGCCGTCAGTTTGTTTATATATTAATTAAAGACTTTTGAACATATTGTAAGCAGGAATCAGAACCAAAAGGCTTTTTTCAGCCGTTACCCGATAACATCATAGTGAATGGGGAGTCACAGCCATTAGCTGCAACAAGCATGATTCGATCTCATAGTGTATCTGGTGATCTGCATGGAGTCCAACCTGACCCAGTAGTAGCAGATATTCTTAGAAGAGAGCCTGAGCATGAATCTTTTATCAAATTGAAAATTTCTCCAAATGGTACGACATTGTTTATGTACTTTCTTTCTTTCTTTTTTTTAAAAAAAAATCTCTGGATGTTAACAGTACTTTCTCCTGCATTTCAGTGTAACATTAATACTTTATTGATACTGGGAGAATTGATTTTACTTGACGTCTTAAAGCGACATTCACTTACTTTATGCTTGTATCTGCAGTCCTATTACCTCTGATGAAGATTATAGTCTCTCTTTTAATTTTCTCTCTATCAGCAAGAAAGATTAAATTTATAGTATGGTATTAATTATCTATACATCCTTCTAGGTTCTTGCAAATAAACTTCTTTTCATACCTACTCAATCTGTTGTATGATGTCATTTATATTTTATAGCTTTATCTTCTCTAAACCTTTTGATGGATCTCACTTACAAGTGATTTAATATGATCTATTTTTTTGTGTGAAATTGATCTTTGGACAATTTTTTTGTCACTTACTGGCACATGATAGTTTCGCTTTCAATTTTAAAATCACCAATGTGGCATTGATGTATTCAGTTTGTATTTTGTAATAGTTTCTAATAAAAAATTAAGAAATTTAACATTTATGTAACTTGATTTTAGTGCCTTAACATAATAGTCGTTATTGTTTCTTTAATTCAGAGATCCCATCTACAGATGAAATGGAGGTCTACAAAATTCTTCAGAAGTGCCTAGAGTTAAGAGAAAGCTATGTCTTCAGAGAAGAAATAGCTCCATGGGAGAAGGAAGTCATAACTGACCCTAGTACTCCAAAGCCTAACCCTAATCCTTTTGCCTATGCACCCGAGCTAAAGACTGATGTAAGTTCATTTTATTCTTTCCATGCTAATTCTGCTGTGTCTTTCCTTTTCCCTTCATTTTCTAAATCCTAGCTTTATTTCTTTTCAGCATTATTTCCAGATGGTTGATGGTGTTGTTCATGTATATACAAATCAAGATTGTAAGGCCTCAAAATGCCACTTCTTTTGTTGCTTTTGCCTTATGTGTTGTCTTGGTCTGTCATGTTTTTTCCCCCTTTTTTATTGTTTTCTTCAGGTAAGGAAAGGCTCTATCCTGTGGCTGATGCTACTACGTTCTTTACTGATTTGCATTATATCCTTCGAGTTATTGCTGCTGGAAATATTAGAACTGTATGCCATAATCGATTGAATCTTCTGGAGCATGTAATTTTCTCTTTTGTTCCATTTTACTATGAGAACGATAGCGTACCTATTAGATCATCCTTATCATACTACCGTTATGTTTATATATTTGTCCTGTTTGGATTTTTGCAGAAATTCAAATTTCATTTGATGCTTAATACGGATAAGGAATTTCTTGCTCAGAAAAGTGCCCCACATCGTGATTTCTACAATGTTAGGAAAGTCGACACTCATGTTCACCACTCAGCATGCATGAACCAGAAGCATTTAGTGAGATTTATAAAATCCAAATTGCAGAAAGAACCTGATGAGGTGCATCTGCTAGCCTGCTACTTTTCCTATTAGTTTTACTTTGATTCAATTAGCGACTTGGCTTAAATATTGGTATTGCATTTTTTTTATTCTCGTAATTATCGTTGTTTTAGGTCGTGATTTTTAGAGATGGTACCTATATGACTTTGAAGGAGGTCTTTGAGAGCTTGGACTTGACTGGGTGGGTAGTGGGAACTTCTTCACTTCTATTCGGGAATTTTTTTTTTCAACTTGCACAGCTGATGTATTTTTGCTATATCTTAATTCACTTCCTTTTCAGGCATGACCTTAACGTTGATTTGTTAGATGTCCACGCAGACAAGAGTACTTTTCATCGTTTCGACAAGTTCAATCTTAAGTATAATCCATGTGGTCAAAGTCGGCTTAGGGAGATCTTTCTTAAACAAGATAATCTAATTCAAGGTATCAACCCCCCCCCCCCCCCCCCCCAAGATTGCAATTTAAGCAAAACAACAGAAAGTTTCATTTTCCTTCATTTTTCTAAGCTTGAAAAATGTTAGTATGCAAGTAATATACTCTTTGTCATATGTACTAAGGGCCTGTTTGGCCTGTTTGGCCAGACTGGAACTTTTTCAGAAGTGTTTTGAACCTGGGTGTTCAAGAAGTCCAAGCTGTTTTTTATTGGAAACACTCTAATAACTTCTTGTTAGAGCTAGAAGCAAAAGCTTCAATTTTCAGCTTTTACTCGTGAGTTTTGAGAAGCCCGGTTCAAGCCAGAAGCTCTAGCTTTTTGTTCCCAAATGCTTGGCCTACTCAGGTAGAGAAGCTGTCAAGAAGTCAGCCAAACAACCACTGATTTGTTTGACTATTACAGTGAAAGCTTTCTTTCATGTTGCGAATTTCTTTTTAGCCCTTGATAATCTTGTTTGTGTCAAAAATTATGATGCTTCATACTTCACTTTGCTTTTTTTTTTTTTTTTTTTTTCTACAAGCTTTGTCTTAACTACAGTTATTTATGTTTATAGGTCGCTTCCTAGGAGAGCTGACGAAACAAGTATTTTGTGACCTTGTTGCGAGTAAATACCAGGTATGTTTTTTTATCGGTGTCAAAATAGTTTTTTTTTTTTTTTTTTTTTTTTATTCCATAATTCCTTACTCTTCTCTTTCTTTAGTAATTTCTCTTTGCACATGCATCTTTATAATTTTGTTCACAAATATGCAGAATATCGTATGTTATTTCACGTGGATGTGATCTTGTTGATGTATCCCAAAAAAATTTCAAGTTTGCATTGCATATGTAATTTTTTCTTTTCAGAGTTAATGAAGGTCCCTGTATATTGTTTATATATTTTTGTATTGATGAGTAGCAACTCAAGTTAATGTTGGTTCTTGGTTAAGGTTTGGGATGATGCAATTGTAGTTCGGAAGGGATATGATAGTCATCCATAAAAGATACCCAAACCTCCTATATATCCAAATCTGGCTTTAATTGATGATATTGAAAATCTTATCGATTAGTTGGTAACCATGTAAAACTTTTTTTGGTGAAGTCATAATGGAAGGACCTTTGGATTGAAAACAAGAGTTAAAGTGGATTAAGATCAAGTTTTATCATGACCAATCAGTCTTTTGTTGATATGCTCTTCTAACTGGAAAGTCTTTATGTTCTGATTCATGCTGCTCCATATTTTCTTTTATTATATTCTGATTTATTGACATCAATCTCTTTGTTAATTTGTCATTTAATTATTTCTAGTCGTTAACTTATGTATCCTCCATAATATTTCTCTTTTCTGTCCAAGTATCTATTCTCAATTACCTTTGCCAGATGGCTGAATATAGGATATCAATTTATGGGAGGAAACAAAGCGAGTGGGATCAACTTGCAAGTTGGATTGTGAATAATGAATTATATAGTGAAAACGTTGTTTGGTTAATTCAGGTACTGTTTAGTTCATATACTTTGTTTTTTTTCTTTGTTTTTTTTTTTTCAAAAATGAAGTTTTAAGAATCATTAGTTAGTATAGTTGGTAATTCAAATCATTTGCATTTATTTGTTGGTAGTGCTCTTACTTGTATGAAGTAAAATTAACTAAATTACATAAAATTTGATCCTGTTTCTTCTTTTGCAGATTCCGCGGCTGTATAATATTTACAAGGAAATGGGTATAGTTACGTCATTTCAGAATCTCCTTGACAATATTTTTCTTCCTCTTTTTGAGGTTACTGTTGATCCCAATTCACATCCTCAGTTGCATATGTTCTTAAAACAGGTTTGTTTTAATTATGACCTCACTAGTGAAATTTTATAGATTTCGTCCGTGCATTTTTGTACATGCATTAGGCATATTGTAGTGATTTATTTCACGATTTGTTCTACTTCAGCTAAAACCACAACCAAAATTTTGAACCTTGCGGGGAAAATGAAGCCCCTTGTATCATTGGGTGAATTGTCCACCAAAGTGGTTTTATTAAGCTGGACTAGTTTATCAGCTATAATGCCTGAAAGAGGCATATCTAAGTCACAACATAGAAGAGTTAACAAGGTTATGTATTTGAATTATCTGTGCAACGTATATAGTAAGCCATGGGAAGGATCTATTCAGTCATGTGGTTTGACTTACGAGTTTGGGGAGCACGAGAGTTGTGTATGTCAATCATATTAGCTCGATTGCCTTTCTGTCTCTTGTTTGTTGTTGATTTGTAGCTAAACCTTAGGTCCTAGGGTTACCAGAAATTGTTTTTTTATTATTTTAAAGTTTGTATCATCCAGGTTGTGGGGTTGGATTTGGTTGATGATGAAAGCAAACCAGAAAGACGTCCTACGAAGCACATGCCTACACCAACTCAATGGACTAATGTCTTCAATCCTGCTTTCTCATATTACGTCTACTACTGTTATGCCAACCTATATACACTGAACAAGGTATTCATTTTAGTTCTATCATATACTTTCAACAGCAGCCCTATTTTTTTTTGGCCCTTACATTGTGAGAAATACCCTACGAATCTTGTGGTTTTTTTACTTTGCCACCCTGAAATTAATTTATATCAATCTCTTGAACTAATTTTTTTGTCACTCTGCCTCCTCCAGTCAGTGTTCCTAGGCAACACAAAGGAGTTAATAATGAAGTTTGTAATATTTTGGTGCGGAATGTGAATTGCGAAATATTTGTTCATACTCATCTATGTCATGGCTTCATGCTACATGCCATTTTTTCTTCTCTGCGCATCTTGGTAATTTTTAATTCACCTTCTATTTATGTCAGCTCCGCGAGTCAAAGGGCATGACAACCATTAAGTTTCGCCCACATTCTGGAGAGGTATGACTGTGTTTAAGTATTAGTTTTGTTCAGCATGTTTCCAATAATAACAATCATATGCAGGCTGGCGACATTGATCACCTGGCTGCAACATTTCTTGTGGCTCATAATATTTCTCATGGAGTCAACCTGCGGAAGTCCCCTGTTCTTCAATATTTGTACTATCTTTCTCAGGTATTGCAAGTGCCTAGAGACGGAAGCTTTCGTTGTTATAAGCATAATCAGGAAACAAAGAACTACTGAAATTGTTCTCTCTATGTGTTTTTTCAATTCATTTAGCAAGCTATTTGTTTTTCGTTTTTTTATTGCGCGCATGTGCTTTCAATCATTTAGCAAGCTAACTGTTTCCTTTTTTCCTTTCTCCTTTTGTTTTTTTCCAAATCAGATTGGTTTGGCAATGTCTCCTTTGAGCAACAATTCCTTATTTCTTGATTATCATCGGAATCCTTTTCCAATGTTTTTTCTGCGAGGCCTAAACGTTTCTCTTTCGACGGATGATCCATTGCAAATTCACTTAACAAAAGAACCGCTGGTGGAAGAATACAGTATTGCTGCTTCAGTAATCTCTCTCTCTCTCTCTCTCTCTCTCTCTCTCTCTCTCTCGTGCGCGCGCGCATGTAAAACAGTAGAGAGAAGCTTCGTAACATGTTATTCTTTTCGTATTTACAGTTATGGAAGCTAAGTTCGTGTGATTTATGTGAAATTGCTAGGAATTCAGTCTATCAATCTGGTTTTTCACATGCTCTCAAGGTATGTAGTCTATATGATTTTTTCCAACCTTAAATTCGATAAGTTGAATCTGAGAAGATGTATGTTGGTTTTTATTTGATGTTCTAATGGGAAATGTTGCTTGGGATGGCTTCATTCTTTCTGCTATTGATTGTCTCGTCATTTTGTATTTGAAACAACTTCACTTCTCCAACTATCTACCGACACTAGACATAGTACATGATGGTTAAACTATAGCATTATCGGTTCATTCTTTTTATAGTCGCACTGGGTTGGGAAGAACTACTACAAAAGAGGTCCCGATGGTAATGACATTCATAAAACAAATGTTCCTCACATCAGAGTTGAATTTCGTGAAATGGTACGTTTTTTATGTTCGTTTTATCCACATTCTTTCTTTACTCCAGTATTGAGGAAACATGACTTTACTGCACACATCTTTTTTTCCCCCCTGTTCTCTTATTTGTGTAATAAACTTGCAGATATTGAGAGAAGAAATGCAGCGAGTTTTTCTAGGGAATGCTAAGATACCTGAGGAAGTGGATAAGTGAATTCCAAGAGTTGCACAAGAGTCCAAACTTGCTCAGATTCTCTTCTGCGGCACAAAACTTCTTTGTAATGTACCGTGTTAGTGAAAAACTTGGATCTTAATGCTTTGTCTTGCAATCTTAAGATTGGCAGACAAGCTTGAAGAGCGGGAGAAGAACTAAAAACTAGACGAACTATTATGAAGGACGGATGGACGGACAGATACACAATTTCAAGGGTAAATTGCACTAGAAGTCCCTGAACTTTTCATTGAGTTTCACTTTGGTCCTCAAACTTTTTAGTTCGACATTCAACACTCCTAACTTTTGAATGTTTCACTTTTGTACTAGCATGAAAATTTATTGCTTGCATCCAGGCTTATCCGCACCTTTGTGCGCGCGCTACAAATTAATTGGCCCTTAGTCCATCTCCCAGTCCACTTTCTATGTAGAGAAAAGAGTCCAACTCAAATGCAGGGTTGCCAAAGTTAAATTGTGGGATGGAAAAGGGTCGATAGATGTATGGTGCTAGGCAATAATATTTCCTAACAGTAGATAAGAATAAGGTAAGATGTGGAATGCCCAACTTAAATGTTGAAGGACTGAAGTGAAACTTGGGAAAAAATTTCAAGGATTAGTGGTGAACTTTACCCCAATTTCAAAGTACAATTGGAGGAAATCATAGAGGGCTTCAGATAATGTGGGGTCTCACTTTTGATTGACCAGTTGGCTTTGTATTTTTGTGCGCTTCAGAATGAGGGGTGCCCGTTCCTCCGATTTCTTCTTGTAAATATGTCTGGTGTTCTTTTCTTTTGTCGAAAAAAATATAACTCTATGTAGAGATTTACTCTAGTTTTATTAAATGTCTTGAGTTTGGACTACTTAGTTTTCTCTATTCTTTTTACTTCCATTTTTCCTTAATATGATAATTTACCAGTAGCTGTTATAGCGAACTTCGTGTTGAAATTTGTGTTTTGTGAATGAATCTGTCAAATCTGGGGGCCGAGTTTTTTTTTTTTTTTTTTTTTGTTTGGACAGGTAACACAATCTAAATTAATACGCATCAGATTAATATTTTGCATTTGTAAGTATGGTTAACTTTCTGGTTCTCATACACGAAATCCAAACAACAATAATAAAAGTTGGCTATGATGCTTATGTGTATCTCTATAAACTTTTTAAAAGGCTTATAGCTCCCAGTAAATTTTAAAAATTTATAAAAATACTTAATGTACTAATATGCAATTATTAAAGAGTTAACGGACTAAGGTGCATTTTCCATTTCAAAATCCGTTGAGCTCCAAATTACGCATCTATATAAATGAAAAGGCATTTCCCGTTGCGTTATTAGGGTTTCACCGAAGCCCCCATTTTTTAAGCTCCTCCGAGGAGCGGGAACAAAAGAGGCTCCTTTCCCTTCTCTCCCCTTCCACCCCCCCCCCCCCTCTCTCTCTCTCTCTCTCTCTCTCTCTCTCGCGTCTCCGGCAATGTCGATCGGAGTTCGGGAGCTCACGGTGCTCCGGGAGTTCAAGCCCTTCGGCATCATCGCCGAGTCGATGGACGGCGATCCCCAAGAGCTCGCCCCGGAGAAGTACGACTACTTCCTCTTCAACCCCGAGGTGGCGCGCGAGAAGAACGTCCCCCTCGCCCCCGACCTCGACTTCTCCGACCCCTCCCCCGCCTCCGACCTCGGCGATCACGAGCTCTTCGTCCGCGGGAACCGGTAACCCTTTCTCGATTCAAGAATTGTATTTTGTTAGATCTTTTTTCGTGCGTATGCAAGAATTCTCGAAACCTGATGAGTTCTTTGCTTTATCTTTATGCCCTTCTTTTTCTCTTTCTTTACATAGCAAACTTCTGTTTCACATTGTTCTTTGCTCCATAATCTTCACGATTTCTGGTTTCTAAGAAGACGAAATGTCAATTCAGCTGTATCTTTCTTTGTTCCTTGATGTCCTGATTTCGTGTTCCGTTTTTGAGGAGTGGCAGCGTGAGGAATTGATTGGCACATCTTGAAACCGGATGACTTTTTTTTCTTAATCTTTTTGCCTATGTTTTGTTCTCTCTTTGTACGGATAACAAAGTTCTGGGCTTTTACGGTTCTTTGCTCCAAAACAGGATAATGGTGCATGTGATTTCTAAAAGGTTTCTTTCGTCATGTGATATCTTTCTTTATTTCTGGATGTCCTACTTTTTCCTGTCCGTTCTTTGAATAGGAAAACTGAGGGAATGACCAGGAACCTTGAAAAAGTTGACAGTTCTTTCTTCCTCTTTTCTGCTTTTTTCCACATAGCCAAAGTTTTGACACCAAGATGGAATTATTATTGTATATGATTACTTTGCATTATGGTTGCAGTCTTGTCGTTCTAACAGCAATTGCTCGTCATTAATTGTTCTATTTAATTTGACTGCTTTAGTTCAGTCCTTACTTTAGGCCTTTTGGTGGAGTAAGAAGAGAAAGATATTTCATCTCTGAAATGGGATAATTCCAAGAACAT
Organism: Tillandsia fasciculata; assembly: GCA_029168755.2. Classification (NCBI taxonomy): domain Eukaryota; kingdom Viridiplantae; phylum Streptophyta; class Magnoliopsida; order Poales; family Bromeliaceae; genus Tillandsia; species Tillandsia fasciculata. Next base: position 1,973,661 of record CM054930.1, on the reverse strand, counting down.
AGGTCAAGAATCTTAGTTTCCATTACTGGTTTGATGCTGATAAAGCACTTGTTGGCTTTGTCTCGACTGAGTTTTAAATCGGTTTTTTGTGGGGAATACTTGGGTAAGTATATTTTATATTTAAGCTGTCTTCCGTTAGAAGGAAAATTTAGTTTGGTGATTAGTGCAGTCTTCGTCAAATATATTATTACAGTTTTGCTTCATAGGTTAATGACCTGAACAAACTATTTCCCATCTAAATCATCTTTTGGGTTGGGATAAATGTCAGGACAACTTTGTTTCGCATTTGTTAGGTTCTGGAGTAGATGTCTCATAAAAATCCTTTGCGAGGCAGTGAAACTCTCTTCTGATGTATTTTCATTCTTATCGTCATTCATTTCTGTATGATTTTCACCTCTTATTATAGCTATTTTGCATTTTCTGCTGTTTGTAAAGTAATATGTATTGAGTGGCTTGCCTTTAGTCTTTGTTCCCAGTAAGCATCTCATCTTTCTATTAGACTATTACTTACTTCTTTTGACTCCTTTTTGATTCGCTAGGTTAATTTGGAGCACAGGATCTCGAGTTTATAAGAGATACACATCTCCAAATACAGTCACGATGGTAATAATGCTTGTGCAGTATATTCTCGTAGTAATGTGGAAATTTTCAACTATGTTGCAGTACTCTTTTTTTTTCGTTGTATTTTTGGTTTGGCCTTGAGAATCAACTTTGATCTTGCGATGACAATTGTTATTGGCTAGGCTGGTAAAAATAAAGCTTATAGTCTGAATCATCTTCTCATAATTGATTCTTTGCAGCTTAGAGTCCTTTTTCTCGTTTTTCTAAATGTTGTGCAGACTGCTAGCGGATCCGTGAGTGCACGATAGAAATGTGAAAAGAAAGTGCCTATACTGTTGCCTAGGATGTAAACTTCACTAGCAAAGAAAACATATGCAAGGGTAATATTTTATCTATGAAATTCAAACAAGTCATTCTTTAGATAGGAACAATGGAACCATGTTTGATATAGAGATTCTATCTGTTTGAGCTTGCTCTGAGTTATCTTGGCATCTGTAAAGTTACTAATTTGGGAGAATTCTTCTTTTTAGTACTGGAGTTTGAAGTTTTAGTTGTTTCCAATTTGAAGGACTAGAAGTTCGAGATCAGAAGTTTCTGCTTTCAAAATGTGGGTTGTTGATCTATTATTGCTCAAGACTAAAGAGCTTATTTAGATTGCTTGAATGATATACTACCTAAAGTTTGAGGGGTAAAGGAAGTTCTCTCGAATAAAGTTCAGACTTGAAATTTTTTTGTAGTTTTAGATTTCCTTTTTATTCTTGCTATTATTCAACTTTTGGGCAAGTATGCTTGATTAAGGCTGTAACTATCTATGTTCAAGGTTTTACTTATTGGTGGGATGCACTGTGCCAGTCTGCTATAGCACATATTAGCAAGAAAGAATGAAAATGAAAAAAATAAGAGACAGTTTTGCATCCTCCATAGCATAGTGCGTTGAGTAACTCAAAGTTCCAGGTAGCAGCATAGCAGGTAATTGCAGCATGACAATTGATAACTTGCTGGCAAATAACAAGTATAATTCATGCTGACTGATATGCATCAGCAGTTCAAACCACACTGAAACGGCAACAATTTCCAAGGTCTTTGATGATGCTTTCTGTAGAAACTTTATTGTTTTAATTATTATAACGTTGTCTGTGACATATTAAGTTTTGCTAATTTCTGTTATAGTTACATAATTTTGGTCCTTTGCTTTTTTTATGTTTTCTCTTGATCTCGCTACTTACATCTTTTCATTAATGGATGACAAAAGAGACAACTATTCTGCATTTATACTTCTTACACTCAACTTCATATATTTTACGCAGATGGTATGGAAAAATTTCTTGGCATGATTTTTTAATTTTAATGGATTTTACTGATAATGATATCTATTCTTGCAATGTTAAGTGACACTGTTTTCCTGACGCAAACTTAAATAAAAATTCCAGGCCTGCTGGTGTCACATGGACACTATTCCTGAGGCGCTTCTTTGTGTTCTTCAAGTTGATACTTTATCATTATATAATGCATCTGGTGAGTTCATTCTGATGAACCTTTGAACTAAATCATGATTTTTTCTGCTACTTGGTATTGGCTATCGGTGAATTTACTGGACATTCAGTTGATTCATTATGTTTGATTCTGTGAGTCAAGGGCATGAAACCTTTTCTTGGAGCTCTTTGGCATTTGCCAACTATAAATTGGTTTATTGCAACTTTTGAAATTGAAATTTACCTATTGATGCTGCAGGTGAGGTTGCTTCCATCCCTCTTCCATATGCTGTTGCATCTATATGGCCCCTTCCATTTGGCCTTCTACTTCAGAAATCAGATAGGAGCCGTACAATACATTCTTCAAGCTCGTTGGCGAACGAAAGGGATTTATCTCGTTCCAATAAAGAATATGGGTTCAGTCACCATGCTTCTTTTCAATTAAATTCTTTCGACGCAGTATGTAAGGATAATGTGGCTATGATGGGATCTCATCTGATTTTGAAACATCCTCTTGAAGAGCCTCAGGTATTCATGTTGGGATGCAGACTGTGGCTCTATGCTATATTATCCTATAATCAAATATGTATATATGTACACGCACACACAAGGATTTAAGTGCCGTAGCACGGGGGTGTACTGAAAACTTACCGGCACGGTACAACACGGTGCGTGCGATGCTGTGCCGATGTATGCCAGTCATAAAAAATACATATGTGTCGACACATAATGACATGAAATATTTATTTTCTTTAGCAACAAAATATTTTGATTATTAATTATTTATCTTTATCAAATCTTTTGGGCTTCATTGAGGAAACTACTTATTTTAAAGAGGGTTTTGAGTCATGCCCTTGGCATGGGACTTGTATTGTGCCGATATTTTATTGGCACGATACAACATGGTAGATACGGCCTATGCCGATGGGCACTTAAATCCATGTATGTGTGTTATCTCCTTTTTTGTGTAGAGAGTTAAATGAATGGCCTTACATTAGTGAGATAACCTAGGGATAAAACCAATTAGTGCTTTAGAGTTCATCCTAGAACTAAAAATGCCCTCAGTACAATTGGATTTATATAATGTATCGCATGTTTAGGATGTTCTAAAGTTCAAAGAGTGTATATGATATGACATGACTTCACTTTCTTGTGTAAAATGCTTAATAATTTTTTTGTGGTGGAAACTATTCCTTTTAATTGTAGAGTTCTTTATGTAGTTTAACAATGAAATACTAAGGTTTTTTATGCTATTACTTAATAGTTTTCAGTGAATGTGGTCCAGGTAGTCTGTTTATGTTGGGTCAGTAAATTCATACGTTTGTTCATTTCCAATTTCTTTGTTCATTTCCAATTTCTTTATCATCCAACATTTCTAGCTTTCTACATTTTTCTTTTCAAAAAACAAGAACATTGCTGTCACTACTACCACTGTTATTTCCTTCTCCTTTAATTAAAGAAAGAAGGACTCAATCACTTCCAGGAGAATAAACTTGTCCTTTTCTCTTTGCATAAATTTAATTTTTATAGTTATTTTGAATCGTGTAGTTTTCTGAATTCTTGACTCTTGAGTGTTGGTTATAGCTCGAGTAACAAAAATTTCATCATCATATTCAATCTGCATATGGAATAACTATGATAGCATATGCTTATATACCATTTTAACTTTTGAAATTTCCTGCAACTTTATTGTGTCAGCAATCTACTTATTCGTAGAAATATTTTTGTCATTGTTTGCAAATCATATTTTGAACTACAATAGTTGAACATGCCAATATGAAGGTTAAGTGCTATATTTCCCCAAACGACTACTATTCCTCAAACTACTTGCTCACATAGTGATTGTGGTGCAGTGCATATAATTGTTTCTTACCTGGCAGGCAACTTACCTTGAAGAAAGGGGCAAATTGACTGTGATGAAAGATTTTGAGGAGAAAACTATTTGGACCAGTGATTCTATTCCTTTGATGGCATCATATCATAAAGGTTTCTTCTTTTTTTGTTAGTTTATCGGCCTATGCTTAATAATTAAATTGAACATAAGGCTGATACTTTATATTCAGGCAAGCTGCAACACTCCATTTGGCATATTGATGCTGCAGCCCATCCTGACTCACTCAATGGGAGTTCTCTGTCAAATTTGAATGAAGTCTCTACAAGCCAGTTCTCTTTTCAGAGGATATGGCAAGGGAAATGCTCCCAGTCTGCTGCTAGTGAGGTTGTCGACATGATTATTGCAAGCATTCCATATTATCTTTTTCCAATGAATTTTGTTTGCAAAAGAGGGGTCTAACATTTTGTACCTTGTGCATTTTTTTTATTCTATGTACATGATAGCTGGCTTTTCTTTTTGCAGTGGTATTTTTACAAAATACACATGCCATGGACGAATTAAAATTAATTTAAGAACAAATAGATGAAAAATTAAAAATTTCTCTTCCCAAATTCTATAGTCTAATTAGATTAAAGACTCTTCCTTTTTCCATAATTATATCTAAACTTTCTTTTTATTTTCTATTTATGCTCGATCAGGTGTTCCTGGCAACTGATATTGATGGAATGCCGATTATTTGCTTTCTATTCAGTGAACAAGGGATATTACTCGCTGTCAGGCTTCAAATTGATGAGGCTAATGATGATGTTCTTATTGACATTAAACCTCATATGAGTTGGAGTATACCTGCAATTGCTGCTGCACCTGTGGTAGTGACACGGCCAAGGTGGTGAGACTTTAAATTTATGCTTTTCAGTGACAGATGCTGTTACATAAGCATCCCATTCTCTAATCTTGCAGAGCTCAAGTTGGACCATTACCTTTTGCGGATATTGTCGTCTTGGATTCGGAAAATCGTCTTCTTCTTTATGTAAGACTAATTTTATTGGATGTGTAATTTTAAGGTTTCTTTTACATTAACAGAATACATAAATAGGCATTTCTGGTGTCCTTTCCTTTTTCTTAAACAATTATCCTCTTGGTACATTTTATTATTAGTTGTTTGCTATATTCACTACATGCACAAAATAAAAGATATTTGGATTGTTGTAAGGGAATTCTTTTTGTTTTTTAAACTGTTGACTTACTTTTCTAATCCTTTGTTATCTGAGCTTTTAGTATTTTCCTGACTTACAGGGGTTAGTAAGTGTCTACATTTGAACACCAATTGAAAGTTTCTCTATGCTTGCTGTTTGGTCCCCTGGTTTTGTTTATATCTGCATGCGAACATATTTTGGCATGCTTTTCATTATCCAGGCTTTTGTTTTTCCTCTGACATGCTGTCTTTGTTACTATGTAAGGAAGCACGTATATATTGTTATTAATGGTGTTCTCTTGCTTTTGCTGCATGCTGAATTCAGTCTGGAAGGGAGTGTCTCTGCAGATACATATTGCCTGATGGATTGGGGAACGGTTTTACTTCATATGATGAGCAATCTCCAAGAGTTGCAGACTTGTGCTATGATTTTAAGATAGTAAGAATAGGGGATGCTGTTGAAGGCCGAATAAATATTACTTGTAATAATGGCAAGGTAGGATATATCTTTATTTGACAAAACTTCCAAAACATTATTCATTTCCATTATGTTTGTTTCACACACGGTAACATATCAATGGGTTTCAGTTCAGCTGTATTAATCCTATTTTCCTGTTCTGCTCTATTTAGGACAACATTCTCTGTCAAGCCAAGTGCTATTATATCTTTTATTCGTATTTCTCATATTAGTATTGGTCTACACCTTCCTTTTGATGGTGCTTTTTACACAAGTTGTTGTGCACTACATGGTCTTCATTTATCATGCTCACCTTGGGTGTTGTGCAGAATGTCACAGCGCTATAGTCCCACATTGGATTATGTTTGGAAGGTAGACCTCTTAATTTGCATTGTGAGCCAACCTTGATGTTCTACTCATTTCCCCTGGTCTGTGGTTGGTGCTTCAGTGCCTCTTCTTTGCTAACCCTGCAATGCTGGCAACTTACACGAGTATTTTGACTTAATTATTTGTGCTCCATGTGTAACAAATTTCATTGTTAGATACTAAGTTACATGTGTAGATTGATTTTATATGTTTGATAGTGCTCATTCTCATGTATACTGAAAATTTTGAGTCAGTCATTATAATCAACTGAATGAGGTACATGCCAAATTACCTTTTTACAATAATGAGGTGCATGGCAAGTTATCTTACTATGAAATTGACATTTAGACGGTTCTTTAGGTAGAGTGGAAAGAAGAAAGACATCATGAGCTGATGACTTATGGGCTATCTGGATGGCAACTAGTTTGTCTGCAATTCCAGTTACAAGGAATTCGTCGATACCTGTTGTTTGTTTGCCTACAAGAATGCTAGTTGTGCATTCTTGCTTTCTTTCATTCCGAAAGTAGCTTTACTACTGTCCATGTGCTTCAAATGTTTTAGTATTTAAGTTTGTTTAGTTTTGTTATTGTAGTTATTCCTTCTCTAGTTTGTTGGTTAATCTTTGTGTGCTTAAATTTGTTGTTTTGACAGATGTTTCGATGCTCATTACGTAGAACCCCTTCTTCATGCCTGGTGAATGACTGCATAACTGCAATGGCTGAGGGGCTGCATTCATCTCTTTATTGCCATTTTGCTTCTATTCTGTGGGGTGATAATGATTCTACCAAATTATCTATTTCCAACTCGTATGCGGATTCAGAATGGGAGTCTTTTAGTAATGAAATAATAAAAATTTGTACAAGATACGGATATCTGCCACCTAAACAATCGTCCGGTCTACCTGATACAGCATGGGACTTTCTTATAAGTAGTAGATTTCATTACCAGTATTTGAAACAGTCTTCAGCTTCTTGCATTTCAGTTGTGCATGTGCCAGATTCTGTGGGTTCAGAGTACACTGCTGCTTACATTCAAGATGAACCTAGTCAGGAGGTGTCATTTTATGCTCGTTTTTTGAGAGAAACTTTGGATTCCTTGCATGCCTTATATGAAAACTTGAAGCTTAATATTTTGAGGAATCAGTAAGGGCTCTTTATTATTATTATTGTTATGTGTAGTTCTACTTATATTAAAACTTTTAGCCAGATCATTCACATGTTTCTTATTTTGTTCAGGGACCTGTTCCAGCTAGTTTTACTGATTCTTGAACATCCTCAGCTGTTTCTCAATTAAATTATTTCTCGTCTTTGATGACAATGATTTAGGCCTGCATAGTGCATACTCATTGGGTGATTTGAACAATAGATTGGTAGTGAAGTTGGGCCCATCACTGTCATTCTCTTACCTTTAGCCCATAGGTGGTTTAGTTAGAATTTGGAGTAGTTTAACTATTTTGTTGATTTTCAGGATTACGAGTTATGAAACAAAGTAGAATAATCAGAGACTCCCAATAAGTTGATAGGAGATTGCTGTGTCTAAACATAGCAATGAAGCGTTCCTTATAATTTCAATTGCGTAGAATCAGATACTTGAAAATTCAGCTTGTGAGAGTCTTGTGAGCTGTGAACCAATCAGGCCCTTTTTAAGATTTTTACCAATTATTATTACTTTTGAGAAGCTGTTTTGCAGTAACTGTGATATTTCATGCACATTTCTTCCAAATAATACAAGATTATGTAAACAATACTTATCTTATGAACTTCTGAACCAATTAAATCACATGTTTTTTTTCCTATTTTTCCAGAGATATAGGACGCCTTGTTTCTTTGTTATGCAATATTGCTGCATCCTTGGGTGAGAAAAGCTATGTGGATTATTATTGTCGGGACTTTCCCAGCATGTTAGTTGAAGTTTGTTGTTTTCCTTCTGCGTCTGCTCCACAAACACCGCCTTGCCTGTTCCGCTGGCTTGAGAGTTGTTTGCTGTGTGGATGTGATATGGCTAACCTAAATGATATTCCTCCTCTGATATGTAGAGATAAAAGTCTTGTTGTAAGCTTGGCCCGGAAAATAGTTTCTTTCTATAGTTTGCTATTAGGTGCAGAAAGGAGAGGCAGGAAGCTTTCCACTGGTGTATATTGTGAAGTTGCTAATGGATCAGTTAGAACTGTGGAGGAACTTACTGTCTTAGCTATGGTTGGTGAGAGATTTGGGCGACAATATTTGGACTTACTGCCTGTTGGCGTATCACTTCCTCTGCGTCACGTGAGTTTGTCCTTTACTATCGTTTTTTTCCCTCAACTGATGCTGTTTTCCGTGTATTTAGTGTATGTATAAACTGTTTTCTTGCATTCTTAAATATGCTGTGGGGAGATTAGATGGCTTGTTTAGTATATGATACATGATACTTCAACTCCATATATGACAGTTGTCAGATACTACATGGATATGCATTGGGAAATGCAGATATAGTTTGGATATGATACTTCTTTGATAGTTAGTGTGGAATTTCGATAGTTATTAATGAGAAAAATCTTAGATAATTCAGATTAAAGGCAATTTTTTAGTATATCTAGTTTTTGTTTTGTGTGTAATTTGGAGGCATTTTCTTTGTTCTATCTTTTATGGGTTTTGCAAATTCAATTTCTTAGCAAATTAATCCACTTATAATATTTCAGTTTATTATGTTGTTTCTAAGGATTTACTGCATGTCTAGGTTGTGTTCATGTCTGTATCCCTTTTCTCCATGCATCATAGTGTAGTCTTTTTTTTTTTTTTTTTTTTGAAAAGAAAAAATTCTAATCTCACATCTAGTAAATAATCTGTGTAATTTTTTTGTTTCGCATTTCCAGGCTCTGGACAAATGTCGTGAATCTCCACCTACTGATTGGCCAGCCTCTGCTTATGCCCTGGTTGGCCGTGAGGACTTAGCTATGGCAAAGTTGGGATCCTTAAAATCTCAAGATGATGTTAATTTAACTTCCATCTCAGTACCATACACGCTTCATTTGCAGCCTGTGACTTCACCTTCATCTGTTTCTGACATCACAAGATCAGATTCTTTGAATCCGGAGGACTCTGATTCTCTTTATAGATCTGTGGAAGATGGCATGGAACATATTTTCAACTCAAGCACACAATTGCGATATGGCCGTGATCTGCGATTAAATGAGGTTTGCACCTTTTTGTTACCAGCAACCATTTCCTTCTACATGCTAAATTTTAACTTTGTTTTTTTACTCAAATTATGCTTAAGATTCCAGTTTCTAATGCTTCTATAAATGTTGGAACACAGGTTAGACGCCTTTTATGCTCAGCAAGACCTGTGGCTATACGTATGTCTGTTAATCCTAGTGCGTCTGATCAGGATCTTCAACAGGTATACATGGTCTTTTGTTTATTCTTTCTGTTTTTTTTTCCTTGTTTGAGAATCATATTATCCTAAATATGTTCAGTCTTTCTTTCTTAGACAAAAAACCAAGACTTCTAATAGCATAGTAGTGGTTTGAGAATATCGCATTCAATAGCTAGATGAATTTGTAGTGCAAGGAATATTTGGGAATTTCAAGTACCTCTATTGCACGGAGTAATTTGGTCCCTAGCCTGTCAGAACATTATAGTGAGGAGGGAAGACGTTGGGGATTTGATTAGTTACTATTGAAGCAAACAAGTAGTTTAGTCATGATGAATTGGTTACAGGATTATGTTATAGGTTATGTGCTTTGTCTCACTAAGCAGTTTGTGTGATACTTGCCAACCAATATGAATTGAATTCCGTTGTTCAAGTTATCTTATACCATTTTAGATTTCTTTGCATTGAACTGGTTGAGTTCGGTATAATAATGACGTGACTAAAACCAAGATACATGGTATTATCTAGATGCTCTCTCTTTGAATGCTTGATTTAGCTGGCATGATTTATGTCTTAGGTAGTTGTATTTTTGGCTAGAAGTTCTCTTGGATCTTGGCAAATTGTACTTCAAAACTGTTATGCACACAAGGGAAGCAACAAAATAGCTGGAGAGTTTACGAGTTCGAAGTTGTTTTTATCAAATTACTCATATTGTGCAAACAAAAAAAAACATTTTTGTCACATCAACAGGAGAGAGGTAACTATGAAAAGTTAGGATCCTTTTCTCTCTGTGCAACAAGTTTAAATGTACTATTAGATTTATCAGAAACATTGTTCTCATTGTCCAGAAGAAATGCGAGAATTCAATAATTGGCTTCGCATAGTAGGGTAACCATCCCTTAGTTTGAAACCACCAACCTGCTCAAACCTGGAGACCAATTTTCTGTTAAAGCTGAGTACTCCCTCCTTCTGGATATATAAACCTAGATACACTATACTGCTGATTTAAGATGTAACAAACTAAACAGATAAGTGAAATTGTAAATGATGCCAAATTAGCCTTAAATCACATTGTATATTTTATTTTATTTTTATTTATATTTTTTCTGTTTGCAGCATCAACTGTGGAATCTTGCACAAAGAACTACTGCTTTACCTTTTGGCAGGGGTGCGTTTACTTTAGGGACCACTTACACTCTTTTAACTGAGGTACTGGACCTGTCATAAGATCCGGAGGACATTTTCCATCCTCAGGCTAAATTTTGGAAATTTGAAAACCCTTCTCAAATGAGTAAAATCTTATAGTTGCTGTGATTTTACATTTGCAATGTGATAATGTGTTGACTTGATACATGTGCTGCAGGCACTTGTTGTCCCAAAGCTTGTTTTAGCTGGTCGATTACCTGCACAACAGAATGCAACAGTATGTATATCTATCCACTCTTTTGCTCTTTAAATAATAATGCTTCTAGTTTGGTTGTTCAGTCCTTTTTGGGTTTATCATCACCATGCAAGCAACTTGGCTTTCTGGCTTTAACATACTTGCACTTGATAAATGTCTATTTGACTCTCGTATTTATATTATGGAAAAAACAACTCTTGTTTCCCTATTGGATTCTGAATCTGCTAATTTCTTGGGCATAGCGCTGTACTTTTTATATGGTGGCTCTTGTATGTCCATCCTCTCTCTTATCATTATTTGGCATGAAGTACTCTTTCTGGTTACTTCTCTTTTATTTTTATGTTAACTAGGTTAATCTAGACCCAAATATAAGAAGTATCTCAGAGCTTAGATCATGTCCTGAGTTCCACAATGGTGTTGCTGCTGGATTGAGACTTGCTCCTTTTCAGGTAAACCTGTCTGTCTTAATGCTTGATATGCCTATCTTATGGGCATGGTTGCACAGTTAAGTAGTAACTCTATTTTACACCATGTTATGTCAGCAACTTACTTTTTTATAGATTACTCTTCATGTTAATCCAGGGAAAAATGTCTAGAACATGGATACAGTATAACAAACCTGAAGAGCCAAATTGTACTCATGCTGGTCTTCTTCTTGCATTAGGACTGCATGGACATCTACGAGTTTTAACGATCACAGATGTATATAGATACCTTTCCCAGGTATTGTTTTGTTTTGTTTGTTTGTGATCAAATTCTTAATGAAAACAAATGTTCCTTCATTCTTCCACTGTACCTGATTGCCATTATCAATATCAGAACTTGTGCTTAATGCTATGATGCCATTTCTTCTCGTTGTAATTTCTCTCCGCTATTATTATTTCGCTAGCTAGATCCAAAGAGAAAATTGTACATTGGCTTATTTACTTTGTTGAGGGGCACATTGGCATGCGATCTAAATTCTTATAAAGAATGCCACTCGAATATTACAGCATCAGGTCAGTTCCACAATCAAGTCATGTCTTTTGCTGCTTAGCCTAGTTTGCGAATGCGTTGTCCAAACATCCCTACTTTCATGCTTTGAAGGCTCCGAGCTTCCTTAAGTGCTTTAGAACTTCCCTACTCCGATGTTTCGAAATGGTGCTGGAATTTGATATCGGAGAATCCATCTCCAATGTTAGTTCCCACCACCATTTCAAAGCATTGGATAAGGAAAGTTCTAGAGCAATATTAGATCTTTCGGGCCCTCTAAAGCATGAAAGTAGGTGTATTTGGTTAATGCATTCCTGAACTAAGCCTTACGGTGGGTAGCCTCCATCACAATAGCCATAATCCGTCAGGATGGCCAAGAACGACTTAAGTATTGGAGAATCTTGTTGTCTATCAGGACTGGTAGACCTGATAGATCCATGTTGTCCTTTAGACACATCAATATCGATGTTTAATTCACATGAAGTTGCTACGATATGTTATTTGGCTTACTAAATGTCTCTTGTTCTAGACAAAAAAAGGTTTATAGAGTCATAATTTATTATGTTGGATAAATTGAACAGTATTTTGGAAAGGATTGCCTAGTTTTATTTAAGACTTAATAACTTTTATGGTGGCTGAGTATCTTGTTCACACATGCTTGTGTAATCAATTCCTGCATACGAGAATGAATCGTGCACGGAGATTGTTGTCTGTTGCTGATTGTGTATCACATATGTAGTATTTCCAGCGTAAATTTGATCTACTATTTGCCCATCAATGGGAATTCTCGTAAAAAAATTACAAATGCTAAATATTTGTTCTCCCCTGATCCCTCAATCCTGCTACTAACATAACCTATATGCATTTTTTTTTTTTTTTGCTTCCGATGATTTCACTTGATAACATCTTCCAATCAATACTTTCATTAATGTCACATGCAAGGATTTAAGTATCCATCGGCACGAGCTGTATCCACCGTGCCGTATCGTGCCAACAAGATACCGGCACGATACAACCCCCGTGCCAATGACACAATTCAAAATCTTTTTTTTTTTAATTATTAAGTAATTTTCTCAATAAAGTTCAAAATATTTGATAAAGATACATAATAAACAATTAGAAAATTTTGTTGCTAAAGAAAATAAATATTTCATGCCATTATATGTCGACATATATATTTTTTTTATGACTGGCACTCGCCGGCACGGCCCGGCACGCACCGTGCTGTACCGTGCCGGCAAGTTTTCGGCACGATCACGTGCCACAGTACTTAAATCCTTGGTCACATCCAGTTCAAGGAACCTTCCTTTCTAGTTGGATATACAATTTTGGACTCTATTTTCCTTGTAGCTACCTTTATTCATGAAAAGCAGCTGCAACATCTTGCTTTTCAAAAAAAAAAAATTCCACATGCTCTGAATTCAAAGTTTTCTTTGGGCAGGTTATCATTTTTTTGCACTCTGTTCAGTCTGATGGGTTTATGGTTTATCATCTTATTTAGCTATGTCGTTTGTGCTATGATATTATCTTCTCTTATGTGTTGCTTTTCGGTCTTATTTTTCTCAAACAAAAGTTGATGTCTTTTGTCCCTTGTAGTTTTACCGTTCTTGTCTTTTATCTTATAGTATGTTTCTCATTGTTTGAACACTTGATTTGCAGGAGCACGATTTTACTACTGTTGGGGTGTTACTTGGTATGGCGGCATCTCACAGAGGGACAATGCATCCTGCTATTTCAAAGGTAATAAATTGCATTTTAAAGCTTTTGTATCACTATCCTTTGCATCCACCTTCACTGAATTGCTGTTCAGTCACCTTTTTTTTTGTACAAAATCTAAGATAAAGCTCACCAAAAATTCTTGTTTGTGTATCTGCTTTATTTTGTTGACTGCCTTTTTTTAAGAGGTTGAAAGAGGATGTTAGTAGATCTTTGTAATATGGATGCTCACCATAGTTCTTTTGCGTGCATCACAACTCCTTGTTACAATTTGACATTTTAGCTTATAAATATTTCTATAACTATTTATTTAGATGCTTCACCTCCATATTCCTTCTCGCCTTCCTTCATCCTTTCTTGAGCTGGAGTTGCCAACAATTCTGCAGGTACTGCTTTCTATTGCTTTGAATTCCCATCTTATCTTTTAATTTTTTACTTATTTTCTTATCTTTAACTTACATCACTAAAATTTTACTTAGCGTGCTAATTTTTTCTCTACAGTATTTCCTAAACCTTGTCATGTTCCTTTAACAGGGAGTTTTAAAATATTTATACCTTCAATTGGATTTCATAGTTCATTAATCTTTTCAATTGTCATACAGTCAGCTGCAGTGATGTCAATTGGGCTTCTTTATGAAGGATCAGCGCATCCATTAACAATGAAGATGCTTTTGGTAATTAGTTTCCATCTTACATCTTGTATGGATCTTTTGTTGGTAGATTGAATTTTGCTTCTTTGGTATCATGATATTTGCCACTCTTTTCTTTTGGGCTTTGCAGCACTAGCACCAATAAACATATATAGAGAGGAATCATTTTAAATGTCAAGAGGCATCTAGCATCTCTTTGGAACATTTTTGCTCGGGATTTTTCTCTAGTCTTCAGATGTTTATTTAATGAAGTGAATGTAGAATTTCTGATTAGTGTATTTTTTTTTCTAAAAGCTTTAAGATGGTACTTTATAAGACAGGACTTATAACCAGTCTATTATGATATGGATAGGTGGAATTGTCTTTTTTTTTTTTAAGTTCTGGAAGATTTATATGCTTTTTTAGTTTAATCAGAAGCCTATTTAATTAACTGCTCTTTAATTGCCTGTAGGGTGAGATCGGTCGCAGAAGTGGTGGAGATAATGTACTTGAAAGAGAAGGATATGCTGTTGCTGCAGGATCTGCACTCGGACTTGTTGCCTTAGGTATATAGAATATTATTGAGGGAATTTTGTGGGGGGGGGGGGCGGTGTATGTGTTTTCTATCTTTAACGAACAGTAAGCATTTGAATGTGTTTTTTAAAGGACGCGGCAAAGATGCAATTGGTTTTATGGACTCTTTTGTAGACCGACTTTTCCAGTACATCAGCGGCAAGGGAGTTTACAATGTATGGTTTGTCATTCCTCTTGCTTTATTCTTTTTTACGCTATTTTTAATTCCATATGGTAATTGTGTGACTAAGATATATAATACACTGTTTTGATTACCTTTAATTTTTAAAAATAATGGAGTATTTAGTGGATGGCATGGAGATTATCATTTCTGAAAAAAAAAATTGTATAATGTGTATAATATGTACTTTATGTGTGCATATGTCTTTCTTTGATGATTTACACTTGTATATACCGTTGTTTTGATTCTTCTCTTGTTTCTTTTGAATGAAAACAATGAAGTGAATGAATCGGGATGGGTAGCATTTATCGAAAAAAAAAATTGATTTTTGTAACCAACAACATATCCTCGTTCCCTATGATGACTAACACTTGCCCTTGTCCTGGTCTAGACCATAGTCAATCTCACCCCAATTTGTTATATTATAATTCTTGGAGCTGGCATTGTTTTAACTGAACTATTGGGCTAAGCCTAAGATATCTATATGACCTAACTCAAGATATCTATATGACCCTTCTAGTTCCTTATTGGCTTTTTTCAGGAGAAATTGTCAAATTCAAGCCAACTCACTGATGATCAAAACCGCAATGTTGGGCAGGTTCTGTAGTTCTCTTTCATTTTCTCTTCTCCTTAAATATTTTATAGCTTCCTTTTCTTTGCAATAAGAATATTGAGGACTTTGTTTTTGAAGTTCAATCTGCTTTGGGAGCTATTAGTGTTATTTGCTGCTCTTTTCAGATGATGGATGGAACACAATTAAACATTGATGTCACTGCACCGGGAGCAATAATTGCTCTTGCTTTAATATTTTTGAAGGTGGAGTAGTTATGCATTTCTATCAACAACCTCTTGCATTTTTCTCTCCATGTAGTAGATTTGTAAAGTTCTACTATATTGTTTTGATGAGAAGTTCATCACGCAGACTGAATCAGATGTAATGGCAGCTCGACTTCATATTCCGACCACTCATTTTGAATTGCAATACATGAGGCCTGATTTTATTATGCTGCGTACTATTGCACGAAATCTAATATTATGGAGCAGGTGAATTCTAATCGCACTTAATTATTTATCCTTCAAAAAAGAAAAGATTGTATCCAGCTATATATTTTTGCAATCGTGTAGAATACGGCCTTCTAGGGATTGGATCGAATCTCAACTCCCTGAAATTGTGAAAGATGGGCTCTTTGAAGTAGGGGATGGGGGAATCAATGGTGACGAATATGATGCAGAAGCTCTTGTTCAGGCTTATGTCAATGTAGTCACTGGAGCATGCATAGCTGTTGGTATTCCACTAAGCCTTTGCTCTTATATGCGTTTCTAGTTGGTGTTGGGCCAGTTTATAGTGTTTATTGTCAAATATATATGGTGTCACTATATGTCTCTATTTAGAAAGTTATGCTGGAGTGTTCCTATTCATCCTTCGGAGAAGTTTCACTCTATTGTTATTTTGTTGTTACTTCCTAAATGATAGTTTGCTAACTTTAATATCGCCTTCCATGTGTATAAATGAAGTGATCTGTAGGGAATGAAACTTCTATGGGGAGGCTCCCCACCATGAGCTGGGGTTGATCACCACAGCTTTACAGTATAACTGTATTTATAGCTCTTGTGCTCCCATTGTTTAGTGGAAAGGTTTTTAATTGCTGTTAAATGCCATTAATTGCTTATCGTTTTCAGGATTGAAGTATGCTGGCACCAAAAATGGTGATGCCCAGGAGCTGCTTCACAGTTATGCTATTTATTTTCTCAATGAGGTAATTATTCTCTGTAAGCTGTTGCTAATCTGTTTTGTGCTCTAATTTTATTATTGTCTTTTGCAGATAAAGCATATACCTGTTGCGAGTCCTGCTGCACTACCAAAGGGGTTACTGCAGTATTTAGATCGTGGTACTCTGGAGTTATGCTTACATCTCATTGTTCTATCGCTTTCTCTGGTTAGAATAATAAATATCCTTTGCCCACATTTTTTGATACTTCTATCACTTTCTTTGGAGTTATGCTTGCATCTGGAAGTATGTGATCTTCCATCAGTAATTCCAGTTGATTTTCATAGATTGTTTCGTTTAAATAACTCTGTGTAATGGAGATCCTTTTTATCAAGGTTCAAATTGCCACGGTACGGCACTAGGCGGCACGTACCGTGCCGGTACAAAGTGGGTGTCGCAGGACCCCTCGTGCCGCGAGACCCTCTTGAGTATTGCGCAAGACAGCGTGATACCCAAGCGGGTATCGCGGCACAATGACGACCGTACCATGTTTATTGATTTTTTTTTTCTTTCCCCCCAATTGTGCCGCCGCCGCCCCCCCCCCCCCCCCCCCCCCCCCCCCCCCCCCCCGCCCCTGGTGGTTTCTTTTTACTCCTTTCCCCTTCCTCTCGCGCTGATAGGTTTTCTTTTTCTTTCTTCCTATGGGATTTATTTTTTTGTTATCCCCCGTCACACCTGATGGGTTTTTTTTTTTTTTTTTTTCTCCTTCCCCTTCTCTGTTGGTTTTTTTTCTTCCCCCAGAGAGTTTTTTTTTGGTGGTTTTTTTTTTTCTTTTCCCCAGCCCCTTAATGGTTTTTTTTTTTTTTTTTTTTTTTTGATAGTTTTTTTTTCTCTCATCACTCCGCCCTAGTGCGGCACAACCACCGCCCCTCCCTCTCCTATTGATGGTTTTTTTTTTTCTCCCCCCCGGCAATAGGGTAGGGTTTTTTCGCTCTTCCGCTGATGGATATTTTTTTTCCCCCTTTCCGCTCCCGATGGTTTTTTTTTGCTTCCTCCCCTCTCCCGTTGATGTTTTTTTTCTTAGTTTTTCAGTTTACATAAATATTTCCTTTCTGTGTAAAGGGGATCCCTTTTATATTTTCATCCTGCATAGTGCCTTGTCCCTTCAGAGTGTAGCTTTGTTCTTTTATCAGTTGCTCGATCCTTTTCTATGCAGTGACTAGTTTTTTCTCCACTTCTTTCATATCGTAATAATGTGTTCTTTTTTAGCTAGGTTATGGCAGGTTCTGGACATCTCCAAACATTTAGGCTGCTAAGATACCTTCGAGGGCGAAGTTCTGCTGATGGGCATATGAATTATGGAATCCAGATGGGTGTAAGTTTTAAATTTATGAATGAAATAGGACGACTTATGCCATGCAATTGAAGAAATGATTCATCCATGATTTTTGGAAAAAGCAAGTTACATGGTTAAAGCAGTTACAACTGAATTGAAAATTCATGTCTCATCAAACTAGGAAAGGCATGCAACCACACGGGCATTAAAATTGTGAAGCTTCTAAGGACTCTATGTGAAGTTTAGCATTTGATAATCTATTAACACTTTTGCAAAGAATTAATTTTCCTACTGCAGTATTATTTTCTTCTCAATGGATAAGCTTGCATATATTCTTATATGTGATATATGGAAATGTATATCTTACCCTGCTCTACCTTTTTTCTCTTCCTGAACATCAATGGATTGATGATCAACATGTTCTTGTTGCTGCCTTGTTCTTTTTCCTGAACATCAACCGATTCATGATCAATATGATTCTTGTAGTTTGAATTTACCTGCATATATTATCATGAATATAAAAATTTCTCACATTCTCAGTTTATATTGCTTTTTGTAGGTAAGCTTGTCCATGGGATTCTTATTTCTCGGGGGCGGTATGCAAACCTTTTCAACTGGAAACAGTGCTGTTGCTGCTCTGTTGATTACACTTTACCCTCGTTTGCCTACTGGACCAAATGATAATCGTTGCCACCTTCAGGTATCTTGTTTTTTTTTTTTTTCATTCGCAGCATGTTGCATGTCTTCTCTTCTTTTTTTTTAATGAAGTTGTGCTGATTAATATATTCATGGTGCCACTTATTCAGGCATTTAGGCATTTGTACATAATAGCTGCCGAATCTCGTTGGGTTCAAACAGCAGATGTTGATACTGGTCTACCTGTGTATTGTCCACTTGAGGTGACAATCAAAGAAACAGAATACTATGCTGAGACTAGCTACTGTGAAGTTACTCCTTGTATTTTGCCAGAACGCTCCGTGGTATGTAATTTATAATTCAACTTGGGAAATCTAGAACATTAATTTGGTTCTTTGGTAATTTGTTGGCATAATTATTCTACATAATCAGTTCTCTTGCAAGGTCACAAGAGCGAGTCAAATTTAAGTGTAGTATCCCTTATATTTTAGAGTTGAAAGAAAGAAAACTAGTGTAATGAAATGGCCTTTGGATTTACTGAATGAAGATATGTTGTAAAGGTTCTTTAAGTTCTTGAAAGAGATTATGAGTAATTACTTGTCTTAACTGTAGTTTAGGAAACTGTAGTTTAGGATGCATCCATGTCTTTCACTTACTAATATCTCCTTTAGAATAGAAACTTTTAAAGAAATAATTAGAGAAAGTTGTGAGTAACATAATTCTGTGAAAATTGAAGTCATAATACAAGTTATTTATTCATTTGCAGTTGAAGAGTGTTAGAGTTTGTGGTCCTAGATACTGGCCCCAGTTCATAGAGCTTGTACCTGAAGGTGCAGTATCAAAAGACAAAGTTACATTTTCTTTCAAAACATTTTTCAGTATTAAATCCTTTGTTGTTTTGTATGCTTCAAAAGAAAAACCTTGGTGGAGATCTGGAGACAAAAGTGACCCATTTAATGGTGGACTGTTATACATTAAGCGAAAAGTTGGATCCTGTTCATATGCAGATGACCCAGTTGGATGTCAATCTTTGCTTTCGCGAGCAATGCACAAGGTTAAAAGTATTTGCAATGTAGTCTCTGTATATTTATTTATTTATTTTAGAGTAGTGTGCATGAAAGGGAATTAAGCTCTTAGTCCTGACAGGTTTCCGACACATCATGCAAGAGTTGTTCCACTACAGGAGTTTGCAGCACGGAAAACAATTCATATAGTTTTAAGGTTGAGCAGTTAGTAAATACGTTTTCAGCTGATCCAAGCTTAATAGCTTTTGCACAGCTTTGTTGTGACTCTTCCTGGAATAGCAGGCAAGCGGTTTGTTAGCTCTTTCACTTTTAGAATACTTTGGTGCTATATCTACAAACCATGACCTTAAACAATTCTTACATATTCTTGTGTTCACACACATATGCTAATCCCACCTGCTGTATGTAAACATGGTTAGCTCCTTCCTGGTTTTAATTACTGTAAATTTCCATTTCCAGATACGATACCAATTTCCAAGAGTTTTGCTCACAAGTGCTATTTGAGTGTGTAAGCAAAGATCAGCCTGCAATACTACAGGTCTTTACTTTGTAGACATAAGCCTTGTATATTCCCTTGTGACTATTCTTTTGTTAACACTTCTTGCATTCATCCCGTTTATTGTTTTTGTAGGTCTATCTTTCCTTGTACACAATTGTTGAATCAATGTGGGAGCAGGTGAAAAGCGGTCGTCTTGTTTTTCATGACTCTCTTTTCCTATCCAGCTTGAAGGTTAGTTTGAGTTACTGAGTTTTCTTTAATTATATGTTCCTTCTTCTTCCTCTTCTTCTTCTTCTTCTTCTTCTTTTGAGAGAGAGAGAGAGAGAGAGAGAGAGAGAGAGAGCATGCTCTCTACTTTTATTTTTGTAGAAATGAACTTAGTTGGAAATGTGAAACAACTAGGCTTCGAAACTTGATACCTTGGGTACTAATCATCAAGCTCTTTGTCACTTGTGCTATATTTCTAAATAGGGACGATAATGGGTTTGACAATATCAGTTTGATCTTGAGTTCTCTGGCTTAGTTTACGAAGATCTTCTACTATGTTTGTAGATACATTTTTAAGAAAGGAGTCCGGATTAAGATAGTGCTGTTCAGATACTGTTTGTTTAATGCTATTGATTGTTGGTGGCTAATTTTTGCTTGCCATAGGCTTGCGGGATGCCACTTCTATGCTAGCAGCATATTTGCTGGTGAGGCAAAGCATGCTTTCTAGTCGGGGAGATGCTTTTTTTCTAAATAAAAACAAACCCCAATTTCGTCATGTAAATTTATGTGTGATTCTTATAATGAGTAGGTTTAAGAAACCTTTTCATTATTTATAACCAATTTCATTGGTTTTACTAGAATTACGAGAGAAATTGGTGAAATCATATTTTCCAAAAATATGCCCCACTTATTTGAATGCAGGGTTCATGAATGCACCCTAAAGAGGCTTTGTTCTCTTGGCAGCATTTCAGATGTTATAATACTAGTGCACTATAAGTTTAGTATATTCAACAGTATGGAAGATGATTATTCTTTGTTTTCTCTGTTGGTCGCAGTGTTATTACACATATTTGAGTATGCATGATTTCCATATAACTTGCAGCTTGCATTAGCCTACAACGACGCTCTACTGACTGGCAAACTAAGCTGTACGAATGGTGGTATCATTCAGTCGACATTTATTGAATCTTTGAGGAAGCGCATAGAAGGAATTCTGTCATGTTCAAAGGATCTCACGGGCAACTTGTTTAATTACTTGTTTACCAAAAAGTTGTCGACTATTCATAGTGATAAGGAAAAGATGGATGCCGCGCTTCTCACTTGGTATCTTCTATGGTACAGTATACCGCCTCCCCATATAGTGAAATCTGCTATGGAGAAAATTAAAAGGAAAGCTCCAATGTCTGTTTCCCCAGTTCCTCTCCTGCAATTACTGCTGCCAACAACACATTCCAAGGGGATCGCTGATATCACTGATATTATGCATAATTCATGTCTGTTTAGTCTTCAGCGAGCAATCATGTAAACAAATCGGGTGATCGTTTTGATGAATGAGGTTTTTGGAGATTATAATGCAAGGCAAGGTAAGTTTTTTGTGTTGAAGAGACTATTATTCCTTGGAAGTTAGCTCTTTGTATATATTACAGACATCCTAGTTTCTGTTTATTATCATTTTAAGTGTAAGTTAACATGCCTGGGTGCTTACAAAATTGCATGTTAGTTGTTGTAATTTTGTATTGTGATCATGTGTAGTGAATGTGCTATTAAAGGATGATGTATTTGCGTGCATTTACTTGAATCAAGATTTTGCAGTTCAAATGTAAAGATTCTATGTTTTGTTTACATACTAAATTTGCACCTATTTGCTGTACATGCAAAAAAAATGACTTGCTATTTTTCACGGGTGCCATTACTCATCATTGTCAATTTATACTGGATATGAAATTCACCTCTCTTTTTTTGAGTGAAGGGTGGTAATTAAAAAGAAGCTTACTTTGTGCTCTCTTTTGTATTTTTTTTTTTTTTTTTTTTTCTTCTTTCTTTTGATATTATTCTCAACGCTACTCCACGTGGAAACGAAGAGAAATGCCTTTTGTTAATAACCAACTTTGGGCTTGAGCAAAAGCCCATATAAATATAAATACAGGCCCGCCCAGTAAAGCGTTAAAGTAAGGGAGCCCAATAAAGCTAACTGCAGTAGATTTTAATGTGAGAGCCCGTTATGGGAGATCCACGTGTCTCTCTCCCATTGGTGCTAGTCCCCAATTAAAGAATATCTAATCCGTATTTGTTGGCTGCACCGGGTGTACCCGTACAACTCACCCACCGCGCTCAAAATTTACAATCACCGACCCGCAAATTACAATTTAATGCGTTATTCAATTCAAAGAAATATCCGCTCAAAATTTATGAATTTTGGTGCGTAGAAATATTTCTAAATATTACAAAACACATCCAATTGAGTTAATTCAATTTTAAGGCCTCCACACTAGACTTTTATATATATGCGGTGCGCGGTACACCAGGTGCACGTAGAAACACCTGTTCTCACTAGCTGCCTCAATTTTATTGGGCCTTAGGCCCATAGATTGAATGGGCCGGGCTCAATCTGAAGTATTATTTGGCTGGGCTGTGCGGGCCCGACCTTCTATTGATAATTCTATTTTTTGATGGTTTCGTTTTTAACCAAAAATGGAAAGTTTTGGGTTTTCACCTCCATTTACCATTGAGTATTTTTACCCTTTCTGAAATAGACCCTCCAACTTTTTTTTTCGTTAACATAACCCAAATTAATTTTAAATTGATTCTCATCTAAGTTTTTTGTAAATTGAAAACGTATTCGAATTAGTTCATTTTAACATAATCCCCGTTAAATTTAATTAAATTTCAAAGTGTAAATTTGTACAGGCTTTATCGTAACAGTGCAACTGATTACTTTTTTTAATTTTATTACTGCTTCAATTACATATCTAAAATATCAATTTAGTTAGTTAATACGTGATGTGAAAGGAACCTTCACGGATTAAGGTTCACTCCTAATTAAATTTCATTCAAAATGAATCAAAATGATAATTTTCTTCCTAAAGTAGTACTAGTATCCAATCAATTCAATACAGGTTTATTTTTTTATAGCAAGTTAATAACTTGTTTCCTAAACATCAAAACTTCCTTTCCCTTTTTTTCCTAATGCAAAATGGAAAAAAAAAAAAAAAAAAAAAAAAAAAAGTTCCTAAATCCTTAATATAACAAAATATTCAAGAACATACACATTGCACTTTTTACACTATACAATGGAAATGAAGAGAAATGAGAGAGTAAATATTCCATGCCATGCATGGTAACTCACCAAATATTACATGCAGTGTTAATTATATAAGTATATATATCAACACAATATATACTACTCATTAACACAACACAATACAATTAATCTCCAAAGAGTACTCTCAATAGATAGATCACATTAAAAAAATAAAATGGTGCTAAGGATTAGTGTAGGGATTCTTGTAATATTGCTCCTCTCGGGGAGAGGGGAAGCTCAGTTTGATTATGGAGTGGCTTTAACCAAATCCTTGCTCTACTACGAGGCTCAGAGATCGGGCCAATTGCCGCAGAACCAGCGCGTGCAGTGGCGCGCCGACTCCGCACTTCACGACGGGGGTGATGCAAAAGTGAGCCTTCTTCATGATCTTGCTTCTTAGCTTTTACCTCCTCCACTGTAGTGTGCTAGCTAGTTTCATGTTGCTACGTGCATGCATGCATGCATTGCTCTCTATATACCACTACAAGAAATTTAGTATTTAAAAATAATTTTTTTATACTTAATAATGTTTAAAAATATCTATCTAGCCTCACATTTGAAAGTACCGATTAAAACGTCAACAAATAAAAAGTCGTCACGTATATTATGACGCTTATGTCAATCGTCGATAAAATATGTTCCTCGAAAAATTAAAAATAATAGCAAAAAAATTTATTATTTAATAAATTAGTTTAATATAATAAAAGAGTTTATTTGATAGAATATAACGTTATCTAAAAAGAATTTTTATATGGAGGTTTTTCTTTTTGTAATGTACCTATTTATTTTTCTATAGCATCCTTTTTATATTTGTATCTACATACATACATATATAAAAGGTTAAATAATTGAAATATATTTAGGTATATGCTTTGTTTTACTAAAACTATCAATTAATTTGCTTAGATATATATATATATCTTATTACATTTTTGCCTCCTTGTTTTTTTTATTTATGTAAAACTATTAATTGTTGCATGCATGCATGTAAAATGGTTATGGTTATACTACGCAGATTGACTTATCGGGCGGGTACTATGACGCGGGCGACAACGTGAAGTTCGGATTCCCGATGGCCTTCACGGTGACGCTGCTCTCGTGGAGCGTCGTCGAGTACAGCTCGCAGCTGGGCGCGAAGAACGAGCTGTGGAACGCGTTGGCGGCGATCAAATGGGGCACCGACTACCTGATCAAGGCTCATCCTTGGCCCGATGTTCTCTACGTCGAAGTCGGCGACGGCGACACCGACCACGCCTGCTGGGAACGGCCCGAGGACATGACCACGCCGAGGAATTCGTATCGGCTGGACGACTCGAAGCCCGGGTCGGACGCTGCGGCGGAGACGGCGGCCGCGTTGGCGGCGGCGTCAATCGCTTTTCAGGGATCGGACAAAGGATACGCTTCCACTCTCCTCAGCCATGCAAAACAGGTCCATTATTGCTTAAATTAATTAATATCCATGAAATTAATTAATGTTTGTAATTGCATATGCACCCTTGAAAATTTTGTTCATGCATGCTAAAGTGTTTCATCATGCATCTAACTAATGTTGTTGATTTTTTTGGTTCAGTTGTACGATTTTGCCCGAAATCATCGAGGTTTGTATCAGAATAGCGTGCCAGTGGCAGGAAAGTTCTACTCCAGCAGCGGAGACGAAGTATAAGCAACTCAATTCAAATTTAAAATAACTATTTTTTGAATTCAATATTATTATTATTTTTTTTAAAATTTTGTTCTCTAATTTATTCATATCAAGTATAGGATCAAATTAGAGCCCAAGATTAATTTACTCATTTATTTAGCCCAAAAAATAACTATTTGCTAATTATCACATCTTGGGCTCAACCTATTGCTTGTTATATTTGGGCTAAGACAGTTTGTAAATGTGTCTTGTAATTTACTTTATCAATAAAGTATCAGGTCATTAACATGTGAAAATAATAAAAATCCTTCATATTATTATGGTAATAATTAGCTTTATTTTCACTTATAACAAAATGTTTATTCCTTGCTAGGATGAATTGGTTTGGGGTGCTATATGGCTCTTCCATGCCACCAATGACCAAACCTACCTCAACTACATTCGAACCGGAAACAATGGCGGCGTCCGGTCCGAATTCTCGTGGGACGACAAGTTCGTCGGCGCCCAAATCCTAATCTCAAAGGTAACTAGCTACCACATAATGCTGTAGCTCAACATTCTATCCAAAACATGGATCTCGCATAAATTTAGTAATGGTGTGATCGATCTTACAGTTGATTCTGCAAGGAAAAATACCGAACAACGGCGCGTACGCGCAGTACAAGAACAATGCAGATCAGTTCATATGCTCAGTGGTTCAGAAGGGGAACAACAACATCAAACTGAGCCCAGGAGGGATGTTGTGGTGGCACCCGTGGAACGATTTCCAATACACAACTGCGGCGTTGCTCGTCGTCGCCGCCCACGCCGACCACTTGGCAAGCTCAGGTGGCACTCTTCAGTGCCCGGGCGGCAATGTCGCGCCCCAGGATCTAATATCATTTGCCCGATGGCAGGTATAACTTGAAACGATCATTAAAATTCTCTCCTTACGTCGAATTGGAAGATTAATTTCTGTGGTGCTCGATCAGGTAAATTACATTCTAGGGGCGAACCCAAAGAAGCTGAGCTACATGGTTGGGTTCGGGTCGAACTATCCGGTTCAGGTGCACCACAGGGGTGCATCGATTGTGTCGATTAGGCAAGACAACAAACCAGTGACATGCCAGGGTGGGTTCTCCGATTGGTTCAATAAGAATCAACCCAACCCTAATGTGATCGACGGTGCGATCGTCGGCGGTCCCGATGCGAACGATGGGTACACCGATTCCCGATCTAACTATCAGCAGGCTGAGCCAGCGACGGTCACGACCGCACCTTTAGTCGGCGTATTAGCCAGAATTGCATAGTACGTAGTTAATGGCTTATAAGTGATCGATTTGGATAAAATGAGGGATTTAGCTAAAGAAAATGAAAATTTTAGTCTCCAAATTAACTAGTACAAGAAGAAATATTGTTGGAATTTCCATTTGTAAGTTCCAGGGTTTTTGAACAATGAGATTAACAAGTACATATATTGCGTCATTGTGTTACACCGTTAATGGTGTCTGCTTCAAACTTGGTCAGTGTTCATAACATAAACTTGACAAGATTCAACAGATCTAGCTAGCTATATATATAATCTACTTATAATAATGATAATGATTATTATTATTACTATTATATATAGTTCTTACACTAATTAATATAGCAACCTAGGTGTCTTAAAGAACAAACAATTGGTGCTACAATTACTATCATCACCTAACACATACAAAAAGGGAAAAATACTAAATAACCATTTCCAGTGATTTTTTTTTTTGCACTAGAGTACCACCAATAATGCAAGAGAAACTGTTGCATCATGGAAAAGTCCACTGTCCAAAACTAGCAACTTGGAAAGTTTTGGTTCACTCGGTTTGCAAATGCTTAATTTGGTCCCCCCCAACAATAATTCGATCTTTACAGATCTTTTATGTTCTAGCAACTTCATGCGTCATCTTAATTGGTCTCTTAGATTGGTGCAGGAGCAAACTGAAATTTTTATTTCATACATAATCATTTACGAATTTTTAACAATTTGAAACTATAGAGTCTGAATTAAGTTCAAATCTGGGTTGTGATATAATGGAGTTTGATTTTGTTTTCGATAATAGAACATGTGAATTGACGATCCGCTCTAGCAAAAGTTTTTAGAATTCAAATATCTATGAATAATGCTAGATATATACTTTAATTACCTTGACAAAGTAATGATCTCATGCTCTAGGCGAAGTATACACAAAAACTAGGCAAAATTAAATTCTTTTACTAAAAAACAACTAATGACTCGTACACATGTACAATATCCCAATCAATAATTTATGTGCCATTTTGGCATTACATGGTAGAGTCTATTTCAACAAAGCTAAATAATTGAGACCTCCGTACAATGGATTAAAAATCTACGGTTCAAATAAATTTGGGCGAAAAAAAAACATTATTTTAATAACACGCATTGCACGATCAAACCATGTTGGGTCGCCACAAAAATGTCTCCAATCAACATCAATAAAAAGTATGTATTATTAGGTTATTAGGTTTTTATTTACGTGAAGGAACCTGCAACCACTAAAGTAACGTACGTGGAGGTGTGGGTGTGGATTAAAGAGTCCATTTTAGAGGGGCACCTGACCTGGATATGTATAGAATTGAGCTCATATATTTTTAAAAATATAAATTATTAGTGCTTATAAATTTTTTATTTTTAAATAAAATAATATATATGTAGTTAAGATAATAGTAGTTCTTTTGACTTTAGTGAATAATTGGTGAAATATTATGATTTAAAAAATAAAATTAGTTAAAAAAATATATTTAACGATAGAAAATTATAAGTATCAATTATTTAATACTTTTACCAGTATAATAATTAAACTATATATATATATATATATAGTACAATTGTATAGTGGCACCAATTAGTTTTCAAAAAATTATTATTACATATCTCTAGGTGGCGATCTTATCTGTTGATTTTTTATGCGGGTCTACTTTTTCTTTTTGGAAGTGTCGAGGTGGGAGAGTATTCGGTTCGTAAGTTACACAAACTTTTTTTTTGAGAGAAAAGAATTATTTTATCTGTTCGTTTATTTTTTAAAATAAACTTAGCTAGAATTGTGAAGCAATTAGGTTTTGAACTCGAAACTTTAGATATCGATCATCAAATTTTTTACCACTTGCGCTAGAGACGATTGATGCAAGTTATACAAACTCAACTTGGCATCTCGCCATGCTGACGTTGAGAGAACTTAATGATTCTATGTTTGATGTGTGACTGTAAGTTCAGCGATTTCGGTGAGATCGACAACATAACAAATATATATTGCAACTTCAACTGTCCACTTCATCGCAAAACAAATGGACCTAATTGCACCAAATTCTAGCTAAGTTTCATTTTGATACACTTTTCTTGGAAGAAAAACAAGCTTTTAATAAATATTTGGATTGAAAGTATGAGATACATAAACAAATGCAAACTATAACATCTTCTCAAAATGAGTTAAGCGAATGTTTGGCTTCATTTGTACTAATATTTTTAGCAATATTCATCTTCAGTAAAGTATTTAACATTTAGAGTCCGTTGTTTTTGTTGCAGCAGGAATCAGAAATGAGTTTTCGAGGCAAAATATTAGAACATAAATTCTACTTAGGTGCTTTGAATTTTGTTATAGAGGAAACGTTTTGAAGAGATTTCGAACAATATTTCTTTTAAAACCACCGCACAGCTAACACTTTATCTAACAACACTATGCGCTACCCTCGTTCTGACTAACTAAACTTGAAATGTGTACGTAATTGATTTGATATTATTGCATGCCTATGAACTATGACCTCATATGAAGAAAATGTGGAAAGAAGTATAATAAATTAAGTAAGAGAAATGTTATCTTCATAATATATATTAGTGTAGTCATCCACACACGAAGCGATGAGTAGATTCTATTAAAATAAAAATTTCACATATGTCTTTTAATAATTAACAATATAAAAAAAATTAAATATATATTATTTTCAAATTTATAGTTAATTGATATAATATGGTGATTGCGTTTTATGATGGATAGCTGTTATTATAGAGCTAAAAACACAATCTACTAAATAAACAAAAACTAAAATTACGAAAGAAAATGTATAAATAATAATCTCACTTATTGTAAAAACTAAATTATATATTCTTGTCAAATCAATTAGTAAAAATCTAATATTATATCACCCATGCATAATAAAAATAAAATCTCAATGTAAATAGAAATATTTAAAGTTTGACAAAAAAATTAAAAAATATTTGAAAACAAAAGTACATATTTAAATAAAAATAAAAAAATTCAAATCAACTTGATTTGTTTCTTTCATCAAATAATAATAATAATTATTATTATTATTATTATTTTATATATATATATATATATATATATATATATATATATATATATATATATATATATATATATATATATATATATATATATATATTGGCTCTCAAAAAAATCTTTCAACTTTTCTAAATATAACACATTCATAATTTTCATACAAAAATAAAAAATACTTCTAGAAATATTAAAAAATATTTATAAGAATACTAAAAAAGACATATTATTCTAGACCACTATAATTTTTTTTTTTTTTTGAGAAAACAAAAAAATTTATTAAAAAAATAAAAATATACCAATAATTATCAAGTAATTAAATATTTTATTTATTAATTTCGAAAATATTGTTCTAAAGAAAAAAAAGGGACACTAAAAAAAGGTTAGAGAAAGAAAAAAAATTAATTAATTTTTAAAAAATAATTAAAAAAATATATGAGACCCACACTTTCGAATTAAGAAGGTACAGCCACATCATGATTAAGAAATTGTGAAATCATAGTTGTTTATAGATATATATAAATGTTCTTCGAGGTTGGCATAGCTTTCACTAGTAAACTTTGAAACTCTCTCATTTATAATTAAGATCTCAATAATTAAAGCATGAACTTAGGGTCAAAATGGAACCATACTCGGCACAATAATATCAAACTATAATTAAACAAACACATTTCATTCATTATTTACCATATATATAAAATCTAAAAGCAGTTTTTAATTACCTTTAACATCCCCTTCTCCCACT
The DNA here is from genome assembly GCA_029168755.2 of Tillandsia fasciculata. NCBI lineage: Eukaryota > Viridiplantae > Streptophyta > Magnoliopsida > Poales > Bromeliaceae > Tillandsia > Tillandsia fasciculata. The sequence goes on along the minus strand of CM054930.1, from coordinate 1,943,743 downwards.
CTAATTTACATGTGCTGTCCTATACTCTATATCCAAGTCAATACATATCCTTATCCACAAATCTCAATCCCTATTTAATTATTTATCTATATATTATTTATTTTACAGCTAAGCTCAGAAAATATCAACAATAATAATAATAAATGTAACAAATATACACCACTATATTGAGAGATATTTATTTATAAAAAGGATAAGGGGGAGAAGAGAAAAGGAATCCACTCCGTATATGCTCTCCCTTTCTCGGATCGCGCAAAAATCGACGACGTTCAGAGCCAACGTGGGGCCCACACCATCTCCATGTCGTACGTGAGGGGACCGCATTGTCGTCGACACGTGGACGGTCAGGATTATATGTGGACCCACCGCTGAGTCAGCTCCTTCGAATCAGGTTCGGATAATGCTTTGTTCCTTGTCGTTATCTTTTTCTTTTTTTAATTTACCCTCCCAAAATATATATGCGCCCAGCGAACGACGGCCCGACACGTGGCGCACCCGCGTGCGTCCCTTGCCTGGTCCCCGCCACGAGTTGTGGAGATGTTATTGGATGCACCCGGTCCACCGCACCCCATTCTTCTGGTCCGCATTTGGTTCAAATATTAGATAGATATAAGCTCAGAAATAAAACCAATTTTGTATTTGAATAAAAATTAAGTTGTTTCTGAAAATAAAAAAAAAAATTTGAATAGTTAGATTAGAATAATAAAAATAATAATTATTATAATTTTAAAATAATAATATTTTATTAAATTAATTAATATAAAAATATTAATTAAATAATAGTTTAACTTATTTAATTAGCTATTGCTAGATAACTCTAAACATTAATCGATAAAATAATTAAAACTACAAATAATTTAATAAATTAATAAATTAAGTAGTTAATTATGTAATTGTTAAATAATTAGTTAATAAAATAATTAGACTAGTCAAAATAATATATTAATTAAGAATTAATATAATAATTAAATTTATATTTATTTTAATTAAATTTATTTTCAAATGGGAATAAGGTTGTTTCAGAAAAAATTCTGAAATAGTAATTTCATCCTTATATCAGTTTGTTTTAGAAGAACGAAAATTATTATTTCCATCCATAACTAAATACGTTTGAGGAATAATACCTTATTTCTAAACCAAAAGGTGCTTTGATCTTAACATGTTGAGATCTCCGCGCATCAAAATTATTAGTTTCGCTACAACAAAATTATGCTATAGCGACACTTTTAAATATTTCTAAAATTCAAAAAAAGTGTCGCTGGCAAAAATACCGACACTTATTGTAAGTGTTGGTATATATACCGTCGGTAGGGTGTATAGCTACATATTTTTGTAATGTGTCCTAAAAATATGTCCCTATAACCTAATTTTGAATATAGATGGAATATAGATATGAAACTTATATAAAAGTGTCACAAACATATGTCCCTATAGCCTAATTTTGTTGTAGTGTTTTGGGCACTATTTTTCAAATGAAGATAATAATATTCATATTTGTACAACTAATATTTGAGATTATATACTCGAAGTTGATGTTTTTAATAATAGATTTGAAGCTTTAGATTATTCTGAATTAGATCCATATTGTTGAGATTTGAAGCTTTAAATTAAGTTACGTGAATAATTACTCAATTTTCTATTAGTAGTTAATTAGTTCAGTTTTATCCGCTATAAAGCGATCAAAATATATCTAATTTTAGAACAGATCAAAACTTTGTAGAGTCTCAATTAAGGGGTCTTCCATTCATTTTGACCTTTACATTATCGGTTCATGGGGAGGGTGCAGGGTGTATACACCGGGCGCACCCAATTGTCTAGAGCGATGGCGCGGCGCCCCGCCTTCAACGGCTATAAATATCGGCGTTATGCGCGGAGTCGTTGCAGTATTCACAAACCATTTGGCGAACTCCCCCTTATTCCTATTTCTATTTCTATTTCTATTCCCATTGTCCTTATTCTCTATTCCCCTTCTTAATTATATTCCTCCTCTCTCTCCCTCTCTTCTTATTCTTCGACATATTCTCCGATCGACAATGTGCGGAATACTAGCCGTGCTGGGCTGCGCCGACGAATCGCAGGCCAAAAGAGTTCGAGTTCTCGAGCTCTCTCGCAGGCAATTTATCCAACTACAAATTTACGTACATAATAACAATAAATATCCTTTTTTTTTTTTTTTTTGTTCCATTTGGTTTGGAACATTTAGCTTATTCTCATACATTTCTGTGTGCTAATTTTTGTTCTTATTATTTATTTTTTCTTAATTCAATTGTCATTATTTTTCTAATCCATTTTAGATTACATAAGTTTTGTAGGAATCGTAATGAATCACAAAATAATAAGAATAAAATGATGATGATAATAATAATAATAATAAATAATATGGTGGATATTGTGGACCCAAATTAAAGTGTCACATGTTACAACAGAACCATAAATTTGACATATGATCTGATGGACCTACACTTATGGGGCGGTCTCTGAGTACAACATATGAAATGATCAGGGATCAAATTATATATATATATATATATATATATATATATATATATATATATATATATATATATATATATATATATATATGAACTATTAATTAAATTGACTTATACATAATTGGAAAGAATAATTTAAGAGATTAATTAAGTTTTCCAAGTAATAGAAAGAGTTTTAATTAGCCTAAATAAAACATTGACTTCATGATTGATAGATCGGGTCAGTCAACATTTTGTCATTTAGTACATAAATATAATTAAACATTATATAACTTGGAGTTATTTGCATAATTCTCAAGGGACCTTTTTTTCCTATTTTTATTTATAGTTTCATATATAGCAGTATACATTATATATATATATATATATATATATATATATATATATATATATATATATATATATATATATATATATATATATATATATATAGTTATTTTAACTTATAAGAAAAGGTTTTTTTTTTTTTTTTTTGGTTATTTTGAGACAGGTTGAAGCATCGAGGCCCAGATTGGAGCGGATTGCATCAATTTGGAGATAACTTTTTAGCGCATCAACGACTAGCGATCATCGATCCTGCATCTGGAGATCAGCCTCTGTACAATGAAGACAAAACCATCGTCGTCACGGTATAAATTCTTATTATACGAAAGAGCTTGTCAACTTTCAATTTATTTGTTATTTAGTGCTAAATTATTTTGAGCATTTCACATAGCCTGACATATTTGTTCCACTCCTTGATAAGATAAAATAATTAAAATTCAAGGAAGATGTTGCATTTTGAATTTTATCGAGTCAAAACGGTTCAAGATTACGTAACTTGTGAAATTAAGATTTTATGAACAATAATTTTAAGAATTTCCTAATCAATATCTGCAACTTCAGAGTTGCAGTCATGTTGATATGATGTTAACACTAGAAACATACAAACTTTGTGATATTAACATTGAGGTTAGTGAATTAACAGAGAGAGAGAGAGAGAGAGAGCTTAATTTGTTTGTGAAATTATAGGTGAATGGAGAGATTTACAACCATGAAGAACTGCGGAAAAAGTTGGCTAATCACAAATTTAGGACAGGAAGTGATTGCGAAGTTATTGCTCACTTGGTAAGAGCCCTTACACTGTGTTTTCTTTTCAAGTTTTTGTGTGATTCATTTTGTCTCCTTAGTTTTTGTGTGTTCATTGTTTCTTGTTTTTGAATTTGATAGTATGAGGAACATGGAGATGGATTTGTCGACATGTTGGACGGCATCTTCTCATTCGTTTTACTGGACACTCGCGACAACAGCTTCATTGCTGCTCGCGATGCAATCGGAATCACTCCGCTCTACATCGGATGGGGACTTGATGGTGATTTACTCGAAACCATCGAAGAAGAGTTTTGTCGATTAACACATATATATAATTTTGAATAATACCGAGAATATATTGAGTGTTTAAAATTTGTCATGTTGTCTGTAGGATCTGTTTGGATATCATCGGAGATGAAGGGACTAAACGATGATTGCGAACACTTTGAGGTGTTCCCTCCAGGCCACTTGTACTCGAGCAAAGAAGGCGGTTTTAAGAGGTGGTATAATCCGCCGTGGTATTCGGAGGCGATTCCGTCGGTTCCTTACGATCCCCTCGTCCTCAGAAAGGCATTTGAGGATGTGAGGCTCATATAATCTCAAACTCTCCATGACAACTTAACTGCTTTTTTAGTTATCAACAAAGTAGTATTTGATACATCAATTTCCATATGAGACTGCAAAAAGTTTTAGTAGTGACAATGGCCTACTGATTGTTTTAGGCTGTAATCAAGAGGCTTATGACTGATGTTCCTTTCGGAGTTTTATTATCCGGGGGGCTCGATTCGTCGTTGGTTGCAGCAGTCACGGCGCGCCATCTTGCGGGAACGAAAGCAGCAGAACAGTGGGGCACTCAACTCCATTCCTTCTGTGTTGGCCTAGAGGTTAGTCATACAGAATTTTCCTTTTCCTCTTTCTCATTAGAAAATAGTTTAGCTCTTAAGGTTTTTAACTGACCCCTTCAATTTTCGACAGGGCTCGCCTGATCTAAAGGCTGGAAGAGAGGTCGCCGATTATCTGGGAACTGTCCACCATGAGTTTCACTTCACTGTTCAGGTAAATGGATAGTTCAATTTGCCGGTTTTTCACGCCTTTTTTATTGCAAAATGTAAAAAATTCGGTGAAAAATGATTTCTGATTGAGTTTGTCCAAAATGGCAGGATGGTATTGATGCAATTGAGGATGTGATCCATCACATTGAGACTTACGACGTGACGACGATAAGAGCTAGCACACCTATGTTCCTCATGTCGCGTAAGATCAAGTCGCTCGGAGTTAAGATGGTGATCTCAGGGGAAGGTTCAGACGAGCTTTTCGGTGGCTACCTGTATTTCCACAAGGCACCTAATAAGGAAGAGTTCCACCGCGAGACGTGCCGCAAGGTAGAGGACTAGTTTTTTTTGGTCTTGTCTTTCAGCAAATCTAGTTTCATTGTTAGGAGATCAGGTCATTCTGATTTCTGTTACAAATTATGATGTTTTTAGATGATAGAATCATGCCTGCATATGATCGAATTTACAGATAAAAGCCCTTCATCAGTATGACTGCCTGCGAGCAAATAAGTCGACATCGGCCTGGGGTTTGGAAGCTCGCGTGCCTTTTCTCGATAAGGAGTTCATTAATGTCGCGATGAGCATTGATCCTGAGTGGAAAATGGTAAGTTCACAAAAAAAGCAGTAACCATACTTCGATCCTTAATAGGACTACTATGATCTTCAATATTGATACTATCATGTTATCATTTTCTTGTTGGATATGCCCAGATCAAGCCCGATCTTGCGCGTATCGAGAAGTGGGTGCTGCGAAAGGCTTTTGATGATGAGGAAAACCCCTACCTCCCTAAGGTTTCATACTTATTCTGATTCTTTGTTGGATGAATAGTAAACTTAGTAACTATGGTAAAGTTTCTTAAGTAGAATTGCATGTGATATTCTTTTGCAGCATATTCTCTATAGACAGAAAGAGCAGTTCAGTGATGGTGTTGGCTACAGTTGGATTGATGGTCTAAAAGCGCACGCCGCCGAGCACGTAAGTTCTCGCACTAATCATTCGATGTCGACATCTCCAATCATCATTGAATTACCTTCCAATGATTTTATCTCTAACTTGGATAACATACACATATATTTGTTTCAGGTGACTGATAAAATGATGCAAAATGCGGCGCATATATACCCACATAACACACCAACAACAAAGGAGGCATACTACTACAGAATGATCTTCGAGAGGTTCTTCCCGCAGGTGATTAAATTCGAAGCCTGAAACGAGTTCTTCGCTTTATTAGCATTCGTAATTTGACGAATTCGAGATTGAATTTTGAAATCGAATTTGAATTGTGTCTTTCTGCAGAACCCTGCGAGATTGACAGTGCCAGGGGGTCCAAGTGTGGCTTGCAGCACTGCAAAGGCTATCGAATGGGACGCGCAATGGTCGGGAAATCTCGACCCGTCGGGCCGTGCTGCTCTCGGAGTTCATTTGTCGGCTTACGACCATCCCTTACCGACTTCTATCGCGTCCGGCAACAAGAAAACAAGGATGGTGGAAGTGCCAGCTCCAGAGCTTATAATCAGCACCTGATTTGTCAGTAATAGACAAAATATATAGTGTGTAGTTGATCCCAGTATTAGAACATTGCGACTTAATTGGGATCAAATGAGTGGTGTGTGACTTGAGCTGAGCTTGTGTTACCTTTTTATGTTTCAGAAGTGTGCACAAGTTGTTTGTACGTATAATGAATGCAATCAGTTTTTTATCTGCAGTGTTTGTGACTTTTATCATAACCCAAGATGATCAAATTACTCATAAAACCAATTGTACGTACATTGTGAAATGAATTGTTCTACTTGGATGAAAATACAAAGTTTTTTAGATGTAGAAGAGTGCAGTGTAGAAAAGCTGGTTCCAGATATCCGGGAGGCCGGGGAGGCACCAGTGGCTGCAGTCGGCGGAGCGGTCGGGGTTCGCGCGCTGCTCGGGGGTGAGATCGCCGCTGTAGATGGACGGGTGGCCATCCTTGCGCAGCTCGGAGAGTGCTGTGATGTCAAGAAAGTGGGCTGGGGTGCTCATTGAGCCAATCACGGCCTGCAGAATCCGGTTCTGGTCCGAGTCTGCCGCAGATGAATTGTTCAGCCCTGCCGCAGGCGCGGTCTCGCCATAGCAGTTCTTCGATACCGAATTGTCCCACTCTGCCGAGCTGTAATAACAGCATGGAAAGAAACAAAAATAGTGCCGTTCATTCGCGCATTCTTATCGAATAATTCGGTGCTGCAGCAGTGCTGCTGCAGCAGCAGCAGCAGAGCCTATATTAAGTGATTTGAAAAGGAAAAAAAAAAAATACTTTTACAGCTAAAAAACAGAAACAAAATTTCAAAGTCTTAAAAATAAAAACTTCTCATTTGATACATTTGATCCTTTATATTTTTGAGAAAAAATAAAGTGGGCTCAAGAGATTATAGGACAACAGGGCCCATATATTTTTAGCTGGCTACATGTGTTGCTACAGTAAATGCCAAATAACAAGACATTGGGAGATATTACTTTTTTTTTTTTTTTTTTTTTTTTTTGCAGATTATATACACTCATATTGCTATATTGCAGATTATATACACTCATATTGCTATAGTTTTTTCTTTTAAGAAAATAGCATATACTTATTAAATGAACATTGAAAAGGGTTGGCAAATTGCTTAAAAGAAAATTAAGAAAAAAGTTGGCTATTGCAAAGATCAGAATTTACATTATAACAAATCTGAGTGACACTGAAATATGATAAATATAACATATGACTCCAAATCTGATTGATAATTAGTTGGAAATAATTTTTTAGTTTCGAAACCAATAAGTCATGCTTTAAGACAACAAATAACTGGATCTAACATAAGCTACATTTTGAAGCACAATTTGGGCAGAGTTCATCTCTAACAATACTCACATATCCAATTCAAATAGCTGAGTCAGTCAAAGCTTAGAATTCAGCTTTCACAGTTCTAATATCAGTGGGGCCCTGCACCTGACTACTTTTTTGTACCAAACTGGATAATGCAGTGGTTAGTTGAAGGTTCATGTTACTTTCTAGTCAGAGTAAGATAAAGTTATTATCATTTTGTACATATTTTTCATCAAATGTAGGTAGTAATTTAAAGAGAGAGAGAGAGAGAGAGAGAGAGAGAGAGAGAGAGAGTACTTGTAATGAGTGGGAGAGGTGGATTGAAAAAAGACTTTGGTCCTGGTCCTATCAATGTTGAGGTCCACCCAGTTAGCCCATGTGCTCATCCCTTTCTGAAAAGCTACTAACCTGTCCATGTCCATGTAGTATGCTCCCCCAGCCCCCATATAATCCCACCTGCATACACATATACCCATCATTAGCAACTAATCAATCTGTAATAAAATATCCTCAATTACACTTTTGATCAATAATAATTAAAAAATATTTAATAAATTAAATGTATCTGTTCTATCGATAATGAATTATGAATACGAGAAGAGAAAGAATTACCCTTGAAGAGCTCCTTTGTGGGTCCACCAATGGCCTGAGTTAAAAGTCAGCACATCTGCTGCTATCCACGCCCCGCCATTTAGAGATATGTCGTCGAGCTGAAGTACCCTCTTCCCTTGAACCACATCTATGTTGACAAGATACGGTGCTCGATAGAATGAGACCGACACTCCATACTCCTGTATATACATATATATTCAATTCGAACACCTTCAAATCTAAAAATACTAAATAGTTTACGTATCGTAGACTCTTAATTTTAACCACATTTACGATAAAAAGTGAGATATGTGCTCCTCGCAATGAAACAGGAATCACTGCCGACATTTCATCAGAAAAGAAAATGAACATACCAAGAATTTGAAAGTGGAGAGAGGATCTCCGCCGATCATTTGCGTAGGTGATTGTGGGACGGCGGAGTGGATCATGCAGATCAGCGACTCCCATTGGTTCCGTCCGAGCGAGTCGCCGACGAACATGATCGTCTTCCCCCTCATCCTCGACAACAAATCCATGCCATCAAACCTGCTGGTCGACATTATTTATATACGACGAAACAAAGTATAAGGATCAAATTGCAATATCATCGAGCTCTCTATTTTTTCTTAGTAATTAATTTTATTTGAAATGGAACATGAACTTTTATAGCATTCGAAGTATTTAAATTGGAAGGATGGTCGACCTCGGGAGCTCGCAGTTGGCAGGCCTCCAACGGTACCGGAGGTAGTCGGTGTCAGGCCGGCCATAGAGCTGGCAATTGAACTCGGCTTCGACGACGGGGCAGCTCATCAGCGACTGGTAAAGCGGGTACGAGTCGTCGCGGACCCAACTTCCCGAAAACATGTTGCATGCCGACGGTTGGTCGGTCGGGAACCCCCGCGACGGCCGATGCCGCCTCCGTAGGCCTACAACCACCGCCGCCGCCGACCCCGACAAGTATCCAAGTATAAGAAAAACTAGTAATACAAGAATTGAAACAACATTCCTACTACTACTGCTGCTGCTGCTATTGCTGCAACCCATGATATATAGAAGAAGGGAATTAGAGAAGATCAAAATGGTGAGCTTATGTAAATAGCAACTTGTGTGGATTATTATTATGTTTGTGAGGGGAGTTGCATGTGAGCATGTATGGGTGTGGGGATTGAAACGAATTCACGTGAGGTGAAAATTTTGGAGGGATTTGGATTTTATGTTAGGTGTGTTGGAATGGGGTAGCATTCGGTGGGGGAAGAGGACACGAATCGTTTTGGGAGTTTGTGGAGTTCTTGTGGATTCTTTGCTTTGGCACGAGCTGTGTAGTGTAGAAAACTGTAAAAATATTTTATGGGGATAAAGGTTGTTTATTATTTTTTATTTAGAAAGTTTAATTTTTTTATAAATCAATTGTTTGTTTAGTAAACTTCGTTTTGAGTCTTTATTGTAGGAAAAGATAAAATAAATTTTTTGGTTCAGATGTAGAAAAGAATAATTTGAGTGTTTGGCATCTGATGATTTGTCAAATATATTTATATATATATACATTGGTTTTGTCTAGGATAAGTACACAATATTCTGTGTCCACAGTAGTATTTGAAGTAATTCGAACCACCCAAAGTAATATTTGAAGTAATTCGAACCACCCACCACTCTGTTTCTGAATAATTGCTCATCAGCTTCATCATCCTCATGCTAGTAAAATGCTTGTGCTAAGAATTTTCTATGTTTTATTATTATTATTATTGGCTAGCCCTTAAATACATAAAAATTGATTCTCAAAAGGGCAAAGGATTGATACAAAAACTAGTGACAACAGTGGGCCCACTGACCTACCAAGGCTTCTTTTATCTTTGATGTCTTTTTTGAAAAAAAAAAAAAAAGAAAGAAAGTTGGGGACAAAAGCTATTAGCCTCATTAATGTCAAACAATTCCTACCTTTTTTTTCTCTAGTTGAGAAAGAATCATGTACAAAGTTGACAAAAACTTTGGTATGCTTTTCTTTGCAGAGATGCATTCCTTTTTAGCTATGCCTTTCCCTCTTGCTTTTGATTTTTGGATTCTTTAGTAGCTCCTGAACCCAGGTGAGAAACATAAAAGTGGAAGTAGCAACCTTGTGGTGTAAGTTTGTGGTTTCCTAGTTTTGGGAAATTGCTTATTCCAACATATATGTTTTACGTACTTTGCTTCATGAGAATGCTTCAGTTGTATCTAAGATTATCCTTAATACAAGACCCATAAAAGCTTTTGGTGAAGGACATCATCATCATCAACTTTGTGTCAGCTCTGATTAAAAGAGATGGCAGTTACAACTTAACTCTACATGATTTTTGCCATACTTTTCCAAGAAAAAAAAAAAGGGGGAAAAAAAAAAAAAAAGCTTCTTCCATCAATTAAAACTGAGTGTAGGCTATACAAGAGTTTTAGGATTCAGCTATACTACCATGACTATTTCATTTCTACATGATTCCAACGATTAAAGCGAATTGATTATTTCTTCCGCAAACTCTCAAACCGAAAAACAAAAACAAACCAACCTACAAATTAACAGCTAGAGTAACAGATCAATCAGGATAAATGTGCCATACAAGTTAACATACATTTTATTGTAATCATATAATAAAAGGGACAAATAGAAGTTCAATGAGGTCCTAAAAATTTTAACTGCATTCTGTAGCTACGCATGTAGTCCTCCAAAAACGTACATATTCAAGAGCACAAAAGATAGCTCTACAGAGCACATAGTTAATTTAAAATACATTTGAAACTTACTTGTGTACAAGCACTAAGTGATAGGTTAAGCAAATCGCGGGAAGATAACAGGAAACCATTGGCACTTTGGACATGAAGAGCAATCAAACACTTCATCAGAGCTCTTATCAGTTATCACCACGCAGGTCACCATCCGGGCTTGTGGTCTTTCTTTTGTATGTATAGACTACGGGGACGCACCAGAAACTTTGACATGAAATATATAAGTGCACTTAAACTGCGGAACAACAAGTACACTTCAATATAAGAGCTCTTCAAAAACTGGATCTACATTGCCTCCCCACTTCCCATGGTATAACTCCAGAAGCTTCTCGGCCGGTGTCACTCCTGCCGGAAGATTGTTCGAGAATTGTGATTAAAAGCAAAGTGATGAGGCCCAAAGGACATCCAAAAATGCAAAATTTTTAAGTTCAGCATGTGTGCGCGAGGGAGCATGTGAATGACAGGATTTGTATATATGTGTCTATGTATGTGTGGGTTGAAAGATTTCACTCTTTCCCTTCAATTCAGCACAGGTTTGAAGATCAATTTCTGAGTTTTTCAAATAAAGGATTCAAACAGCCAAGTCCATGGCAAAAAACCACTCACACTTATTAGGACTAAAGACAAAGTTCGCACCTAATAGGAACTTTTATCTTCACCACGCTAGTATCATAAATAACACGGTATCATTGATAGAGGACGATTTGCAAGCAGCATAATAAAAGGTCTCACCTGTTCTGACCACTTCAGTAACTTCTTTCAAAAAACCAGCTTCTTTGTAACCTCTTCTTTCCAATCCATCCTGCATTATTACTCAAAAAAGACATTCCAAAAAAAAACATCATATACTAAACTGGTGCACACAACAGAAACATCAGAAATAATTGAGTACTATAGAAGAAACCTTAGCCATTTTTAGAACGTCTTCAGCAACATGTCTTAACAGTCCATCTCGAAATGGCGTCTTCAGACCAGTGACAGGCACCTGGTGGAAGAGAACACTTGTGAATGTATAATGCAAAGCAGTCATGTTACTGTTATCGTAATTCAACCAATAAAGCAGTAAGTAATCAGAAGATAAGTTAGATTAGACTAAATTTTCCGTGACATAAACTGTCAATTGTCCCTCATTTCAGGCAAAGAGAAATCGAAACAAGCTATGGCCCTTCAATTTCAAAAAAGAAAAATGAAAAGAAAAACAAGAAAATAAAAAAGAAAATATGGGCCTTCCTAAGACTAGGGCTGAAAATGGATCTGACCCAAGCGTAACAGTCAAAGAGGCACAATATAAAGACTTGGGCTCACCTTTCTCCGTAGCATCTCTCTCTCTTCTTTTGTCCAATCAGCAGTTATGTCTAGAACATTTTGTAGTGAAACCTCATCATATAACAAGCCAACCTGCAAATTAAATAGGCTCCACATTAAGAAATACTGGAAAGGTAAATTAAATATACAAATGACTCGCAAAGATGAACTGCAACAGGATCCAGATACATTATCTCTGAGTTACAATGTTTAACTAGCAGTAATTCCTTGCAAACCCACATCATATATGTCAGAAGAAATGATATTATTACTACAAAGTAAGATGCAATACCCAAAACGCCGGCAACGCACATAATCTCCTCCAAGGACCACCATCAGCACCCCTCATTTCCAGGTACCTTTTCAATCTAACCTGCAAATCCAAAATAAAGAAAAAAAGAAATAAACAATTCAGTTGAGTAGATATAGTAATACACAACAGCACCTTGCTATCCCAGGCAAAAAATCAGGTAAAACATACCTCAGGGAAAATCGTTGTTAGATGATTCTCCCAATCATTCAAAGTTGGGAGTTCCCCAGGAAGAGGAGGAAGCTTCCCTACCATGAAATCCTGCACATATATCAGAAGATACTTACAAATAGAAACGTACAGAGAAAAATACTCAATAAAAAATTTTATCGGCTTGCGGCATACTGAAGCACTGTTATAAAGCTATTACAGGACAACAGTAATGATGAAGAAGAGATAGAAGGAAACCCGAAAGGACATTCCAGAACAATCGATATACTTCTTGTTTCGATAGACAAAGTACATAGGAACGTCCAACGCATAGTCCACATATTGTTCAAATCTGCAAGAAAGAACCAATAGTATTAACGGAACTGACCAGTAAGACAGTTCTGGTTTGGAAACAAACAAATTCGGTTGTGTACGAAAGGTAGAGGAGAGGGAGAAAAAACTTACCCAAAAGAATCGTCAAAAACAAATGGAAGCATGCCCGCGCGGTTATTGTCTGTATCAGTCCAAATATGGCTTCATTTATTGCAGGCAATTGAGTTAGAAAAACATCTAGTTAAAAAAAATAAAAAAAGTAACATAAAGCAAAAGATGCACAAAAAGTTACCACTAACCTCCTCATGCTAAGGTAACCATTTGGTTTTCCTTCTGTGAAGGGTGAATTAGCAAATATTGCGGTTGCAATCTGTTGCAAAAGCTAGATAGAGATTAATCGATAAATTAACCAAGAATGGTATAGAAAAAGAGAGAATTGCCACCCACAGGCTGCAGAGCAAGACCAGCACGGAATTTCCTGATCATATCCAGTTCAGAACTGAAGTCGAGATTAACCTATTCGCACAAATAAATTTTTAGTTTTACAAGCATTACAGCATCTCCATAAATTGCAAGGCTGCTCTATTACAAAGAAAACTTGTCCAGCACTTTGGCTATATTGTAGTAGAGGTGAGCAATTATAAATTGCCCACATGTGAAATACGTTGAAGGCCTCACCTGTACAGTACATGTCCGGAACATCATATCAAGACCAAGAGAACCTACTTTAGGCATGTAATTCCTCATGATTTCATACCTTCCCTGTACATTCACAAACAATTTCCAAGTTAAATGCCTAACAAGCCATTGAGTTTGCAGAGCTGCGTTTTTCTCTGGGCCGCATGCAATACCCAGCTGTACATGATTCCTATCTAAAGAAACTGGTAGACAAAAATCAGGATATGAACTACAGTGCCACACTATATCAAGATGGATAGACAGCCTAAGACACACAGGCTTGTAAAAAGTACAATACGGAATTACAGTATAAAGGAAAATGGCTAACAGAATTTACACAAAATTATCAATTTAGATCAATATTGGTATGATCAAAAATAGCATCAGTAATGCCAATGAAAGTAAGCATTGTCATGTGGCTCATAACTGTGACATAAGTTCTATTTAATGCAATTTGCAAGAAAGACGCACAAATGTCATTTATTTTGTTATTTTCTTCTTGAATAGCAAGGTTCGAAGTGCCGTGGCACGGGGGCGTGCCGCTCGCTGCCTGGCACGGTACGGTACCGGCACGCTTGCGTGCCGACACGTGGCACGCTTGCGTGCCGATGGATACGCATGACCTCCCAATGGCACGCTCTGACATGTTTTTTTTTTATTTTTTTATTCCCAATAAACTCTTATAATATTGTTTTGAAATGTTTAGTTAAAAAATTATGAATATTGGCTATATATAGCTTACTATACTCACCAATTAACATATTGATATTTTTTTTTATATATAAAGTACAATGGAGTTATTTTTCAAAATAACCTTCTAAAATTTTATAATTTGCGAAATAATCTTATAAAATTTTATTTGTAAAACTAACTCTATTTTCATATCAGCGCCACATACAGAAGGCTCACCGCCTTCTAAAGACGGTGGACCGCCTTAAGCTATAATTTTCATATTTAAGTTAATTTCAAACAAAATTATAGAGAGATACGTAAATAAAATGGGAATGTGGATAAGATTCAGATTTTTAAGAGATTTAGGTTGTTATTGTAGAAAGATAAGATAAAATGAGAATGTAGGTACCAATTAGATTTTTAAAATATTTAAATTGTTATTATTTATTAACTAATATAAGAAGGAAAAGAGATAAAAAATATTTTTAATCATAAAACCTAAATCTTTAAAAGATTTAGATTGCTATTAGTTAGTAAATAATAACAACTTAAATCTTTTAAAAATCTGATTTATAACCACATTCTCATTTTATCTTTATCTCTTTACTTTGTATATTAGTTAGTAAATAATAATAATCTAAATCTCTTAAAGATACTCACATTTATTAACAACCTAAATTAGTTAGTGAGCAAAATAACCTAAATCTCTTAAAAATTAAAACAAAAAATATGTACCGTACAATATGTGATTTTTTTAAAAAATAATAATAAAAAATACTCTACGCATGTGATTAAAAAAAAAAAAAAAAAAAAAAAAAGGCCGTGCCGCTCGGCACGGCACGCCGATACCCTATGGGTATCGCCATGTCTCGAGCGATACCCAAGGGTATCGCTCGAGATGGAGGGGGGGTGCGATAGCCCCCCTGTACCGTGCCCCCATTTGAGGGGCATGGTACACGGGCGGCACTTTAAACCTTGTTGAATAGTACATTATGCAAACATAAAGAAAAAAAATAATGTCTATGTTCTAGTTTAATATACTCCTTACTTAACAGTAGTACTACAATAGAATTAGGTGGTAAAAATAATTTGCGCCATTTTACTGGGAATCCAAGACAATAAGCTTGGTTAAGGGCCATCATGTGACTAATTCATGCTGCATGTGTTGATTGAATAGTTAGATGCATCGGATGACTAAAACACAAAGCACAGTTTTGTCCACAAGATAGCCCTGTCCTTGATTTTGCTCATTACACGATGAAACATGTAGAAATAAAAAATCAACTGGATTCAGTGCTTCTACCTAAGCACAAATCAAAATAGTCATCCTGCTATTGAGTTTGAATAGTGTCTAGTGTTCAAAATGTACATAAGTAAATAGAGGGATTTACAAATAAGCAAATGCTAAAATTAACCAATAATATGATGCACAGAACCCATTAACTCCAAATCCTGGGAACACATCTGTTTTTCAATTAATTCTGGCAGACAATGGTCATATGCACGACTCACAAATAGCTGAAAGTAACAAAAGCATAAAATCCACATGAAGCAAAATGTAATATCCATGCATTCGTGCCTTAGCTCTTAAGTAAAACGCAAGTCCTTCCTTCTCTACAAGCAGATAACTTAAAAGGCATCCATACCTTGGGCATGATAGGTATGTCCTTAATACCCCACTTCGGCTGAAAACCAATTCCCAGAAATCCTATCCCCATTTCCTCTGCCACAGCTTTCACCTATCAAATAGCAGTGCGGTTGAACAACTCAACCATGAAACTGAATGACATTACCCAACAAAAGTTTGTTTACTTATTAAAGGATAAAAATCTGCATTTCAATTTACAAATGAACTCAAATAAAATTATGCGGTGATGCAATATTGAATTATGCGGTAATACAATAAAATTATGCGGTTAATTTACAAATTAACCACTTCCAATAAGGAAAACTTAACACCTGAGCTCTTAAATGGTTGAATCTTCACTGAGAAGAAAAGGCACTTCCTTTTATATCATGGAAATGTGTTTTCATAGAGTAAAAGAATTCTCTCTTGATAAAAAAAAAAAGAAAAAATCATTAATGCAAGTTACCTGATAAAGATGTGAATTGACCTCAGCACAAGTTTGATGCAATGTCTCAAGAGGAGCACCACTAAGCTCAAATTGGCCACCGGGCTCCAATGAGATGCTTTGCTTCCCCTATTTCATATAAATCAAATGTGTGAGTGTGAGAGGCCAACACATTTATGAATTAACCATTTGAGCTAGTATAGTGTGGAGAAGTGCCAAGACACAACATTTTGGTTCCACTTGAACTTATCAATCATGTATTTATTAGCTGGCACATTTTTAGATGATCAACCGTTGAAATTTAAAGCAAATTAGATGAATAGAGAATTCTTGCAATTTTACACTTAAATTGATGCAAAACGAATCAATATTTGTGGTATACCAATGTGAATTCACATTGTGACACAAGCTGGCGGAGGCAACTGTAAGAGACATCACAAAGATGAATAGAGAATTCTTGCAATTTTACACTTAAAATTGATGCAAAACGAATCAATATTTGTGGTATACCAATGTGAATTGAAGTCACATCGAAACATTAAGTAGGTCTAAGATTGAGCGAAGGCGAATCTATGTTTAGCAACTTAACAAGTTAAAAACTCACTAAAAGGCAAATGAAAAGTTTGATTTAAATATAAGAAAAAAGATGACAAAGTGGAAAAGCCAAGCCACTATATTATTTTCAAAAATTTATGTTGTCCATTCATATAAGCCAAGAGCAAGCTACTGCATGAGCATGGGTTGATATATTAATATCACCGCCAGAAGTGTCTGATCAACAATATAATAAGATAGTTTGTTCACCTGTTTCAGGCCAATAACATAATCTCCTTCCATTATTCTATCCCAATCAAATCTCTCTGCGAGACCATTCAGCAAGTCACGGATCTGCTCATACTTCATAGGCAGCAAAGTTCCAACTTCGAAACCAAACTTTTCATGCTCGGTACCAATTCTGCGCAAAGAAACATGCATGAGAGGCAAACAATCTGACAAATAGCTCACAAATACTCCTCCAGGACCACAAAGAGAAGTCGTCAGCCAATTCTAACACACCAGAAATATAACATGATTAATTTTTAACCATTCAAGCCACAAAAATGTTTCTCCCACATTCTATGTACCATATATAACAAAGAGAAAATAAGACATGCAGAAAAATAAACAAAAGCCAATTATGTTTAACATAAAAAATTTGAGTGCAAAAGAAATGCAAGTAAATAAGATTCATCGTATTTTGAAGCCATTCGCGAGTCCATTCGCTCTAAATTTAGATCAAATTGTGTAAAAATTTTCAAAGAACTACCTATGCATACGTATTGCAGTCAGATGCCCATACTATCGAGTCAAAATCAATGTTGAGGCATCTACAATAAAGATCCATACAGTCAGATATTAATTAGACTATATGAAATATGTACCAACTATAAAGTGTTAGAATCTTTAGGCCTCTTTTACATATAAACAGGGCACCAGTATCTACGCTATCAGAGGTGTCCACCAATTTTACAATGAAAATAATCCTGAAGGAACAAAAATATGTAGATCACCTCAAAGCATAGACCATCTCAAAAGAGGCCCCCCAAGCATTTTTTTTTTTTTTTTTTTTTTTTCTTTGTTTCAATTGACACCCCTACAACTTTTGCTTATTTTGATTTGATCAAGGAACTGTCTTTCATTAAGACATTTAATTTTAATAGAATACCCCGTTCAACTGCTAAGAGAATACTGAAAACAAAACAATCAAAAGCTGAGGTGATGTCAACAGAAAACAAATAGTTAAAATTAGGGGGTCCATATCAAAATGGCCTCTTGTTAGTTGAGGGGGTCTTCATACTTTCTTTGTAATTTAACTTAAATCAGACAAAAACTCTGAAAAAAGACAAAACAAAGTGTTGATTTCTCAGATAAATCGGGAGAATTTACCTCCATTTCTCTTTGGACTTGCACCCGGAAGCAAGGTACCCCACAAGATCCTCTTTTGTCAGGGGCTCGGTCATAACCAAAGCATCCTCCGTAGGAGGGCTCGCACCAACCACCACTTGTCGCCCTCTCCTAAAACTAGAAACACCCCGCGACCTCCCCCTCCTCTCGCTCTCTCTCGCCATAGAGACGAAACGAGCCCAACTCTCCTTCACTCCGCCATTGCACCTCCCACCAAAAGGTGCATCCACCACCTCAGAGCCACGAATACGGTTAATCGATGGCCGAGAAGCGACCGCCATTACACTCCCCGTGCCCTAATTACGACCGAACAGTAAAAAGAGCAAAAAAATTCCTGAATTATAGGACCAAAACAGCCGATAATCCTGCATACAGCATCAAATCATCCTAAAAATCAAAAAACGGGAGAAATAAGAGCTTCGCGCAGATCAAAATATGATTCCATCCCTTATTGTTCGCCGAATTCTACCAAAAATGGCTCAATTTGAAGGAAAAAAAAAAAAAAAAAAAACCGACCGAGAGGAAGAGGATCGAAGAGAAGTGAGTACCTCTAGGGTTAGGGTTTTGGGAAGCTAGGGCTCGGGACGATGCCGAGGGATCGGATTTGGAGATGGGGAGGGGGGAAGAGGAAGGATAAAGTAGGGGACACCGCAACAAACCTCGAACTGCGTCGCAGCTGAAAAGAGAACCTAACTATGGCGACGGAGAAGGCCACAAATGAACGATTATTATTCCCTGCACCCGGTGTATTCATGCATCCCATGCGTAATTAAGATAATTCTATTCTAAATATTATTTTTATTATTAATTATTAATGAATAATTAATTCAATGAGTAAGATTCTAATTATTACAAAAAGATTATTTTAATAAAGAATTTTAGGGGGACTCATACACCCGGTGCAGGCAAATTGTTTTATCGGTTTGCGGGAAAGCCGCGCGGTGGGGTCCACGTGGAGTAGCTGTCGACACGTCAGCAGCGCCTCGGAGTTCGATTCAGGTGGGAGAGAGCGCCGTGCTCGTGTTCATTAAACAATAAAAAATAAATAAATAAATAAATAAATTTTAAACTTTTAGGCTGCGTTTATTTTGAGAACGGAAACGGGAATAGCGGGCTTATCCCCTTATTCTGCCAAACGCACCTGAAATCGTCTGGTATTGCTTAACCCAGAATAGCAAGAATAGCGGGATTAACAAATCCCACCTTAATATTTTACTATAAAATTTTTTACCATTCTACCCTTCTTATCTACTTTATCTCATCCCAACATATTATTTTAATAAAAATTCTCTCCTCACTCTCTCTCCTCTTCCCTCCTTTCTCTCTTTCCAATACACTCTCATCATCACAAATCCCTCTCTCCTCTCTCTCTTTTCCTTCATCCCACCTCCTTTCTCTCTTCCCGATACACTCTCATCATCACAAATTAATATTATAAAATTTTAAATTTATTATTTAAAATAAATATTATAAAATTTATTATTTAAAATAAATATTATAAAATTTTAAATCTTAAAATTAAAATATTGAAATTTTATATTTTAAATTTAAATTTTAATTTAAAAAAATAAAATATTAAATTAAATATTTTTTTTAAATAATATAATTTAATTATGATTATAATTTTATTTCTGTTTTTTTAAACCATTAATCCATTAAATAAAACGAAATAATTAGATTTTAACAACTTTTATCACATTTTTTTAAACCATTAATCCATTAATTTTAATTTGAAAAAAGTTAACATTAAATTAAATGTAAAATTTTTAAATAATACATTTTAATTATTATTATAAATTTATTTTTATTTTCTTAAATCAATAATCTATTAATTAAAATGAGAAAAACGAGTTTAGAAAATTTTAATGACATAATAAAGCTCGTGGGCAAAAATTTATAAATATTTAGTAAATATACGAATTTTGCGAATTTTAATAAAATTTTATGTTAAAAATTAATTATTTAAAAATAATATTATATAATTGTAAATATTAAAATTAAAATGTTGAAATTTTATATTTTAAATTTGAATTTTAAGTTGAACAGATTAATTTTTAAATTAAATGTATTATTTTATAATAATACATTTTAATTATGATTATAAATTTATTTATATTTTCTGAAACCAATAATCCATTAATTAAGACGAAAAAAATGAGGTTAGCAAATTTTAATGACATAATAAAGCTCGTTGGTACAAATTTACAAATATTTATCAAATATACGAATTTTGTGAATTTTAAAAAAAAATTATATTAAAAATTAATTATTTAAAATTAATATTATAAAATTGTAAATCTTAAAATTAAAATGTTGAAATTTTATATTTTAAATTTAAATTTTAAGTTGAAAAAATTATTTATTAATTTAAATGTATTATTTTTAAATAATATATTTTAATAAGGATTATAATTTTACTTTTATTTTTTTAAACTATTAATCTATTAATTAAAACGAACTAATCAATTTTTAACAACTTTTATCACATATTAACTCTTGGGGGCAAAAAGGTAATTTACCCTTCTTATCCTCTTTATCCCTCCTATTCCCAAACACAAATTCTCATATCCCCGTTCCCATTCCCAAACGAGATTAAGCTCTAGTTCCCAACTTTATACCTATCCCCGGTTTAGCGGGAACTGGCTTAACCCCGAACCAAACGCAGCCTTAATATTTTATAAATTTTTTGGTAGTACAAGTGAAGTGGGGTGGGTGGGCTTATTTTGTCCATTTCTTTTTGCCCATCAACATTTTCCCAAAAATGTATCTGGACCGTACGAATAAATCCCTGCACCTTTCGACCCCTCATTTATCCTTTTCCTTTTTTTTACGCTCCTTTTGGAGGTCCAACAATTCCATTTCCATAATATTTTTTTTTTTTAAAAAATAATAATAATAATAATAATAAAGGTGCTCTGCTTTCTGATAAATAATGAGTGGGCCGGAATTTAAGTGGTGGGCCGTTGAGTACTAGTGGTTGGCTGGGCCTGGGAGAATATTCCCAAGCATACGTGTGCGCTTACGCATCATCCTTGGGCTTTCCCCTTCTCTTTATATATATATATATATATATATATATATATATAAGATAATTTCGCTACTATATTTATAAAAGTACAAAATAATTAGTGCTTGTAAATTTTCATTCTGAAATGAATGGAATATATATTGTACATCCAATTTTAAATGTTCAGATAACATTGCTCATGTATGTATATATATATATATATATATATATATATATATATATATATATATAATCTCAACCTAACTCAATCATCAATGCATGTAACAAAGCTCTATTTGATAATATTATTAAATTTATTACCAAATCAATGATCATTGTGCAAATCAAATAGGAGATATAGGTGCTTATATTGAGACTAGCGACATTAGCAGCAGAATAAATCAAACAAAGACAAAATATAAGGTCACTAATTTTGTCCGGCCCTATTTATTACTCAACACTGAAAAATAAGAAAACCCTCAACCTCTTACTCTCTTAGGGTGCGTTTGGAATCGGGTTAAGCTGGAATTTGCTAAATCGGGGATAAGTATAAAGTACGGAACTAGAGCGAAAACGCGTTTGGGATGGTTCCAGGGATAAGAGAATTTGTGTTTGGTTTAATAATGAGGAATAAGAGGAATAAAGAGGATAAGTGGGGTAAATTACCTTTTTGCCCTCAAGAGTTAATATGTGATAAAAGTTGTTAAAATTTAATTAGTTCTTTTTAATTAATGGATTAATGGTTTAAAAAAATAGAAATAAAATTATAATTATAATTAAATTATATTATTTAAAAATAATATTTATTTTAATATTTTATTTTCTCAAATTAAAATTTAAATTTAAAATATAAAATTTCAATATTTTAATTTTAAGATTTAAAATTTTATAATATTTATTTTAAATAATAAATTTTTAACATAAATTTTTTTTTAAATTTAGAAAAATCGTATATTTACTAAATATTTGTAAATTTTTGCCCTCAAGCTTTATTATGTGATTAAAATTTTGTAAAATCGTTTTTCTCGTTTTAATTAATAGATTAATGGTTTAAAAAAATAGAAATAAAATTATAATCATAATTAAATTATATTATTTAAAAATAATATTTATTTTAATATTTTATTTTCTCAAATTAAAATTTAAATTTAAAATATAAAATTTCAACATTTTAATTTTAAGATTTAAAATTTTATAATATTTATTTTAAATAATAAATTTTTAACATAAAATTTTTTTAAAATTTGGAAAAATCGTATATTTGCTAAATATTTATAAATTTTTGCCCTCAAGCTTTATTATGTGATTAAAATTTTCTAAAATCGTTTTTCTCGTTTTAATTAATGGATTAATGGTTTAAAAAAATAAAAATAAAATTATAATCATAATTAAATTATATTATTTAAAAATAATATTTAATTTAATATTTTATTTTTTCAAATTAAATTTAAAATTTCAAACATAAAATTTCAACATTTAAATTTTAAAATTTAAAATTTTTTAATATTAATGTGTGATGATGAGAGTGTATTGGGAAGAGAGAAAGGAGGTGGGATGAAGGAAAAGAGAGAGAGGAGAGAGAGGGATTTGTGATGATGAGAGTGTATTGGGAAGAGAGAAAGGAGGGGAGAGGAGAGAGAGAGAGGAGAGAGTTTTTATTAAAATAATATGTTGGGAGGAGATAAAGTAGGGGAGAAGGGTAATATGGTAAAAATTTTAATATTAAGATAATAGGATGAGATTTGTTATACCAGCTATTCTCCTTGTTCTGGGTTAAGCAAAACCAGATGGTTCCCGGAGCGTTTGGAAGAATAAGGGGGATAAACCCGCTATTCCCGATTCTGTACCAATACCAAACGGCCCCTTAGTAATTATCTCAAACACCTTGTCTACATTCCCCACGCACACACCTCTCCGCCACCAACACCACCACCACCACCAACAATGGAGTCGGCCTCGCCCGACCCCTCGTACCCACCCCTATTCCGCGGCCCCAATCACCACCTCACTCCACCACCACAGCGAGGCCCAACAACGGCCCACGAGCCCACCTTCGAGCTCCCCTTGCTGGACCTCGAGAACCTGGGCCCGGCCCAGCTCACGGGCGCCTGCGCCGAGTGGGGCCTCTTCGGCGCCACCAACCACGGCGTCCCCGCCGCGCTCTCGACCGAGCTCCGCCGCTCCGCGGCGGCGCTCCTCTCCCTCCCCTTCGAGTCCAAGGGCGCCGCCGCGCCCCCTGCGGCGGCGGCGGCGGCGTACTTTTGGGGCACCCCCGCGGGGGCGATTCGCGTTAAGAGTCTCAACTGGGTCGAGGGGTTCCACGTGTCGCTCGGTGGTTGTGCCGGTGACGTGGCGCTCGGTGATGACGAGTTTTCACATTTCAGATGCCCTCTCTATTCTTCTTATATTAATTAATTAATTAATTAATTAATTAATATTTGACCTGACTCGACCGTATCATTTACGATATAACCCGAGTTTGAATCCGATATAATCTTTTTCGGACCTGGCCCGAACCCAACCCAAACCGACCCGACCGGACGCAACCGTGGGTAGCTTTTATTTGAATCCAAAAAAGCCCAAATTAAGTCCCACATTCAAACAGGATTAATTGCATATAGGTTTCTGCAAATATGTCGAATAACAAATATATTTCTATAAAATTTAACTTTTCATATTTATTCTTTCAAAAATCTTAAATTCTTTAAATCAAGCTCTTTGGTTTAGTACCGTTTGGAATCTGTTTATATTTTAACATATTCGATGTGAAATAATTTTTTTGTTCCCTTACAAATATATTCTTGTAAAAATCTCAACGATCATCTCCTTCTTAACTTCGATCTCGCTTCGTCCGCTCCGCCGCGGCCCGCGACGCCCTCGTCTGCTCCAAAAATCCTGTCAACCCACGCCGACGCCGCGCCGTCGTCCGCTCCGCCGCCGCAACCCCTCCGTCCCTCCTCTCTGACTGGGGCTCTCCCGGCGGCAAGCTCGATTGGGGTATTCAAGGTGAGGAGCTCAGCAAGCTGAGAAAGTCTGCGTCCTTCGGGTTCAGGACCAACCAGACCTCCATCTCTGCTCCGCCCGTCTCAACCAGCTTCAGTTCCGGTTCGATTTCGCCTCCAGACGAGCCCGATTTGTCCTGGGTCCAGTCCCTCGTCAAAGACGCCCCTGCCGGTCCTGCCGGCCTGCTCGCCCAACTCGACGCCGGCGGCGACTACTTTCACGGCTTCGACTTGTCTGCTCCGTGGGCCGAGCAGGAACAGATGGTTGCCTAAGCCCAACCCCAACCCCAACCTCCACCACACCACAAAAAAAAAAAAAAAAAAAACATCTTAATTATACGACAATTCTTCTCTATAATTCTACAAAGAAGGGTGATGCATCTACTAAGCACAAAGAAGTAAATTTACTTCTTTATCTAACCAAAATTAAGCAAGGTTAAGCATCTTAATCTTATATATTAAATATAAGATATATTATTTAATTTACTTCTTTATCTAAACAAAGAAGTAAATTATTTAATATTATATATTAAATAATTATAATATACAAAGGGTAAAAAAGTAAATTTATTTTTTTATCTAATCAAGATTAAGCATTTAATCTATGATTAACTCAACTTTTCTAATAGAGATGGATGGTAGGGATAGATTTGAATAATGGTGGATTTTTGAAAGGATAAATATGAAAAATTGAATTTTGTAGGAATATATTTGCTATTCGATATATTTGTAGGGACCTGTATGTAATTAACCCATTCAAAAATACCAAGCACACACTTTAGCGCGCGCAAGCGCTTCTCTCTCTCCCTTTCAAACTAGTTATTATTGTATCTTGTAGGCGCCTTGTGAACCAATACTGCAAGCACATGGCGCGAATCGCGAGAACGATCTTCGACGCACTGGCGATCGATCTCAAGCTTATCGACAATCGATCGTCGGCCTACCTATCCGAACACGACGGCACGTTCCGAGTGTACCGTTACCCGCGGCGCCCCGAAAACTGTAACTACTTGGGAATGGAGGCCCATACAGATAGCTCAGTGTTGTCCATCCTGAGCCAAGACGACGTCGCCGGCCTCCAAATTTTTCACCGAGGCAAGTGGCTCGACGTAATGCCGATCGCGGACACGCTTGTCGTTAACCTCGGCGACATGATGCAGGTGAGCAGCAGGAGCATGTCAAGGTGTTTAAAGCATCAAATTTTGATAGGAGTTATTACTCAACTGTGATATATATATATATATATATATATATATATATTATGTATTATGTGTAGGCCATTAGCAGTGACAGGTACAAAAGTGTGGAACATAGAGTGGTGGCGAATCCATTCGCAGAGAGGATTTCACTATGCTACTTTGCTTTTCCAGTAGAAGATAGTGTGATCATAAGCTCAAATTACAAGCCATTTACTTACAAGGAGTTCAAAGCTCAAGTAGGGGAGGATATCAAGGCAACTGGAGCTAAGGTTGGGCTCAGTCGATTCAGAATAAGTGCTTCAAACTAAGCCTTTCTCCTCCTCTTTTGTGTTTCTGTGTGTGTGTGTGTGTGTGTGTGTGTGTGTGTTTCTGTGTGTTTTTTTTTGTTTGCTTGTCTCTTTTAATGTGTTTAAAATAAGTATGTATCTTTGAACATACTTTGAAATTAAGCAGTGCGGAACAGTGATTTCTTTGAACATTGTAGCATATTGAAATAGAGAATCCACAGTTCTTGATGAATCAAAAAGCACATAGTGGAAAAATAATGAGCCCAACAGTTCTAATGAACATATGCACTAGCAAAACAAGGCACTGCGGTTACTGCACAATGAGGCAATCTACAACCCCAGGAAGGGTAAAAGCAAAGCCTATTGGCGCTCAATTTGAATGGTTACATGACTGATGTTAAACTCTCTCCTGATGTACCCGATAACTTCATCGAGCACGAGATCGGCATCAGCCTGCGGTGTAATCGTGACGTGGCACGCGAGGAGCACCTTTCCGACCGTGATCGCCCATATATGCAGCTCGTGGACCGCCACCACCCCGTCCACCTCGCACAGCCCCTTCTCCAGCCGCGTCGCGTCGATCTCCCTCGGCGTGCTCTCCATGAGAACTTCTAGGATGTTCCTCAGCATCTGCACTGTGGTCAGCAACACTATGACAGAGAATACGAGTGTGCATATGAGATCGATGATCTTCCACTCCGGCTTGTACCATATAATGGCCCCTCCGATCATCACGCCAATGCTTTGGATGGAGTCTCCGAGAACATGTAAATATGCGCTGTGGACATTAATGTTCTTCTTCTTCTTCTTCTCCTTCTTCTTAAGCAGCGGCGCATCGTGATCATGGTCATGATCATGGTGAGAGTGATTGTGGTGATGGGTTGTGATGCTAATGCCATGATCATGGTCGTGATCATGATGAATGCGGTCGTGATCATGGTGAGAGTGATCATGCCCATCATGGCCACCGTGACCATGGCCGTGGTCGTGGCCTAGCATGAGAGCCATAATGATGTTGACCAACAAGCCAAAAGCCGAGACGGCGAACATTAACAAACCATTCACCTCTCCACCATTATGAATGATTCTCGCAATAGCTTCGTAAACGAGTATACCTGCGAGGAGCCATATGAGTTGTATAGAAACTAAGGCACCTAAGATCTCTATGCGGAAGAAGCCATAAGATTGCTGGCACATTTTTAGATGATCAACCGTTGAAATTTAAAGCAAATTAGAAAATTCAGCTAAAAATCAAGAGTTGCAAAGATGCCTCATCTAAGAGCGATGCAAAGATAAGTGAGGTTCAATGGTATGTCATTGTGAAACAAGATCCAACAATGTCACCTGTTTAAAAAAGCCAAAAAGAGACCGGGGGGTTCACATTGTGACACAAGCTAGTGGAGGCAGCTGTAAGAGACATCACAAAGATGAATAGAGAATTCTTGCAATTTTACACTTAAAATTGATGCAAAACGAATCAACATTTGTGGTATACCAATGTGAATTGAAGTCACATCGAAAGATTAAGTAGGTCTAAGATTGAGCGAAGGCGAATCTATGTTTAGCAACTTAACAAGTTAAAAACTCACTAAAAGGCAAATGAAAAGTTTGATTTAAATATAAGAAAAAAGATGACGAAGTGGAAAAGCCAAGCCACTATATTATTTTTAAAAATTTATATTGTCCATTCATATAAGCCAAGAGCAAGCTACTGCATGAGCATGGGTTGATATATTAATATCACCGCCAGAAGTGTCTGATCAACAATATAATAAGATAGTTTGTTCACCTGTTTCAGGCCAATAACATAATCTCCTTCCATTATTCTATCCCAATCAAATCTCTCTGCGAGACCATTCAGCAAGTCACGGATCTGCTCATACTTCATAGGCAGCAAAGTTCCAACTTCGAAACCAAACTTTTCATGCTCGGTACCAATTCTGCGCAAAGAAACATGCATGAGAGGCAAACAATCTGACAAATAGCTCACAAATACTCCTCCAGGACCACAAAGAGAAGTCGTCAGCCAATTCTAACACACCAGAAATATAACATGATTAATTTTTAACCGTTCAAACCACAAAAATGTTTCTCCCACATTCTAGGTACCATATATAACAAAGAGAAAATAAGACATTCAGAAAAATAAACAAAAGTCAATTATGTTTAACATAAAAAAATTGAGTGCAAAAGAAATGCAAGTAAAAAATATTCATCGTATTTTGAATCCATTCGCGAGTCCATTTGCTCTAAATTTAGAACTACCTATGCATACGTATTGCAGTCAGATGCCCATACTATCGAGTCAAAATCAATGTTGAGGCATCTACAATAAACATCCATACAGTCAGATATTAATTAGACTATATGAAATATGTACCAACTATAAAGTGTTAGAATCTTTAGGCCTCTTTTACATATAAACAGGGCACCAGTATCTACGCTATCAGAGATGTCGACCAATTTTACAATGAAAATAATCCTGAAGGAACAAAAATATATAGATCACCTCAAAGCATAGACCATCTCAAAAGAGGCCCCCCAAGCTTCTTTTTTTTTTTTTCTTATTCTTTGTTTCAATTGACACCCCTACAACATTTACTTATTTTGATTTGATCAAGAAACATTAAGACATTTAATTTTAATAGAATACCCCGTTCAACTGCTAAGAGAATACTGAAAACAAAACAATCAAAAGCTGAGGTGATGTCAACTGAAAACAATTAGTTAAAATTAGGGGGTCCATATCAAAATGGCCTCTTGTTAGTTGAGAGGGTCTTCATACTTTCTTTGTAATTTAACTTAAATCAGACAAAAACTCTGAAAAAAGACAAAACAAAGTGTTGATTTCTCAGATAAATCGAGAGAATTTACCTCCATTTCTCTTTGGACTTGCACCCGGAAGCAAGGTACCCCACAAGATCCTCTTTTGTCAGGGGCTCGGTCATAACCAAAGCATCCTCCGTAGGAGGGCTCGCACCAACCACCACTTGTCGCCCTCTCCTAACACTAGAAACACCCCGCGACCTCCCCCTCCTCTCGCTCTCTCTCGCCATAGAGACGAAACGAGCCCAACTCTCCTTCACTCCGCCATTGCAACTCCCACCAAAAGGTGCATCCACCACCTCAGAGCCACGAATACGGTTAATCGATGGCCGAGAAGCGACCGCCATTACACTCCCCGTGCCCTAATTACGACCGAACAGTAAAAAGAGCAAAAAAATTCCTGAATTATAGGACCAAAACAGCCGATAATCCTGCATATAGCATCAAATCATTCTAAAAATCAAAAAGGGGGAGAAATAAGAGCTTCGCGCAGATCACAATATAATTCCATCCTTTATTGTTTGCCGAATTCTACCAAAAATGGCTCAATTTGAAGAAAAAAAAAAAAATCCGAGGATCGAAGATAAGTGAGTACCTCTAGGCTTAGGGTTTTGGGAAGTTAGTGCTCGGGACGATGCCGGAGCCGATTTGGCGATGGGGAGGAGGTGGGAAGAGGAAGGATAAAGTAGGGGACACCACAACAAACCTCGAACTGCGTCGGAGAACCTAAATATCAAATGAACGATTATTATTCCCTGCAACCAGTGTATTAGGGGTGTCAACGAGCCGAAAATGAGTGAGCTGGAGCCAGCTCGAGCTCGGCTCGAGACTGTCAAAGCTCGGCTCGAGTACGGCTCGAGTTCGCGACGAGCACAAAAAGTCCAGCTCGTGATCGGCTCGTGATGTATTCGAGCTGGCTCGTGTTCGGCTCGTTAGCTCAATTAATCAATTCAAAAGTAACTCGTTAGCTCGTGGCTCGGCTCGTTAGCTCCATTAGAAATTAAAATATAAAAAAACACAATAACAACAGGACAATTTCAGATCTGATATAAAAAATTTATTTTTCGCAGAGTAAAACTATCTCAAATGGTATGAATTCTCCACAGAAGCTAAAATATCGAATCAAAAATAGAGTAATAGAGGTTGAGGGGCAAAATTTCATACCCATACAATAACACAAAAAATAGCCAAAAATTAACTGATGGATTCAAACATGACAACTATGATTAATCCTGAGGAACTCAAATTCAGATCAGAAACCGTAGAAGAAGTCCCTCCCCCCTCCAATCCCTTTCTCTCTCTAGAATAGCTTCCACAGTGCTCAAACAAACGGGAAAAGCCTCAAGATCCCAACTTCTTGCTAGAAATCGCCCGATTCATCTCCCGAATTCTCAAAACAAGCATCAAGATTGGATTCTCACACGCTAGAAGGGGAGAGCGAACACGTTAGGGGCATTTAAATCGCGCTACGTTGCTGGGAAAATTTGTACAGTTTCAATTAGAGAATTTAAAAAAAAAAAAAAAAAAAAAAAAAAAAAAAAAAAAAAACTAATGAGGAGAGGGAAACATGGTAAAAATTGAAAAGGAAGAGGAAAAGGAAGAAGAAGAGGGAGAGGAAGAAGAAAATATCTTACGGGACAACGCAGCACCAAACGGCGAGGTTGTTTGCGAGCAACGTCGGTGGAGCGGCGAAGCGAGGCTACTCTGGACTCTGGAGTGCGGTGGGGAGGCGCCGAGGCGACACCGAGTGCGGCGGAGAGGCGCCGAGGCGACTCCGACTCCGAGTGCGGCGGAGCGGCAGTGCGGCGGACTGGCGGACTGGGAGAGATTGGAGAGAGCTAGAGAGTAGAGACCGGGAGATTGGAGAGATTGGAGCGGCGGCCTGGGAGCGGCAGTCGCAGGACTCGCAGCGGCAGGCTGGCAACATGAACTTAGGTATTTTTTTTAGGGCAAAATAAATTAGGGTTAGAAGTTTAGAATGGTGAGTTATGACTCAGAGAATTTTGTCCCTTCAAATTTTATTTTAATTGTTAAAATTTTATATATAAATGAGCCTCTTTATATATGAACATCTTTATGTAAATAAATTTTTTAATAATTAAAGTTGAACTTAAAAATAAATAATAAAAATTTATATTATATATATAATTATAATTTATATATATATAATATAAAATATATATATTTGAGCTCTTATCGAGCCGAACACGAGCGAGCTGACTTCAGCTCGTGTTCGGCTCGTTTATTAAACGAGCTGAAAAATTCGGCTCGTGTTCGACTCGTTTACTAAACGAGCGAACCGATCTCAACTCATTTCGAGCCGAACACGAGCCGGCTCGCGAACAGCAAGCTGGATTGCCACCTACGGTGTATTCATGCATCCATGCATAATTAAGATAATTCTATTCTAAATATTCTTTTTATTATTAATTATTAATGAATAATTAATTCAATAAGTAAGATTCTAATTATTACACAAAAATTATTTTAATAAAGAATTTTAGGGGGACTCATACACCCGGTGCAGGCAAATTGTTTTATTGGTTTACGAGGCAGCATCGCGGTGGGTACACGTAGAGTAGCTGTCGACACGTCAGCAACGCCCCATTAGGTGGGAGCGCCGTGCTCGTGTTGTTCATTAAACAATAAAAAAAAATATAAAAAAAAATGGTTTTTTTTTTAAGTAACTCCCTAATTAAAAAAATATAATAAAAAATAAATTAATTTAAATATATATTAATGTCAGTAATAAATATTCAAAATAACAATCTAAACAATCAAATTTAGAAAAAATCATATTTATAAAAAAAAATAAAAAAAAATAATTTTTTTAAAAATAAAAGAATATGTCAAAAAAATATCTATGTAGAATGGGAACTCAATTTTTCTACGTAGATATTTTTTAGCATATTTTTTTATTTTTTTTAAAAAATTATTTGAGATAATTTAAAAATATAAAAAATATAAAAAAAATTATTAAATATAAAAAAATATATTTGTGATAATTTTTCTACGCAGATATTTGTTTGAGATAATTTAAAAATATAAAATATATATAAAATAATATATAAATATTAAATAACTAAAAAGTGAAATTTATATATTATTTTTTTATTTTTCTATTTATCAAATATTTATATATTATTTTATATATTTTTTATATTTTTAAATTATCTCAAACAAACGGTTTTTTTATTATTATTTTCCTACAAAGAAATTTATTTTTATCTTTTTTGCAGAAAAAAAATTAGTTCTTTTTTTTTTCTTAGGCAATAAAAAAAATATATATATATATATATATATATATATATATATATATATATATATATATATATATATATATATATGATTAAAAATAAATTAATTTAAATATATATTAATATCAGTGATAAATATTCAAACCAACAATCTAAACAATCAAATTTAGAAAGAATCAAATTTTAAAAAAAATAAAAAAAATAAAAAAATATGCCAAAAAATATCGACATAAAAAAATTGAGTTCCACATTCAACGTAAATATTTTTTTAGCATATTCTTTTATTTTAAAAAAAAATTAAATTTTTTTTAAATTTTTTATAAATATAATTTTTTTTTATTGTTTAGATTGTTAGTTTGAATATTTATTACTCATATTAATATATATTTAAATTAATTTATTTTTAATTATATTTTTTTTAATTTTTCTTGCATAAATATGTTATTTTTAATTATATTCTTTTTAATTTATTTTTAATTATATTTTTAGACACGAATGTTGAGAAAGCGTGTGTTCAATTAAATCCAGTGTGTTCAATTAAATCCAACTCCTCTTCCCCGCCGACATGGTGCGCACACGTGGCGGCGCCCAGGGTCATTTTCAAAAACACCCAAACACCATCGTCGCGACCTCCCCTCCTCTCGCTCTCTCTCGCCATAGAGACGAAACGAGCCCAACTATCATTCACTCCGCCATTGCACCTCGCACCAAAAGTTGCATCCACCAGAGCCACGAATACGGTTAATCGATGGCCGAGAAGCGACCGCCGTTACACTCCCCGTGCCCTAATTACGAGCGAACAGTAAAAAGAGCCCAACTCTCCTTCACTCCGCCATTGCACCTCGCACCAAAAGATACATCTACCACCTCAGAGCCACGAATACGGTTAATCGATGGCCGAGAAGCGACCGCCATTACACTTCCCTAATTACGACCAAACAGTAAAAAGAGCAAAAAAAAATGCTGAATTATAGGACCAAAACAGCCGATAATCCTGCATATAGCATCAAATCATCCTAAAAATAAAAAAAGGGGAAAAATAAGAGCTTCGCGCAGATCACTATATGATTCTATCCCTTATTGTTTGCCGAATTCTACCAAAAATGGCTCAATTTGAAGGAAAAAAAAAAAAAAAAAAATCCGACCGAGAATGCGTATTTAAGACATATAATTTAAAAATATATAATTAAAAATAAACTAAAAAAATATAATAGAAAAGAACACATTTACGCAAGAAAAATTAAAAAAAATATAATTAAAAATAAATTAATTTAAATATATATTAATATCAGTAATAAATATTCAAACTAACAATCTAAACAATCAAATTTAAAAAGAATCACATTTATAAAAAAAAAATTTAAAAATTAATTTTTTTTAAAAATAAAAGAATATGCCAAAAAACATCTACGTAGAATGTGAAACTCAATTTTTCTACGTAGATATTTTTTGGCATATTCTTTTATTTTTTAAAAAAATTATTTGAGATAATTTAAAAATATAAAAAATATAAATAAAAAATTATTAAATATAAAAAATATATTTGAGATAAATTTTCTACGTAGATATTTGTTTGAGATAATTTAAAAATATAAAAAATATATAAAATAATATATAAATATTTAATAAATAAAAAAGTGAAATTTATATATATATTTTTTTATTTTTTTATTTATTAAATATTTATATATTATTTTATATATTTTATATATTTTTAAATTATCTCAAACAAACAGATTTTTTTATTATTATTTTCGTACCGCAAAAAAAAATTTATTTTTATCTTTTTTGCAGAAAAAAAAATTAGTTTTTTTTTTCTTAAGCAATATATATATATATATATATATATATATATATATATATATATATATATATATATATATATATATATAAAATTAAGAATAAATTAATTTAAATATATATTAATGTTAGTGATAAATTTTCAAACCAACAATCTAAACAATCAAATTGAAAAAAAATCAAATTTTAAAAAAAATAAAAAATAATTTTTTTTAAAAAATAAAAGAATATGCCAAAAAATATCTACGTAGAAAAATTAAGTTCCACATTCTGCGTAAATATTTTTTTTAGCATATTCTTTTATTTTTTAAAAAAATTAATTTTTTTAAATTTTTTTTATAAATATGATTTTTTATAAATTTGATTGTTTAGATTGTTAGTTTCAATATTTATTACTATAAATTAATTTATTCTTAATTATATTCTTTTTAATTTTTCTTGCGTAAATGTATTCTTTTTAAATATATATTCTTTTTAATTTATTTTTAATTATATATTTTTTAATTATATGTCTTAA
Source organism: Tillandsia fasciculata (assembly GCA_029168755.2). Taxonomy (NCBI): domain Eukaryota; kingdom Viridiplantae; phylum Streptophyta; class Magnoliopsida; order Poales; family Bromeliaceae; genus Tillandsia; species Tillandsia fasciculata. The sequence continues at coordinate 1,909,590 of CM054930.1, read as the reverse complement.
ACACGCATTGTCAACATGCGGTCTAAACATGCATTGAGAGTGCGTGTCTAACACGTACTCTTAATATGCGTGTTTAAACACGCACTCTCAACATGCGTGTCACTAATTATGATCGAGCGGAGTTCCGTCTACGCATAACAGTTCGATGTCCAATGGGACCTAATGAATGGGAATTACTTGACATATCGAGTGATCATGGGATTTTAGGCGTGATGAGTTTTTTTCTATTTCATGGTTGCATCAAAGTATACGTAGAGAAGCAAGTGTTGACTACACGTCACCGTCCAACCTCTGTTTACCAAAGAAATTATGTCGATCTTGAACGAATTCGTACATCAAAGTATGAAAATTTAGAAATTTTCAATTTCAATCTTTGTCCTTTATTAGTATAGGTGCGAAAAATGGATAATTTACATTTTATAAGTATTGCAGAGTGTCTGAAGTCCCATATGTGCCAGTGAGTACATCATTACCATATATTACTGTGGATCCATCTTTATTCGGTGGAGTTGATGAGCGATAAGTGATTATATGATTTAATTACATATATTATCTTAATAGATTCGAATAGTTAATCATAAATACCTTTGCAGATCAACTATACATCATAATCTATATGAGGGTCCATCATCTAGCAATCGACACGTCACTGATCTAGAGTTGAGAAATATAAATGAAAATGAGGAAGTAATAGAAAGTGATAATGAGCAAATAAATAGCAGTGACGATGAGCATGTAAGTGAAACTGATATGGACTCTACAGATGATGATAGTGATGGTATCCCACAATCTATTGATTTTGGTCATGATGGCGGTTTGAATTCTCTCACATGCGCCATTCAAGATGAATGAATTGAATGGATTGAAAATTCATTTGCAAACAACGATGATGTCGAGGACCCGGTAGAATTTGAAGAATTTGAAGATCACCGACAGCGTTTTTTACTGGGCAATGAATTAATTCACCAAACCGTTGTTGCACAAAATATTTATCAAGGTCCTCCGAGTGATGATCAATGGAAAGATCGGGTATTTTCTGACAAGACATCCTTGGTGAATGCTTTGGATCGATGGCACATTGAACATAATGTGCAACTAAGAGTTGTTAAATCAAACACAACTAGATATACTGTGAGATGTTTGGTCAATTCTTGCCCATGGAGATTACATGCCTCTCGACCTAAAGGTTCATCATATTTTAAAGTAAAGACCTATGCGGGACCACATACATGCATGATTCCTATTTTGAATACAATGCATAGGAATTGTACATCTTTTATATGTCAACATATACTACCCACAATGAAGGCAAGCCTTGCTATGAGTCCTACAGAAGTTCAAACCAGAGTTCGGAGTGAGTTTCACGTCACCATTTCATATAGCAAGGCTTGGCGGGCACGGAATAAAGCCTTGCAAATTATATACGATAGTTGGGAGCAATCATATTGTGACCTTCCTCGATATTTCTCAATGTTAGAAACAATAAATCCCGAAACTATTACCAAGATTGAAACTACAAGAGTGACGAGTACTTCAAGAATGTTTGCACGCGCCTTCTGGGCTTTTGGACCCTCGATTCATGGTTGGTCGTTTTGCCGACCAATACTTAGTATCGATGTCACGCACTTGTATGGAAAATATGGAGGCCATGCATTAATTGCCACAGGTGTTGATGGCAATAGTGGTTTGTACCCGCTAGCATTCGCAATATGCGAGGGGGAGAATAGCTCGAGTTGGGAGTGGTTTCTAAATTGTCTACGAAGCTACATAACACGAGGTCGAGTTCTTACATTAATTTCTGATCGCTTTAAAGGACTTGCGAACCTTGTTGCACTTGTATTCCCACAATCAGAAGGACATGCTCATCAATGGTGTTTGCGACACATGAAAGCTAATATGAATATTCATTTCAAAGCAAAACACCTACTTAAAAAATTTTATGTCATTGGGAGTGCCTCCGAAGAACGAGAATATAACATGTTAAAGGATGAATTGAGAGCAATGGACGAGGATGCTTGGCAATGGGTTGACAGACTTCATGCCGATAGGACATATTGGGCTAAGGGTTTCGATGGTGGTCGACGATTCGGCATTATGACTACAAACTGTTCAAAAGTTTAAATGGAGTCTTGAGGGGAGTTCGTGGCTTACCAATTACCGCTTTTGTAAAGGCAACATTACATCGAGTGGTTGAGTTCTTTCTAAAACATCATCAAGAGGCAGCAGCAATGTTTACTCCATTTGTATCGGATGTGGATAAAACTATCAATAGCCGAATGTCAGTGGCTAGAGCACACACAGTTAGGCGATATGGATATCAAGAATTTGAAGTTCTTACTGGAAGGGATTTGCAATACCAAGTCATTATCAATGGAGTACATTCTACATGTTCATGTTTGTGTTTGCAACTAACAGGATTACCTTGTTCACATATATTAGCTTGTTGTAGTTCGTTACACATGAACATAGATTATTATAGTCTATGCTCCCGTTGGTATACTACTGAATTCTTTCGAGATACATACGAACCACAGTTCCATCCGGTCCCCGATCGGCGTTATTGGGTTGAGTCATATGACAGACCTATACTTCCACCACACGAGCGAAGAAAAAAAGGACGACCCAAATCTACTCGCATTCGCAATATTATGGACGAAGGCGCGGGAAGTAGTAGGAGCAAGTGTAGTCTGTGTAAACAACCCGGCCATTATAAAAGCACATGTCCTGAAAATCAACAAAGAAGGACCGAAAGACGTCGTCGTTTAGGTTTATTAGTTTCATATCTTGATTGTTGTAAATTATTTTGATTAAATTACAATACTTCACGCATACGCATAATTTGTTTATTTATTTATTCGTATTATTACAGATGGACGATCACGAGGAGGCAGGACCGATTGATGGATCTGTATTGACAGATCAGACTCACCACAGATGTACTTGCATTAGAGATGAGGTTATATTTTTTTTTTTGTAATTAACTTTTTTATTTCTTTGAAATTTCATGTACTAATATTATGTGATTTTTATATTATTGCAGGGTTATTCTCCGGTTGAATTTGTGGAGCATAGTCGCACACTCAACCACTGGCAGATTGAGCATCCTGCAGTATTGGAGCTACTGCGACGTGCAGGATTCTATTATGTATCGCGGTTGAGGTGCGTCATGCTCGATCAGGCTTTGTTAGGATCCTTAGTGGAGCGGTGGCGGAGGGAGACGCAGTCCTTTCACTTGAGACATGGGGAGACGACAGTCACCTTGATGGATGTGGCTGTCATTACTCGACTCCGCATTGATGGGGGGCGGTGACCGGAGGAGGCTCATATCAGTGGGGGGCGCTATGTGAGCTCTTGCTTGGGGTGCTTCCCGCAGATATCAGAGGTGGAGAGATCAAACTTGAATGGTTGTATCAGCAATTTCACGACATCCCCGTATATGCACAGCCCGCAGTGATAGAGGCTACAGCCAGAGCGTATATTTTGTTTCAGATAGGTTGTAGACTAATGCCAAACCCAAACAGAACTAGAGTGCATTTAAAGTGGTTGCCTCTATTAGAGGATTTTGACGCTTGTGGTGGCTTGGCATGGGGTGCGGCGACGCTAGCTCATCTCTATCGAGCATTAGCAAATGCTTGCATGAGGGGGAAAGCGGTGTGTTGTTGTTTTGCGACATTACTTCAGGTACATTCCTTTACTAGTAATTTCATTCATGAAATTTATTTATTATTTCTAAGTAGCTTAATATGTAGATTTGGGCATGGAATCATCTGCACATTGGTCGACCTGAGATAGTCGGACCGCAGTTTGATCTTATTGATCTGCCACTAGGTTGCAGGTATGTATTAAATTTTAAATTCTCTGTGTTTTATATTATCATTACTAATATATTATATGTGAAACAGGTGGAATAATAGGTTGGCTTTTCGAGACAATGTCAGAACGGCTGACATTGAGTTTTATCGTTATCAGCTTGATTGCCAGTTAGAGTCTCAGGTACATGAGTTAATTATCATAAGTTTTCATTCACATAACTCTTTTTTTTTTATACAAGTTACTTATCATTTACTTTTCACAATAGATTATATGGAGGCCATATACAGATGATATACTAGGGTCACTTCCACTTTTTTGTCTAGTGGGGTCTCCGGTATGGCGATCACGGACGACCCTAGTATGTTTTTATATTATTGAGCTACATCTTCCGGATCGGGTGCTTCGTCATTTTGGATTTCGACAGTATATACTCGACGCAGTAGTTGCTCTACCTCGCATCACTTCACGAGGTAGAGCGGATGAGAACTGGGCGGCATTTCATGCCATACATATTCAGGATTGGGACGATCGACTGCAGTATATAGTAGAGGTGTACCCTCATGTAGATCCCGATTATATACGCGCCGCTTCTATCTACATGCAGTGGTATTGGAGTATCACCAGGAGGTGGATATCTACTCCAGCACAGCGTCCCCCCTTGCATATCAGCCCCATGGACATCACGAGAGATTTTTGGTATGATATAATAATTAATTTCATTTTCAAACGAAAGTCAATGTAATTATTGTGATACTGTTTTCATTTCAGGTCGATCTCCTTCAGAGAACAGAATTTACAGTCAGAAGTGTACTACCCCAGCTTTCACATACTGGAGCACCTTTCGACGTTCTGACACGTGCTGCTGCTCAGATCGAGGATGGTTTACTCACTGTACAGACATTACCACATACTACACCACGCCCAGCGGATCATGGTGGAGCATCGACGTCGGGGCATGCACCATCACCTAGTCCATCGGGGACACAGCCAGCATACCATGGTGGAGCATCGACGTCGGGGCATGAACCATCAGATATTATGCCACCATCGGGGTACGTACCACTTGGTCGTCGTCAATGAGGAACTGATATCTTTTATTTTAGGCGAGCACGGCACCGACAGTCCTCCCAGATTGATCAGCCCTCATCTTCAGGTCCTTCACAGCCAGAGGGCACGGCTATTTCACAATTGGACCAATTGGACCGTATAGAGCCATTTGATTAGTTTACATTGTTATATATTGTTATATTTCTATTATTTTGTTGTGATGAGCTATGTTGTTGTGTTATTGTGTTGTGCGATGTGATGTGTTGTTGTGTTGTTGTGTTGTGCGATGTAATGTGTTGTGATGTGTTGTGCCTTGTTGTGTTGTTGTGTTATTGTGTTGTGCTCGTAATCATATATTTTGCTTCTTTAAAATATTGAAACTTACTGTAATAATTGTTCAATATAATATTTATAATTCCTCTTTTTCATGCCCTTCTTTTTTTTTAATGCTCACTATGTATATGCTTTGCATTTATTATTTGTTTAAAGCTTTGGTGATTGTGAAGAGATTATTTACTTAATTTTGTTGTGATGAGCTCCTGAATGATTTCCCATATTGTAATACTTTGATGTGACTTGCGAACTATTTTCCTTTATGCTGACCGCAGTCCTACAAAGTTGCTCTGCTAAGTCATATTGTCCACCTTTTAGCATAATTAGTGCTCTTATTTCACCGTGCTCTTATTTCCGGTGAAATAGAGAGCATTAGACACTGCATTTGATCTCCTTTTTGCACTAGTTAAACACAAAGATTCATTGTTAGCTTCCAAAAGGAAAGAATCCACCAGTACATCTAGTGTATTAGAGAGTTGAATGCACGCTGAATTATGATGAAAAAAAAAATATTCAGACTAAACATGCAGGCTGAATTATGATGAAAAAAAAAAAATATTCAGACTAGTGTAGAGTACAGGTTCTACATCGAGCATTGACTCCGCATGTATTTACAGAAAAATTTAAAAATTCATGCATCATGTGTATTTTATATTTACAGTGTGGTTCGGGTGGTTTCAGGCTGTGGCGCAAGCTCCCGGGGCGAAAAGTGAGTTGGCGGCGCGAGATTGGAGCATTCTGGAGTTTTGTTGAGTGGCTGGGGGCTTGAGCACATTGGAGTTCCGGAACCAGCAAGGCTGTTCCGGAACCCAGTCAGTGACCCAAACACGCAGGCTGGGCCTGCGTGTTCTAAACACGCAGGCTGGGCCTGCGTGTTTAGACACGCAGGTTAAGCCTGCGTGTCTAAACACGCAGGCTGAGAACACGCAGGCCCAACCTGCGTGTTTAGAACACGCAGGTTGTACCTGCGTTTAACTTACTCACCCCACGCGCACCGGCTGATGTGGCGAGCTGACGTGGCGCCCCGACTGATGTGGCACGCTGACGTGGCGCCCAGTTGGCAGAAAGATGGTCATTTTTGCAAATATAAATTTTGTAGGGCCATTTTTAAAAATTTAAATTTTTATAAGGTCATTTTCAAAAAAAAGCCCTCCAGAAAATTATTTAAACTTAGATTTTGGATTTCAAAAATCATGGTTACTACATAGCTATTCTCTTCAACAGTGTTTCTGCATGACAAATCACCTTTTTCCGTTAACTGTCTCCAACGATAATACGAGAGGTTGAAAAGAAGCCTTGCTGATTTTAGAATGTGTTTCCTCAACTCTTTCACCAGATCTATGAGACTGACTACGATGTCCTGTAATTTGAAGAGCGAGTTAGATAGACTGACTAGAATGTCCTGTAATTTAAGGATCGAGTTACGCATCAAGAAATTTCTTAGAGAGAGAGAGGGAAGTACCTTCTGTTGGAATTTTCTAAGCTTTCCTCATGAATTTATGACACATGGTGGTTTCTTGAAAACTGAGAAGGTTGTAATCCATTAGATCGGATTTATCCGAGCCTGCCATTATATTAAATCCAAAGGACTTGGTCCATGTGTCGAGAAGCTGAGGAACTGCTGGTAGGACAAGCCGTTCCACCCCTAAGGAAGAAAGCAACTGGAAAAAAAAATAATAAAAGGTAAGAAAAGGCAAGCTGTGGACAAGAAGAAGAATCAATGTGGCCAAATTGATAGCAAACAACAACAAGGCACAAGATAACAAGCAAGCTTATTATATATTGGTTTTGATTCCATTACATTTTCCAGTTCGTTTACAACAATGCGGCACATTCCTCGTCGGCGATACTGCATTCTAGTACCAATAAGAGGCATTTCTGCAACCTTATCATCGTAGATCCTAATCAAGAATAGAGAAAAATCAGAATAGCTTCATTCTTAAAAGAAGCTAAGAATTCTAAATGGCCTAGCATCAGTTATCTTTTGTCCAGTGGAAAAGGAATACTCAGAATGAATATGCAGAAGTACCTAAAGGTGGCCACAGTTACTAGCTCATCTCCTTTTTCTAGAATCATTGTATAAAAGCCCCAAAAGTTTAGTCGATTGAGCTCTGACCTGCAAGCCAACAAACAAATGGAATAAATCAGATGAAGGGAATAATCTGATACAATGAGCATTCTGATAAAGAAAGAATATATTGAAATAAGAGCAGAAAACACAATATACATCCCAATACAGGCAAATGTGCAGAACCAGAAAAAATCCTAAACCATGCTAAGTGTTTCCAAGGCCAACAGAGAAATAACATCTGCAACAATAAGCTAGGAAAATGAGGGGGCATTAAATCCTAAATCTGCACCATATAGTTAACAATAACTTGTAATCATTATACCAGACTCGGAACAAACGAGAGCAGTTTTGCTATTATGAACCCCGGTTAGATGAACCAATTTTGGATTTTATACTATATGAACTTAATAAAAGCATCTTCAAGATAGATTACGAGCAAAAATAACAACGCATCATTCGATCATTAGTAAAGGTATAATACGAAGTTGCTTGTTTGTGAATGTCACAAGATCATAATCAACTAGTGATAGTGCATTATAAAGGTATTTAGTTCAAACATGTCCCAATTTCAAGTTGAACCACGGAACAAAAACAACCTATAAATGCCAAGAGAAATAAAAATAAAAAGGTTACTGTTACAGCACAAGTAGTATGAACTTCGAAGTGGAAGTACTCACTCTGCATTGAAAAGCATATCAGATACAAGATCAGTATTAGTACGGGGCTCTATTATAGTGACAAAACATTCGTGCAGTACATCGAGTGCAATAGACAGCTTCCCATGCTGCTCGGCCATTATCTCAAGATCTGAATTACAAACTTCAACACCATTTTCTCTGTTTGATCTCAAAAGAACCCATGATAAACCCTCAACAGAGGTTGGGTTCGATTTTCCAAGGAGCTGCCGCAGGCAATGGAATATCTGCACAATAAGAACCACAACATGGTTAGCAGGTATAAGCAGGTATAAGGTGTTTTAGTCTTTGAGAAGGAAGGAAAAGACGAAAATGCAATCTAAATAACAAATATGAAAGATAATTATAGTAACCAATAGAAATTACTAGAAGAGGTAAAACAGTGGAAGTTGAACTTATAAAGATTCCCCAGCCAAGGTAGACTTTTAGACAGAGCAAGATCTGTTTCTATGGTTGCATAAAGTTTTGATGTTATTCTAGAGCATAATATTAAGTATTACGGATGAATTCAGCCAATTACTTGTACAGTTTTCTATCATTTTTGTTGTTAAATCAATGCAACGTACAGCTGAATATAAGCACTCGAACAAGAAATAAGCAGTTGGAGAAGCTATATTATTATGATTAGTAAATACTAGTTAATTATTGTAAAATAATACTTAATAGTTATGAATTATAAAAGCTTGAATGGAGTATCATGGTACAAATAATAAAAGGCATACTTATGATGATAGTATTATTATTATTATTATTATTATTATTATTATTATTATTATTATTAATTAACGACAGTTGTTTTCATATTCTATAAAAATTCACTTTCCTTTATATAAAAGAGATAAAACACAGTTCAAAATGGCTCATGTATTATATACAAGTATCATTGAATACACTAATCTATAAAGCATTTCCTGATTAACTACCCAGGCCAGAAGTCATCTAGAAAAATGTGAAATTGTGCAGTACAACTTCAATATCCCTCGTTATAATGAAACAGAAAAAAAAAAAAAAAAAAAAAAAAAGTTCGAGTCCTAATCAAGTGGTGGGAGGACAATTGGACATACCTCTGAACATTTGTCACTACAACACCAATTACCCTTCGGAGAGCAACTAAGTTGCGGCATTCCTTTCTTTTCCAAGCAGCCAACATGATCTACCAAAAGAAAAAAAACAAAACCAATTGTTAAATACACATTACAGATCTTCTGTGAATATGGTAAGATAAAGTTATAAGATCACACATACATTCACGCTCACATTGATCGCAATAAATTACTGTTTCCTGCGTGAACTGCTCAATATCACAGTTGTACTCACTCGAGCCACAAATGCCACATCTACAGGATGGACAAAACCATTTCCCTTCAGGAATAACCTATATAAATACCAACCTTAGCACAACAATCACGGTAGTCAATTTGATCCCTAAACTTAAAAAATAAAAAATTAAATTACCTCCAAACCAACACATTTTTGGTGATACGATGATGGGCAATAATCGCAAAGCAATATTTCTCCGCCATCTTGACAGATAGAGCATATCGCATCACTTTCAAAATGAGAGTTATCACCCTTCAACCGCTTATGCAGGAGTCTTTTAGGTCGAGTAGCCTCCATCAATTGAACTATGCACTGTGATACGGACCTCCCGTCTTGCAATAATATATTTGCATAAGGTCGTGAAGAACTATTGCCGGCATGACTCTCAAAGCTAGAAAGACTAAACACGTTATTGCAACAGGTGCATTTTATTCCGTCTCGATTTATTCGACCTTCCTTTCTGCAACGCCTAGTTCTTTCGTGCACGCAAGTCACCTTCTGTCGCGGTAACAGAACATCATGGTCGATGAGCCAAGACAAAACCGTTTTAGCCAAATGTTGGCTCGGTGATAAGTTAATGACCTGATGCTGCCTTCGTGGGCTTGATTTCCTTGCTTTAAATTGCTGATGACCAAAAGAAATAGAAAGCAATGGATTCCACCTCCTCTTCTTCGAATTTCGAAGCCCTCTGGGTCCGAATTTACCGAACCCAAGATGCCCAAATACCGATAATTTAGAAGAAAACACATCTTTCTTGCTCGTGTGTACAGAAGAGCTTGCATGTGCACTTCTTTGGGATCCTGCTTCTGAGAAAGCCTTACAGGCAGCATATAGAGAGTTGAAGAATTGGTTCCAAGGAGAGAGATACCACAGTTCCTCCCTTTTTGCCTTCTCTTTAAGCCAAAACTCCCAACCGCAATAGGAAAAATGTTTTCTCGCATTCAATCTAAGAGATTTAGCTATTTCATTCGAATGCTTTACTTGCCGATTTTCTTGCACCGATTTCATGAAGTCCATGTACTCTCCTATTGATTTAGGTAAGCACTCTGGTACAGGACATTCGCTTGCAGGAAGCTTTCTCATGACCGGATTTTCTTTTGACGAAGAAGTCCTCGCTCTAACATTCACCAACTTATTCATATCAACTGTTTTGGAGGATGTACTTCTCTTCGGATGGGCACTGCTATCTACTTCACCGTCTTTAAAAGCTTCATCCAGATGCTCTTCCTCATGACTACTTTTATGATCTTGAGGGTCGCTACGAACAGATACTGGTTCGGGATGAATCTTCCCAGAATGCCACTTGTTACTATTGTCGACCAGCTGGTTTACAAGTGATTTATAATTGCCTCCACGTCTTCGACTCACTTTAGAATGTTTACCCATCAAGTACAAGCATACCTTATAAAGGGAATAGTAGGTTGTGCCGTCTGGCGAATAATATCGATACCTTATCATTGTATCCCTTTTAAAATCAATTTTCCAACCCAAAGCCAAAAGATGCATCTTCAACTTGTTCCCTAATTTGAGGTAACTAGATTTTTCTGTCAACAAACTTCCTAACTGAGGATTTCGATTTCCTGTAAATAGCGATGCCACGTCCGGGAAGTATTTGGCCGTAAGTTGAACAGCTTCCCAAGTACTACTTGCAGCTTTTGATGTCGACCCAACCTCATAACCCTCATGCAGTTCATTAGAAATCATTTTTGGAGTATCCGCATTCTTTTCCACCCCTTCCCATGCTTCGCATGCCGTAATGAAAGACGTAAACTGGTCTCCGTTTGGCGAGACATACAACTTACACGCGGTTTTACCAATCTTGATTTCCCAACCAACTGATTTGAGATAGGATTGAGCAAGGTTGCGTTTAGCACGAAGTGCCTCTTTCTCCTTATAAGTATAAGGTTTACTACGATATGCAATGAGGAAATCAGATAATACCTCGCCTGTGGTGTATAGTTGAGGACTGTCACTAGTAATGCACTTGCCTTGAGATTGGTTGTAACTAGAAGCATTAATCGGAGTATTATCACCTTCAATACATAGTATATCCTCGACTACAAAATTGCCAGCACTTAGAGCATTAATAGGGAAAGTACCACTGATGACAGACCTCAACTCTTGGATCAAACCAGAGGCCAACCTAATCCAAGCAGGCTGAATCCCGCAAGTCCAAGATCTGATTATTCTCGAGAAAGAAGGCTTACTTCTCATGTCGTACCAAATTTGCCTGATTGAAACAGGCAAACCCTCTTCCTCCCTTTCATATCTCTCTAACACTTTAATCAAAAGCCATTCATCACGAATCCTCCACTGCCCGTAAACCTCATCCCATTCTTGGGTAACACGCAGTCGATCAATTGGTACCGTGTCCTGATCCCCTAAATCCGGGAAAAAGATTAATCTCTCTTGCGATCCTTCTCTGTGATCGAATACCACACCTTCCCACCAGGCCTCATTCACTAAGGCATCAATGCAGACGCCGTATTGGAAATCGGAGGGCCGATAACTCTTCTGAGGTGGCAAAGGTCGTATGCGGCTACAGTTAAATTTGGGGCAAGCGCTTTCTGTGCCTTCAATTGCATCCGATACGTCGATGGCCTCCACAGCTTTTACATTCTGGTCCTCGTCCATTAGTTTGGTGTACTCGATGAGGCGGGAGCCCTCAAGGCAAGCGACAACTACGGCAGGATGCCAGGAACCATAAAGCCCTTCATCCAAAGACAACACCTAAAATAAAAACCACAGTTGCACATCACAATGAAGTAATCACACGCCTATTATTCACAAACTCCAGAACAAATATGGAAGAACAGTTCATCTGGAAAAAAAACATGTTCTTGAAGAGGTTCATCATATCACCACAAATAAAAGTCGTTTCTTGTCACAATCCAACAAATTGTGATTACTGTTCCCTACATTGCGGGATTTTTACCTGCCAAACGATCAAGAAGCGGCCAACGAAGGCAAGCAAAAAAATTAATTTTGTTAATTAAAACCATCCAATGCGAAAGCTAATCCTTACAATCAAATTAACCGCAGGAGTAATTCTATCTAACAATGCAATTGAGAGAGGCTTTCCCTATTTGCACAGCACAATGAAGTAATCACGTAATCACTATCCGCAGACCCAACAGCAAAATTAGGGTAAAAAGAAAAGTCGCATAAAAATAAATGTGGAATAGCACTTCATCTGAGAAAAAGCATGAAAAAAAAAAAAGGAAGAATCTTGAAAAGGTTCATGATATCACCATAACTAAAAATCGATTCTTTACACGAACACAACGAACTCCCCTCACATCGTATGATTCTTAAAAATCAAGTGATCAACAAAACGATTAATTTAATCCAAACAATCCAACGTGAACCAAAACCGATCAAACAAAAATCTAATACATGCAACCATATCAACAAAAAGAATCTGGGGCTCACCCCAGTTCTCAACCACATTGCGAGCGGAGACGCTTACCTCGATCTCCTCCCCGGCGAGAAGCTTCTTGTTCTCCCCTTTCTTCCTCCTCTTGCTCGCCCTCACCCCGGAATCATCCGCCATTAATGGATTCACCGCTGCTCGGGGGAAGCGGGGTAGCGAACGATCGAGCACCCTAGGGTTTGCAGGGTTTTGCGGGGGTTTAGGGTTTCGTTATGTAATCTTGGAACGCAAGCAATCGTCTCCGAAAAAAACTGAGAGAGAGAACGAGCGAGCGAGCGAGCGAGAATACGAGTTAATTAAAGAAATATATATATATATATATATAAATAATCATAATTTATTAAAAAAAATTTAAAAAAAAAAACAAAAAATTAAAATAAGTTGCCCTTTAAAATAAAAAAAAAAAAAAAAAAAAAAAAAAAAAAAAAAATCTCTCTTAAGATATTTTTAATAGCGCGTTAATATCGCATTTTAGGAACGGAAACAACTCACACTCGATATAATCCCGGGATTTTCGAAGTAATTAATTACTTATTTATTCATTTAACTATAATTTAAATTATTAAGATATTATTTGGCGCGTTGTGGTCGAGCACCTGAGGATAAATTACTCCCTGCACCGGGTGTATCCGTACATTCGTACAAAATACTAAATATTTAATATTTTTAAAATTATTAGTGATATATATATATATATATTTTATCTGTAAATCTTTTAATATCATAGAGATTTTATATAAAATTAATAATACTTAATTAAGTATTATTTATAACTATAAATTAAATTAAAATTTTAAAATTAATATATAAAATATATATATACATCCGGTGCATGTAATAATTAATGGCGCGAAGCCCACCTGGCTCTGTGGGAGGGACGCGGCAAAACGGAGAGCTCGAAATGTTGGGATAGCATATTTTAAAGTAGTTATATAAATTTAAATTTTTAATTTTAATTTAAATGTTAGAATATTATTAAATAAAATAAATATTTGGATTCTGAAATTTTTAATTATAAATTATTAGTATTTGTAAATTTTTATATTTGGATGAATTTCAAAATATTTTATTAAAAATATTATTATTAGCCCGATAGTATAATACAGTTTTATAATTTATGTATATTTACTCCAAAATGCACCATAATTAATTAAAACTTATTTTTCATGATGAGAATGGTGTTTTTTTATGAAATAAATGAGTAAATTAGTGAAGAACTCATACTTTGCGGTATATAAAAATTGTATGAGTAATTAATAATTAGAGAATATTAAATAATTTTTTATATATTTTATTTATTATTTTTATCAAAGATCTCTCACTGTTGGTGGCGGGAATAGTCCGAGTTAAGAAAAATTTAGATGTATGAATTATTTAAAAAGTTTAGAAAACTGTATGAATTATTAATTAATTGGAGATAGAAAGATGATAATTATAGATGGCAATGCAACTATTTAGATGTATTAATGAAAAGTTTGACGGAGAACTTGTGATATGACAAAAAATATTTAAAATTCATATAAGTAAAGAAAAAAAAATAATTATAATAAATTAATTAGAGATATTGTGTTAAAAATGATTGATGGCAGTAATATTATTTCGATGTATTAATTAAAAATTTAGTGGAGAAAAGAAAATTTGATGTCACACCCGCGAGTGTGAATAAAAACTTGCTATCAGGCAAAATAAAAGAATTGAAAATATATATAAATTAATAGATAATAGATGCAATTTGTGAGTTCATCTAAAGATTTGTATAAAGACGTATATTTTAGAATGATTTTAACACATTATCTTAAAAAAAATCATCTAATTAAAAGTTGCACCTAACAAAATTTAATACATAAATTTAAAAATTATAATATTAAAAAGCTCACGAAATATACAATACTAGATCATTAATCTATCGATACAGCCCTATTATGCGAGTTTTTTTTTTTTTTTGCCCACAAAATTAATATATATATATAGAGAGAGAGAGAGAGAAAAAAAAATAGTTTATAGAAATATATTTTTGTAATATTTTTGTATAAGAGTCCTATTTATATTTTATCTATATCTAAAATTAAATTATAGGGACATATTTTTGAGAGATATTATAATAATGTGTCGCTATATCGTAGCGACTGCACATATAACTACACTAAAAATAAGCGTCGGTATTTTTGCTAGCGGCATTTTTTTTAGCTTTTAGAATCACTTAAAGTGTCGCTATAGTATAATTTTATTATAGTAAGCGCGCTAGGCTTATATGCTTTTAAAAGTACGAAAGTCTTTGTGGTTTTAAATTATTTTTAATATTGAAATTTTTGAATGGACGTTTGATTTCATTAAACTTGATATAGAGTATTTTAAATGTCTTGAAAATAAATCTCGTAGTTTTTTATATTATTTACTTAATAATCAAAAGGTTCAAAATAAATAATTTTAATGGTTATGATGAGCCGTTTGTAAATTTAACGATATAGAAATATTCAAATCACGTAAAATTTTGATAAAAATTTTTTATATTATATAAAATAAGATGAATATCTTTAATCCCAAATTTTAGTATTATATAATTATATTTTGTAAAATTTGTATTTTCATCCATTGATTTTGAATCATTTCGATTAATTACTAAATAAATTATATTGAAAAATTAAAAAAAATATTTTTTATATACTTTAAATATTCTAAATCAAATCTAAAAAAACGGATCATTTATTCGAAAATCTCAATATTACAAATAACTATAAAGAAGGGAGGTCTTTGTGCTTCTAAAAACACACAAGTTCGACTCTCTCTCTCTCTATATATAAAGAGAGATTTTTCTATATAGAGAGAGAGCGAGAGAGTTGGACTAGATATTATTATTAGTTGTAAAATCCTATTATTACTATTGATTTTTTTTCGATGATCGGTATCGTTGAACATGATCTAGACCATTAAAACTATCTAGAAATCAAATTTCGACATCATTTACCTAATGATCAATGGATTGCAAAATTTATAATTTTAATGGTAAATATTAGACATTTGCTTGTTTAACAGTGTAAAGAAATCTAAATTGATTAAATTTTGGTTAGAAAATTATTTAAGCTATTTAAAATAAGATTTATACTTTCGATTTTGATTACAAGACTCCTATTATCACTTTTTTTAGAGATATTTATTTCAGTCGTTTATTTTTGTATCCACTTGATGGACAATAAAAGAATATCGAAAAAGTATTAAATTTAATTTATAGATAGTCCAGTGGTCTAGACCATGTTCAACGGTGTCGATCATCGATTCGGAGGCTTCATCATAAAAAAAATTAGTAGTAACAATAGAATTTTACTAGTGATGGTAGCCCAGTACAACTTTCTCTCTCTCTATAAATATATATATATATATATATATATATATAGAGAGAGAGAGAGAGAGAGAGAGAGAGTAGAGCTTATATATTTTCAAAATTATAAGTTGTATTTAAAATTTTTTACCGTAGAATTTGTATTTAAATTTATGCAGTTGTAATATTTACTCTCTCTCTTCATAATTGTCTTTATAATTGTACAAATCTCAATACAAATTTCATGATAAAAAATTCATAAATATAAACAAGCTTATATTTTTTAAAGTATATAGGCTTTATATATATATATAGTACAACAAAATTACGTTATAGGAATATATCTTTGTGACATTTTTGTGTAAGTGTCATATTTATATTTTATTTATATTCAAAATTATATTATAGGGACACATTTTTTAGACATATTACAACAAAGTGTCGCTATACACCCCAGCGACACTAATAATAAGTGTCGGTATTTTTTTCAGGAATATTTTTTTTAGATTTTAGAAATATTTAAAAATGTCATTATAATATAATTTTGTTATAGTGATATATATATATGGAAAATACTACTTATACACCCCATTTGGGGGTGTACATCACACACCCCACCCATCCAATGGGTGGGGTGTGGTGAGGGGTCACTTCACAATTTGTGAAGTGACCCCCCCACCCTTAGATGGGTGGGTGTAAAATATACACCCCCTTTGGGGGTGTACATGTAGCATTGCTCTATATATATATATATATATATATATATATATATATATATATATATATATATATATATAGTAGAGCTTATATGTTTTTAAAAGCACAAACTCATCCATGCTTGTAAATTTTTTACTACACTACAACAAAATTAGGTTATAGGAACACATGTTTGTGACACTTTTTTGCAAGTGTTCCATTTATAGTCCATCTATATCCAAAATTAGATTATAGGGACATTATAGTAATATGTCGTTATACACCCTAACGACGACACATATACCGACACTAATGACAAGTATCGGTATTTTTTCTAACAGTATTTTTTTTTTTAGATTTTAGCAATACTTAATAGTGTCGCTATAAAATAGTTTTGTTATAATACTATTGGATTTGTATTAGAATTTGTACTTTTTACTTTATCTTTCTCTTTCTTTAGTTACTTTACAAAAATATAAATTTTAATATAAATTTAATAATAAAAAATTTATAAATATGAATAAATTTATTCTTTTAAAAACATATAAACTCTACACACTCATACACACTCTCTCTCTCTCTCTCTCTCTCTCTCTCTCTCTCTCTCTATATATATATATATATATATATATTGGTTGGTGGAATTGTCTTTATGAAGGATCTGCTATATCGTAGGATATATTTAATAATATTTCATGGATAAGCTACAAAGCAGCACGCCTTTTAATGCAAGTACATGTATAACATTAAGCATTTGACACCTCGATATCAACGTAAAAGGTTGGGTTACGAAGCGACTGCATTATATCTAATTAATAAATTAAGATAAAATATATCATAATAAATCGATTTTAATATATTTTTATAATTATTTTAAAACATATATGTTCATAATAAATTTTATTTGTATTAATAATATTACATCATTACATAACCTTAATACCAAACGAATTTTTAATCATGTGTTGCATAAATATATATTAAATATTAATTAAATTATTAATTTTTTAGTTATGAAGATTGAATGGAGATATTGTGATAGGTGTCATGAGAAAACTATAATAAAAAAAATTATTTTTATTTTTATTGTTTTACATCTAATATTATTCGCATATCATAATACATTAGTTTGTAGCGACCGGAGCAGAGAGGAGACCTAGGGCAAGAGGGGAAGTAGACAGAAGTGGGGATAAATGAGCTGGAGGAGGATCTCTGAAGTAGAAGTAAGGAATAAGCGGGTCGGGTTGTCGGAAGCCTTAGTTGCATACGGGGAGGAATCACAGGCCACCGAGGGGGCCCTATCAAGCCTTCCAGGATGATTCGGGACGCAGGCCCACTGGGAGAAGGCAGTCCACCGAACCCATATAGACAATAGTTGTTATAATTTACCTTTAGTACATGTATTACAGTTTGGTCCTCAAACAGCAGTTCTATATATAGTTAAGGAGCTAATTGTAAAGGCATGAATAGATTGAACATTTCTTCCTCTCCAATTCTCTCTCTTTCTCTTTTCTCTCCTCCTCTCATCCCCTCCCCTCTCACTCTGGTCTCCCTCCTCCAATCCTCTTCTCTCAATTATCCACCCACGCCACTGAGAATTACCCCAACGGTCCATCATCTCATTGCGACAGGCTCAGAGCATTGTCATCACTGCCTCGTCGAAGGGATCAGGGTGTAACAACGTGGTATCAGAGCGGCACGATCCCAGGGATCGGCGCATCCATCATGTACCAGCTCACAAGGCAACAAGAACCGAGAGCTGCAAGCAGCACAAGAACCAACCAGCAGGCAACCATAAAAATTTCAAAGGCAACAAGCATCTCAAGCAGTCATTGGATCAAGTAAGGGAAATCGATTCAAATTCACCAGCCGAACTGTCGCAGCTATGGCATAAGGCACCAGGCTCAAGGTGCTACATGAGCACGTGCAATCCTTGGAACAGAGACTGCAGAATTAACAATTGGGAGTAATAGGAAGTTCGAGGAGCTACACTCACAGATAGAAATAATGCAGGCAGAAGGGCAAAGTCACTACGAAGCATTGTGCAAGGATTCCGCCCACACTACCAAAAGGCTGGAGCAATTGATGGAGCTTATGGCCAACTCACAACCCTCGCCATCATCTCGAGTTGCGACAGACTCCAATTCACCGGAGGAAAGAGGTATCCTGCCTACACCCCCTATTACCTTCAATAAGGATGATAACAATATTTACCAGGCACATAATAGAAGTAGCAGTCACTTTCCGATGCCACGGTTAGAGTTTCTGACCTTTAGCGGAGACAACCCCCGAAGTTGGTTTAGGAGATGTGAGCGATATTATGAGATTTATGGAATTAAGGAGAGTCAGAAGGTAGAATTAGCAATGATGCATATGGAACCAAAGGCTGATACCTGGTTTCATGGGTACCTTGCGGAGAAGGGAGTGGTGGGCTGGGAAGTGTTTGCACAGGATGTGTGTACCCGTTTCGATACCAATGGGTTCAAGGATGTTGTGGATGAATTTAACAAACTAGCCCAGCACGGCACCGTTGAGGAGTACCAAGAGCGATTCGAAGATCTCAGATCATCGCTACTCAACACCTATTCCCGATTTGCTCCTGAATACTTCCTATCCAGTTTCCTGAGTGGACTGAAGGAAGAGGTTAGGACTGTAGTCAAGATGATGCAGCCAAAGTCGCTCGCTCAAGCATTCGAATTGGCAAGGTTACAAGAACAGAATGTCATAGCCATGATGAGGAAGGGCAGAATTTGGCTCAAAGGCCCAGGAGTTCCATTCCGAACAGCAATTACAAGGGTAACAGTTCGGTATCGCCGGCCCGATCGACCGACGTCACCAGGAACTACACCAACAGAGCCATTGCTGAGAGGGGACCCCAAAATAGGCAACTCATAGAGCACAGGAGAGCGGCCGGGTTATGCTTTAGATGTGGCGAAAAATACTCATTTGGGCATCAGTGCAAACCGGCAGCAAACATGGTGAATGTAGTGAATGAGGTAGTGGAAATCTACGACGAGGAGAGCCTCAAGGAGGCAGTGGATGGGGAGGAACTAGAAGAAGAAGAAGAATAAGAGGAGATGGGGTTGTCGGTGCGCGCTTTAAGTGCCGAAAACCCTCAAGAGACTATTAAGATACAAGGGGAAGCTAAAGGGAGGACCCTGATGATCCTGGTAGACACAGGGAGCGCCCACAGTTTTATCGACATCAATACCGCCAATGAGGTAAGGCCCACATTAGGACCGCTCCGCCACTGCTAGTGACGGTGGCAAATGGTCAAAAGGTAATAAGCAAGTTGAAATGCCCGGCGTTGTTTTGGAAAATGCAAGAGGAAGGTTACAACGCAGATCTACGAGTGATCAGACTCGAAGGGTCAAGCATGATCCTGGGAATTGATTGGCTTAAGACTAATGGACCGGTCACCTTTGATTACGATCATCACACAGTGACGGTTTAAAAAGAAAGAAAGAAGGTGGAACTTAAGGGGATGACTAAGAAGGCTCAATTCAAGGGAATTACAGCAAGGCAATGGCAGCAGGAAATACTGGAGGGTAGTTGCTGCGCGTTGGCCCAGCTAATGGACTCGAAGGAGCATCAACAAATGAACCCTCCCCCAACCATCCAGGCACTCTTACAAAGGTTTGAAGATGTCTTCCAAGAGCCTTGAGGACTACCTCCAGCAAGAGCCCAGGACCATCGCATACCACTACATAATGGGGCACAGCCGGTTAATGTGCGGCCCTACCGATATACTTATGAGCAGAAAAATGAAATAGAGCGGTTAATTAAGGAAATGTTGGCTACCTGGATAATCCAGCCTAGCCACAGCCCGTACGCACCTCCGGTCTTGCTAGTTAAAAAAAAAAAAGAAGATGAGAGTTGGCGCTTTTGTGTAGATTATTGGCAGCTCAACAAAATGACAGTCAAGGATAAGTACCCGATACCGATCATCGAGGAGCTGCTAGATGAGTTGGGGGGTTCACGGTATTTCTCGAAGATCAATTTACGTTCCGGCTACCATCAGATACGGATGTACCCGGGCAACATCCCAAAAACGGCATTTAAAACTCATGTGGGCCACTATGAGTTTCGAGTTATGCCGTTCGGGCTGACGAAAGCACCGACCACCTTCCAAGCAACTATGAATGAGGTATTCGCCCCCCTACTTCGGAAATTTGTGCCAATTTTTTTTTGATGATATACTGGTTTATAGTCGCACCTTGGAGGATCATGAGGTGCACTTAGAAGTGGTGCTGAATACCTTGAGGCGTAATCTGCTCTTCGCGAAGAGAGCAAAGTGCTACTTCAGGCAAGAGCAAATAAAGTATCTAGGGCACATTATCACTCAAAGTAGGATAGCGACAGACCCAAGCAAGATCGAGGCAATGAAACAATAGCCAACGTCGGTATCGATAAAAGGGTTGAGAGGATTCCTGGGGTTAACTGGCTATTACCGCAAATTTATCAAGGGATACGGCACAATGAGCAAGCCTTTAACCGACCTACTTAAAAAGAATGGGTTTCATTGGAATGCTGCAGCCCAGGAGGCATTCGAAAAATTGAAGATATTGATGACCAGGGCCCCAGTATTAGCTATGCCCGACTACCACAAAACTTTTGTGGTCGAAGTGAATGCTTGTGACCGCGGGATAGGAGCAGTGTTAACTCAAGACGGCAAGCCTATAGCCTACTTGAGCAAGGCCTTCAGTCAAAAGAACTTGGGGCGGTCGACTTACGAGAAGGAGTTCCTTGCCATCTTGATGGCCGTTTCCAAGTGGAGGCACTACCTGAGCCCGCGACAGTTCATCATAACAACGGATCACGAGAGCCTACGACACTTGCTAGAGCAGAGAGTTTCCTCCGCCATCCAGCAGAGGGGAATGCTCAAATTGTTGGGATTAGATTATGTAATTCATTATAAGAAGGGAAGAGAGAACAGGGCAGCAGATGCACTGTCTCGCAGGGGGTTTTAAGAATGAAGCAACCAGGCCATTTCCACTGCCATTCCAGAATGGGCAAAAGAGGTGCTTTCCAGCTACCAGGAGGACCAGGAGTGCCAGAGGCTGATAACTCAACTGGCGGTGAAGCCATACAGCTCAGGTCCCTACACTCATATCCAAGGAATGCTACGCTACAAAGGGAGGCTGTACATAGGGGGTAGTGGAGAGCTTAGGCAGAGAATGCTCAAACAAATGCACCAAACACCACTGGGGGTCACTCGGGGCAACAAAATACCTACCGAAGAACTAAGCAAATATTCTATTGGCCGAGGTTGAAGCGAGATGTGGAGAATTGGGTAAAGGGGTGCGTGATCTGCATTCAAAACAAGGGCAATAATCAACCCTATGGAGGGTTACTACAACCCTTACCTATTCCCCAGCACATCTGGCAAGAAGTGAGCATCGACTTCATTGAAGGGCTACCAAGGTCAGAAGGGAAGTACTCAATAATGGTAGTAATAGATCGATTTTCGAAATATGGTCGCTTTATTCCACTGAGCCACCCCTATACAGCCACGGAGGTAGCCCGGGCCTTCTTTGATGTCATCTATAAGCTGCATGGTCTTCCAGAAATGATCATATCCGACAGGGACAAAGTATTTACAAGTGGGTTGTGGAAGGAACTCTTCAAGATGCTGGGCACCAAGCTTCACATAAGTTTCGCATATCACCCTCAGTCCGACGGGCAGACGGAACGACTCAACCGATGTTTAGAAACATACATGCGCTGCATGTCCTCCCAGTACCCACAGAGATGGCATCGCTGGATTACACACGCGGAGTGGTGGTACAACACCAACTTCCACTCCGCCCTGGGTACCATGCCATACCGAGCCCTCTATGGAAGAGACCCACCTGCATACATGGCGGCCAACTTGCGAGTGAGTTCAATGGAGGATCTGCAAGAGTGAGGATTAGAAAGAGAAAGGGTCCACAATGATCTCAAGGAGAAATTGTTAAGGGCCCAAAACCGGATGAAGCAGCTAGCGGATCGACATAGAGTGGACAGGGAGTTTAAGGTGGGAGACTTTGTCTTCCTAAGGCTACAGCCTTACTGATAAAACACGGTCGCGCAAAGGAGGAACTTAAAGCTCTCTCCCCGCTACTTCGGGCCATTCGAGATCTCGGAAAGGGTTGGGTTGGTGGCCCATGTTTCTCTGCTCAAGAGAAGCCCCCTAAAAGGACGATCGACCTCGCCTTTCTTGCCCCCGACCGGAGAGGAACGAGTCGAGACCACGCCCGAGAGAGTCCTCGACCGACGCCTGATACGACGCGGGAACAAGGCAGCAACACAGGTACTGGTCGAGTGAAGTAACTCTCCCGATAAAACGGCAACTTGGGAGGACTACTGGTCTCTCAAGGAGCAATTTTCCCATTTCGATCCTTGAGGACAAGGATCGATTCGAAGGGAGGGAGGATTGTAGCGACCTGAGCAGGGAGGAGACCTAGGGCGAGAGGGGAAGTAGACAGAAGTGGGGATAGATGAACTGGAGGAGGATCTCTGAAGTAGAAGTAAGGAATAAGCGGGTCGGGTTGTCGGAAGCCTTAGTCGCATGCGGGGAGGAATCACAGGCCACCCGGGGGGGCCCTATCAAGCCTTCCAGGATGATCCGGGATGCAGGCCCACTGGGAGAAGGCGGTCCACCAAGCCCATATAGACAATAGTTATTATAATTTACCTTTAGTACATGTATTACAGTTTGATCCTCAAACAGCAGCTCTATATATAGTTAAGGAGCTAATTGTAAAGGCATGAATAGATTGAACATTTATTCCTCTCCAATTCTCTTTCTTTCTCTCTTCTTCTCCCTCAATCTCTTCTATCCTCCTCTCATCCCCTTCCCTCTCACTCTGGTCTCCCTCCTCCAATCCTCTTCTCTCAGTTATCCGCCCGTGCCACTGAGAATTACCCCAACGGTCCATCATCTCACTGCGATAGGCTCAGAGCATTGTCATTACTACCTCGTCGAAGGGATTAGGGTGTAACATAGTTTTGATATATATTTTTTTTTCTTTTCACCTCAATACCAAAGCGGTTGTAAATATAACAGACAAAATAATTAACAAAAAAATTCTATAAAAATCTAAGTAAAAATTTATAAAACAAAAAAAATATTTTTATTCCTTATGTAGTATATATTTTAAATTTTTAATGTTTGTCGCGCACTATGGGAGAACTTTTTCATTGTGATACAAATACGGCTATTGATCTTTTGCTCCTCATGCAGGTAGATTTGAATTTTAATAACATAGTTCAGGATGCAATATAACTATCCGATCTACTAATAATAATAACTCATTGAATTCAAACCACAGTCTAAATTACTTAAGTTCAGTTATTATTATTAGTGTCAATATTTTTAATATATTCAATCACAACTTAATTTTCATCTAATATGAGATTATTGAGATATCATATGTAGAAGATACGAACAAACTGCTCTCAAAAATAGCGGTGATTGATTATATGATATGAAATACACTTAAATTATGTGGAGGGAAGAATCAAAACTAGTTTGATTGAGGGCCGTGGGACTTGCGGTATCGTCGATCAAAACTACGATTTAATACAACAAGGCCCAAATTCTTGTGTCAGTTCGATCCAAATTAATGTAGCTGGTGAAGGTGATAAATTCATGCACATGAAGCATTTATTTTGATTAAAAAAAAAAAAAAAAAAAGTGAACGCTCGTGACATATAAGAATGTTAATTACACGTGCCTAAATTAGACTCTGGTGTAAGCTAAATGACCAAAATACCCTTTCCTTTTCTCGCCGTAGCAGAATCCGCTCTCCCTCTCATCAAACACCGAGCATCTGCCACGTCACTCTTCAGCATCCTATGAAATCACGCCACGTGGAAAATATCACTAAATTATGGTTAATGTTTTTTATTTTCTACGAATAGATGTGATATGTAATTAGAATAATAATCATCGCCTAGAATTTAGTAAGTAATTAAAAATTAATATAATCTAAATAGTAAAAATAATAAAAAAAAAATTAACTGTGAAAATTTTAATAAAATTAAATATATTGTGCTATCGATATCATAGTAGTTGTTGTATTTAAACTATTTTAAGATGATATCTCGAGCCTGATAGTTGAGGTCTGAAAGTGTTAATCTCTGCTTGCGCCTTTATTAATAGTGTGTTTAAATATCATAATTCTAATAACTATTAACTATTAATAGTTTTATTTTTATTTCTCAAAAATTACAAAAACTATTGAATTTAATTAAATTATCAATAATTTTAGTTCAAATAGCATGTGCATACTCATAATATTCCACTATTTTTCAAAATAAAAATAAAATAAAATAATAATATTTTTTATATTTTATATTCAAAATTGAGACAACATTAACATCAGGTGCTAGTAACCCAAATGCCTTTTTTTTTCCCTGACTAAAGAATTATCCACACATGCATTTGAAAATTTGATAGATATTATTTTGGAAGCTTATTCTTAAACTACCCAACGAAGAATATTAACTTAAAATAAAACATAACTAATTAAAATATTAAAAAAATTTCTATTATATATATATATATATACCCTACTAGAAGTTTCTACTTGTGTGTTTAGTTACTTTACTTATAAGTCCCTTACTCAGAATTTATTTCCAAAAAAAAAAAATCATATACCAGCAGCCAACAATTTTCTCCATCTTATTAATCTCTCTCTCTCTCTCTCTCTCTCTCTCTCTCTCTCTCTCACTTCTGTTTTTCTTTTAGTACACAAAAATCGGTCCTTTCTTAGAACTCGGCGCCGACTTTCATAAAGTATAGGTAAAACCTGCCTCTCCCTGCCGATTTCTTAGATTTAATATTTCTATTTTTGTCGAGGATTTGGTCCCCCTTTGGTGTGTTTTTCCTCTTCTTAATTCTTATTTAGTTCCCAGTTTGATGAGTAATGTGTGTGGATACATGTGAGCTCGATCCTGCTTTTATCTATGTTTGATTTGGGCTAGTTTTGATTTAATTTGTTTATTTTGTTTGGTAAATTTGAGTTGTTGTTCTTTTTTTGGTTCTAAGTTTGTTCATTTTTGTGGCCTCTGCTCTTCTTTTTTTTTTTTTTTTTCTTTTTTTCTTTTTTTTTTTTCGAATCCAAACCTGAGTTTATTTGTATCATATTTGAGGATGGAGCTGTTTTTAATAACCAAAAAGGGAAAAGTTTTTTTTAAAAAAAAAAAAAAAAAGAGGAAAAAGTTAGTAAGAGGCTGGGCATAATTCCTCCAATCACTGGATGTGTTTCTTTTTCTTTTTAAATTGAAAAGTAGTGTTCTATGCTTCTTGTTCTAAGCTGGTTCATCAAGTAAACAAGAAATAAATTTAGTTTTTTTCCCCTCCATTTATTCTCCTCTTGTTTTAATGGAGATTTAATGAGACATGGGAACTTATCACCCTAATGTTCTTCTAATAATCTGTGTATTCTTTATTTTTTTTCGAGCATTAGTGGTCTGTTTACTTTGTATGATCGTTATTTTCTTTTTAATTTGTGTGCTCATCGGAACAATACATATAATTTTTCTTCTAAATGATACAGTAATTGTACTTGAAAGGAGTCAGATAAATGATTAGTAAATTTTGACTATAGTTCAGCATGGATAAAATGCTTTTATTTTTCTTTTTTATATTGGAATTGATGTGTAAAATGTGACATAGCAATAATGGGAGGGAGATAATTGAGGATTTGGTGACTACAGTTTAAGGATGCACTTTTATTGTTGTTTTATTTGTTTCGTTTGGGTGAGGGTGGGTAGGGGCTGTTAATTTGGTGACTATAATATAATTTAAATGTGGCTCTTCTTGTCACCATGATGTGTTTGCATGTCTTTTTTTTCCTTCTCTTTAGCTCATGTCATCTTCTATATATATCTCTTTTTAGATTCCCCACTTGTTTCTGTGTGGTGTGGTGTCATTTCAATGATAATTATTGTCATTGTGTGATCTTTATCATTTTCTTCTCTTTTGTGAGCAGATCATCAGTGTCAGAATAAAAACTCTTAATTTCTAGTGTCATCTAATGAATGTATGCCCATGTTCTTTTAAGTACCATTCTGATTATCTGATGGGTTTGTTATATTCATCGTAAATTCGAAACTGTTATGACTGGTATTGCTGCCAAAATCATTTTTGGTCCTTTGCGCAGAAAATCGACACAAGTAATGAAAAACTACGGTTTTAGCTAATAAGATTCTCAAGCGCGTAAGCGAGAGCAGGTCCTAAAAGTCGAAGTATAGTTTCGCATTCTCTTTTAACAGGTTACTTAGTTATCTGGAGAACTGAAAATTGATTTGCGAGTTTCGATCAGACAAAATTTGTTCTTCCTTCTGAGTTTTGCTATCTGAGAATATATGTTCAAGTTTTTTGAATTACTGAGTGTGCAGGTATCTATTATGCGCTTTTTCTTTTTTCTTTTTTTTCTAAACGAACATCCGTAGGACGATCATCTATGGGAACTATTAGGCACATTTTTGCTGAAATATTGATGTGTAAGTTGTTCCTGTTCCCCCATTTGGCATTTAGTTTCACATGTCAATAGGAACTAGCAA
This sequence comes from Tillandsia fasciculata, assembly GCA_029168755.2. NCBI lineage: Eukaryota > Viridiplantae > Streptophyta > Magnoliopsida > Poales > Bromeliaceae > Tillandsia > Tillandsia fasciculata. Next base: position 1,882,312 of record CM054930.1, on the reverse strand, counting down.
GATGGTTGCATGATTTGATTTTACTGTTTATCTTATTTGGTAGCTATCTCTTTTTGAAGCTTAAATTGTCTATGATCAATCACGGTGTACAAAACATTGATTTCTTTTCTATTGTTTTTTCATTTTAAACACCCAGAATGATGTTCACATTGCTTCTTTTATTGAGTGGCAAGCTCAATTTCTTCCCTCATATATGCTGATGCTTTTAATTGATCAAAGGAACTTTTAGCTGTAAACTTTCTTTTCAGATTCCTTGTTTCATTCTGCCGATGATGAATCGTTTTCCATGTGCTTTGAATGTGATGGCTTTTCAGATGGATAGTCAGAACTCTTCAAGATCTCAAACTATCGAAATAAACATCGATGTACCATCTGGTATTTCCGGAGCAGCTGGTAACAAAATCTGCAGAGGCGCCGCTTGCGACTTCTCCGATTCCAAAACCAGCTCTAAGGATGCCAAGGAGAGATCTGCGTCGATGAGAAAGCTTTTCGTGGCTGTCGCGCTCTGCCTCGTATTCATGACCGTCGAAGTGGTTGGCGGCATCAAAGCGAACAGCCTCGCAATTTTAACTGACGCTGCCCATCTCCTCTCAGACGTGGCGGCCTTTGCCATCTCCTTATTCTCCCTTTGGGCCGCCGGATGGGAGGCGACCCCGCAGCAATCTTATGGCTTCTTCCGCATAGAGATCTTAGGTGCCTTAGTTTCTATACAACTCATATGGCTCCTCGCAGGTATACTCGTTTACGAAGCTATTGCGAGAATCATTCATAATGGTGGAGGGGTGAATGGTTTGTTAATGTTCGCCGTCTCGGCTTTTGGCTTGTCGGTCAACATCATTATGGCTCTCATGCTAGGCCACGACCACGGCCATGGTCACGGTGGGCATGATCATGGACATGATCACTCTCACCATGATCACGACCACATCATCATGATCAGCATCACATGGCATTAGCATCACAATCGCTCTCACCACACATGACACGATCACCATGATCATGACCATGATCACGATGCGCCGCTGCTTAAGAAGAAGGAGAAGAAGAAGAAGAAGAACATTAATGTCCACAGCGCATATTTACATGTTCTCGGAGACTCCATCCAAAGCATTGGCGTGATGATCGGAGGGGCCATTATATGGTACAAGCCGGAGTGGAAGATCGTCGATCTCATATGCACACTCGTATTCTCTGTCATAGTGTTGCTGACCACAGTGCAGATGCTGAGGAACATCCTAGAAGTTCTCATGGAGAGCACGCCGAGGGAGATCGACGCGACGCGGCTGGAGAAGGGGCTGTGCGAGGTGGATGGGGTGGCGGCGGTCCACGAGCTGCATATATGGGCGATCACGGTCGGAAAGGTGCTCCTCGCGTGCCACGTCACGATTACACCGCAGGCTGATGCCGATCTCGTGCTCGATGAAGTTATCGGGTACATCAGGAGAGAGTTTAACATCAGTCATGTAACCATTCAAATCGAGCGCCAATAGGCTTTGCTTTTACCCTTCCTGGGGTTGCAGATTGCCTCATTGTGCAGTAACTGCAGTGCCTTGTTTTGCTAGTGCATATGTTCATTAGAACTGTTGGGCTCATTATTTTTTCACTATGTGCTTTTTGATTCATCAAGAACTGTGGATTCTCTATTTCAATATGCTACAATGTTCAAAGAAATCACTGTTCCGCACTGCTTAATTTCAAAGTATGTTCAAAGATACATACTTATTTTAAACACATTAAAAGAGACAAGCAAACAAAAAAAAACACACAGAAACACACACACACACACACACACACACACACACACAAACACAAAAGAGGAGGAGAAAGGCTTAGTTTGAAGCACTTATTCTGAATCGACTGAGCCCAACCTTAGCTCCAGTTGCCTTGATATCCTCCCCTACTTGAGCTTTGAACTCCTTGTAAGTAAATGGCTTGTAATTTGAGCTTATGATCACACTATCTTCTACTGGAAAAGCAAAGTAGCATAGTGAAATCCTCTCTGCGAATGGATTCGCCACCACTCTATGTTCCACACTTTTGTACCTGTCACTGCTAATGGCCTACACATAATACATATATATATATATATATATATATATATATATATCACAGTTGAGTAATAACTCGTATCAAAATTTGATGCTTTAAACACCTTGACATGCTCCTGCTGCTCACCTGCATCATGTCGCCGAGGTTAACGACAAGCGTGTCCGCGATCGGCATTACATCGAGCCACTTGCCTCGGTGAAAAATTTGGAGGCCGGCGACGTCGTCTTGGCTCAGGATGGACAACACTGAGCTATCTGTATGGGCCTCCATTCCCAAGTAGTTACAGTTTTCGGGGCGCCGCGGGTAACGGTACACTCGGAACGTGCCGTCGTGTTCGGATAGGTAGGCCGACGACCGATTGTCGGTAAGCTTGAGATCGATCGCCAGTGCGTCGACGATCGTTCTCGCGATTCGCGCCATGTGCTTGCAGTATTGGTTCACAAGGCGCCTACAAGATACAATAATAACTAGTTTGAAAGGGAGAGAGAGAAGCGCTCGCGCGCGCGCGCTAAAGTGTGTGCTTGGTATTTTTGAATCTGGGACTTAATTTGGGCTTTTTTGGATTCAAATAAGAGCTAGCCACGGTTGGGTCGGGTCGGGTCGGGTTGGGTTGGGTTCGGGCCAGGTCCGAAAAAGATTATATCGGATTCAAACTCGGGTTGGATCGTAAATGATCCGGTCGAGTCAGGTCAAATATTAATTAATTAATTATTAATTAATTAATTAATATAAGAAGAATAGAGAGGGCACCTAAAATGTGAAAACTCGTCATCACCGAGCGCCACGTCACCGGCACAACCACCGAGCGACACGTGGAACCCCTCGACCCAGTTGAGATTCTTAACGCGAATCGCCCCCGCGGGGGTGCCCCAAAAGTACGCCGCCGCCGCTGCCGCCGCCGCAGGGGGCGCAGCGGCGCCCTTGGACTCGAAGGGGAGGGAGAGGAGCGCCGCCGCGGAGCGGCGGAGCTCGGCCGAGAGCGAGGCGGGGACGCCGTGGTTGGTGGCGCCGAAGAGGCCCCACTCGGCGCAGGCGCCCGTGAGCTGGGCCGGGCCCAGGTTCTCGAGGTCCAGCAAGGGGAGCTCGAAGGTGGGCTCGTGGGCCGTTGTTGGGCCTCGCTGTGGTGGTGGGGTGAGGTGGTGATTGGGGCCGCGGAAGAGGGGTGGGTACGAGGGGTCGGGCGAGGCCGACTCCATTGTTGGTGGTGGTGGTGGTGGAGAGGTGTGTGCGTGGGGAATGTAGACAAGGTGTTTGAGATAATTACTAAGAGAGTAAGAGGTTGAGGGTTTTCTTATTTTTCAGTGTTGAGTAATAAATGGGGCCGGACAAAATTAGTGACCTTATATTTTGTCTTTGTTTGATTTGTTCTGGTGCTAATGTCGCTAATCACATTATAAGCACCTATATCTCCTATTTGATTTGCACAATGATCATTGATTTGGTAATAAATTTAATAATATTATCAAATAGAGCTTTGTTACATGCATTGATGATTGAGTTAGGTTGGGATTATATATATATATATATATATATATATATATATATATATATATATATATATATAAAAGTAATGTTATCCGAACATTTAAAATTGGATGTATAATATATATTCTATTCATTTTTGAGAATTTATTTACTAGTCACTTTCAAATGGCTAATAAAATTTATTTCATTCTGAAATAGGATGGGTGTAAAATATATATACTCGTTAGGTTTAATAGGTGGTTGGTGAGATAACATAATATAAGAAGTAAAATTAGTTATAGGAATAGATTTAACGATAGAAAACTTACAAACACTAAAAACATAATAGCCGAATTTTATATATATATATATATATATATATATATATATATAATTGAGTTTTTATATTTTTAAAAATATCAAGTCATTAGTGTTTGTAGGTTTTTAATTTTTGAATAAAAAAAAATAGTTAGAATGATAATGGGTCCCTTGAGTTAAGTGAGTAGTTGGTAAAATAGAATAATTTAAGAAGTGAAATTAGTCAAAATATTAAATTTAATGGTAAAAAATTTAAAGTATCAATTGTTTGGTGATTGTGCAAGTATAGTAGCGGACTCTATATATATATATATATATATATATATATATATATATATATATATATATATATGAGAGAGAGAGAGAGAGAGAGAGAGATTTAACTGTAAGATTGGTCTTTTAAATAACATTAGTAAAATAATTGAGAAAAATTTTAGTAAAGATCACTCCAAAAGAATTAAGAAGAGTTGTAAACATTAATATTAAAAATATTATTTTTTAATAATTTAAATGTTTACAAACAAATCAATAAAATTTCACAATATTTAACTCTTTCTGGACTCCAGCTAGCTTGTGGAATTGTTAGAAATATACTAATTAGTTAGATTTAAATTATTTTGGTTGTTTAAATTGTGATAAAGATAAATCTAATTAGATAGAATATTTAATTAGAAGAGAATTTTATATAATAATTTATAAATAAATTGGCCGGGACTATTATGATAGTTAATGAAGTCGGAAGTCGAAGTCGTCTTAATTAATTAGTGAGGCTCAAAGAAAGACGTAAGAATATAAAGTTATTTTTTTAATAAAGTTAAGTTTAGTTTGTTTCTTTCAAAACGTACTAGATTTTTTTATTATTTATCTTTCTATTTTTTTTTTATTTTATTTTTTATGAAAATTTTTATATAGCATAATAAGTATATAGAAAATATTTGTTGGAGGGCCGTAACAGAAATCACCTCACAATTAAATAAAATTGGCTATTTTTTTTATGTAACAAAAGCAACAGTTGTTGTGATGATAAAAGTGCTTATAGCTTCTTTGACTTAGTATTCCCCATCTTAAATTCGAAATATAAGTATTTTATAATATTTAATTAAATTTAATGTTAAAAATGATAAATGAAACAGATAGTATCTTAATTTTCTCTCTCTCTCTCTCTCTCAAAAAAAAAAAAAAAAAAAAAAAAAAAAAAAAAAAAATTCTTCAAGTTAGATCTGCCTACAAGCAAGCTGCAAATTTATTTTAATTCAAAATTTTAAGATTTTAGGTTTGCTAGATATGGAACAAAAATATAGGCTTTGTCAATGAGCTGTCCTTTTTTGGCCAATCTTAGTGGTTAGGAGCCCATTTGTCCCCTATAAATGTTTAATATTAGCTCATCAATAATATTCTAAAATTTTATTTGATGCTTAAAAGATAAAAAAAATAAAATCAGTTTTTCAGTAATTAAAAAGAGAAAGAGAAAAAGAAAATAAGATGCACTCCTGCTTTGTGCAGGAACTTAACCTGAAAAATGCAGAGAAAGATGAGACAATCACAATTCACTGGAGATGTTTTTGGTGGCACAAACATACTTGTGGTAAGTGTTGGGTAAGCTATAACCATCAACTTTAATAAACTCACTATCTTAAAAACACATCATCATCTTCTCACATCCCTTTTGCATATATGGTTGTTAGATCATTCACATCCACCACCTCCTTTCCCAAATGAACATTTCAAATATACCCCCACCTCCTTTCCCAAATAGACATTTCAAATATACCCGAAATTAAACATAGTAACTACATCTGTTTGATTGGCCAACATCTTATTATATTATGACATCCTAATAATTTTACATGTAATAGAAATGAAATTTTGATTGGATATATAAGAGACATGAATACTAATAATAATAACTAAACTCAAGCATTTTGGATCGGTGGTTGGGTCCATCAAGTTATTATTGCTAGTGGGTCGGATCGTTACATTTGATATATTAGTTACCAGTGAAAGTGTATGACGAATCTCGACTTAGTCTGAATGTAAATCAATAGTTTCACATTAGTGCACATTTTGAAGTGTCTGGTGCATTATTAGTGTATCAAGAACAAGTGATTCTCTCTTTCACTTTATTATTAATTAGTTGCCCATTACGTTAATGGAGCACAAATTAATTGACCTATTGCCAAAAAGTTGAACATATGCTGAAGATCACCGCACATAAAATGCTACAATAAACAGTAAAACATTCTTCTGATTTAGATTCTAATTGTTGCTATCCTGTTTTTGTATTAGATTTGCAATGTCTAATTATTTTGAAATATAGTATTTTAATATATAATTTATTAAAATAATATTTAAATATTATCAATTTGCAATAACTTTCGTATGGTGTAACAGACACAATTAATAAAGTCATTTTCATATATTATATATATATATATATATCATCATCTGCTCACACATGCTTTGAGAAGCGTGCCATGATAGGAACAAAACAAAACGAGTATCGCGTTGGTGCATGCAATGTGGATGGTCAATATATTCATAGTGCGAAAATTTTCAATTATTAAAAAGATAAGAGCAAGGACAAAGACCCTTTAATAATACTTTTATTTCAATTATAATATAAATAATAATAATAAATGTACGAAGCGGACCTGGGTGGCGGTGGAGTCGGGCCCACCCGTGTCGGCTGAACCCGACCGCACTCGTCAGAAACAACGGCTGGTGCGCAATCTCACGAAGTTTGATTTTTTTCTTTTTTTTTTTTTGGGGAGGGGGGACACTTACTCTAATTTCCAAAACAAAATACTGTCAACATAAATAATACAAATTTTAAAATTTATTAAAAAAATTTAAGTTTAAAATAATTTAACCATAATATTATTAAAAAATAGTGTCAAATTTATTTTTACTTTTATTTTAGTTTACTATATTAATAAATGTATTTGTAGGGCCTCATTTGATTTGGTTGATTCAAGTTAAATTATGTGGTTTACTTTTTAGATTAAGTGGAACAAGTTGAACAACATGAGTTTTAGGTTATGATTAAAAGAAAAAAATTAGGATATTTTTTTTCTTGGTTTCCATTTTTGTATATGGTGTTTTTCTCTCAAGAATAAGAGAAGCGTGAAAGAGGGTTGCTAAATTTGAGGTGGGTGATCTCTTATCTATCTTTTTCGATCTCTTGTGAACATTCATTATAAGGTATTTTCGATAGAAGATTTATTTAGTATTTTTTAGTTTCCCATCGTATCGATGTTTTGAATATTTTTATGAAGTTTATTAGATTCATACGTGGAGTTGTTTAAGATTATTATTGTGAGTCTTTTATTTTTCCGTTCTTATACTTCTATGGTGGTTGTGCAATCTTAGGCGTGTAGGAAATTCAATTTTTCGGTTTCTACGCATCGGAGAAAAAAAAAAAAAGGTGTGGTCGGATTGAAGCCGTTTTTATTTTTCTTTTCAAATATTTCCGTCAGACCGACTGAACACGCCGTGAATACCAGTCAATCGTAATTCTCCGTGCAGTTACACATCTGTGATCTATAAGAACAATAAATAATTTTGGACGACGGCAGTAGCAGTGCACAATTAAAACAAAAGCCTTGAACAGGACCACCAGTTGTGAATTCTCTGCTACAAGATGTGAACTGGAAGACCAAATTGCAGGGCCAAATGAATTGAATTGAGCAGACCAAAAGGACCAGTTTAGGCCCCATCATCACCCCCACCCCCCTTTTTTTATAAAACAAAAACCACCAACATCTCACCATCTATCAGTTTCAAATACAAACCCCGCCTCAGAAATTGTTTCTTCTTTGACTGGACTACTAGCTCTACCAAAGTTATCCGTATAGTCTCGCGCATTAAATCTCGTGCGCGCTCCATTATTTCTTCTTATCCCAACTCCCAAACAATTTTCAATCAAATTCTCATATATAATTTTAAAAAATTTTATTAAAAAAAATTAGTTAAAAATATAAAATGATTAGTTGAGATATCATATATATAAACCATCAAATTTTTTAGCAGGTGCACCAGAAAATAAAATAATTAGTAGCACAATCATATGCGTAGACCCCCTTTTTCCCTCTCTTCTCAATCACTGTACAGTAGTAGGTCCTTCCCTACTATTACTACTACTACTACTACTCTCCTACATTATTCTCCTATCCTTTCCCTCCTCTCTCAATTCAAATACATTCCAATTAGTCCCTGCTTTTTTAACTATCACTTATAACAACAAATTGTCCCCATCTCCCCTTCTTCCTCTTCCTCTCCATTCCCCTCCCCTCCCCTCACCTCACAATGAAAAGCAGCCTCTCTCCTTCCTCCTCTCCCTTCAAGCTCAAGCCCCCCGAAGCGGCGGCGGGGTGCCTATCCGGAATCCTCCGCCGCTTCCTATGCGGAGACTCCGACGGTAGGGGCGATGCCGATCTTGTCGTTAACAAGCGAGAGAGAAGTGAGGAGAAGTCGCTGCACAGCCCTGGCATTGTGGCCCGACTCATGGGGTTGGAGACAATGCCGAATTTTTCATCCGCCGCCGCCGATTCGATCGGCAGAAGCCGATCGGCCAACTCCGTCGAGAGCTGGCCTGGCTTCTTGAATGAGAGATACCGCTCCTCGCAAATCAAAACGTCTGCGTCGTTTCGCGAAGCACCGACTTACTTAACGCAGGAGAACGAAGAGTTTCTGCTTCTGAGCTTCGGTCCTGAAGATAAAGGGGAGAGGAAGAAGAGTAAGGAGAGTAGAGAACTGAAAAGCCGCCGTTGCGAAGAGAGTAAAGCAAGAAGGAAGTGGAGTGCAGACAGTAAAAGGGATAATTCGACGCCGTTTTTGGTTTGTCAAAGCGAGGGGCTTGAATCTTCTCAAAGGGAAGTAGTAGTAGTAGTAGTAGAAGCAGCAGCAGAGTGTGTGACTCAGAATTCGAGTCCTGTTTCTGTGTTGGATCATGCAGACGGCGACGACGGTGATGATGACGGTGACGACGACGAATGCGACGCACGACCGAACTCAACCACTTTAGGTAATGCTTCGTCTTAATTCATTCTTGTTTCGATAGAATCCTTTTGGCTGGTACAGAATTTTCTGCAGAAGTGTTGTTTCAGTAGTAGTACTTGAAAACGACGCGGTAGCTTTCCCATCAACATCGTTATTGACTGGTTGTTGTAGTAGGAAGAAAAAAAAAAAAAAGGACTGAGAAGGAGAAATAAATGATAATGAATTCACACTGATTCGGATCAAATAAAGATAAAAGTGAAAGCAGAATCTTCAAATTTGAGCTTTTGCTTTCCGAGTTCATAAACTCATTTTTCAAATCTCAGTTTATTTCAAAATAATAGAACAGAAAAGTTATTCCAGAAGCCATGCATGAAAACAAGCTAACTGTTGCTGATCTCCAATGGATTATCGATATGATGCAGAAGAGATGAATCCACCAACAAAGCAGCAAAGCTCAAGAAGAAAATTATCATCAAATTTCGAGAATTTCGATTGCGCGTTCCCTCCGATTCAAAGAGATGAGGGATTGCACAAAGTTGATGAAGGAAGAGAAAGATCAAACAAGCATGAGAGAGTTTTCCCAGATGTAACAGATCTTTGGGGGCATATATGTGGATTAAGTGAAGAGGATCTGAGGAACACTACATGGGTTTCAAGGGAACTGAGGAGCAAAGAAGGTGGTGAGTGTGTTGTAGCTGAGATTGGATTGGAGTTGCTTGATCTGCTTCTCAATGAGGCAACACTGGAACTTTTCAAAAATATGGTCTATGCATGAAATTGTACATCTTTTTTTTTTTTTTTTTTTTTTTTTTTTAATATATTCGTAAACTATGCTTCTTTCTCTGATAAATATATATAAGATCAATCTCAAGTGAACCACCTAACTTGTTATTTATCAAATTTGCATGGCATGTTTAGATAATACTTAAAACTATTTCAGTAATTATGGAATCAAACTGAACATTAATATTATCTTAACCAACTGCGCTATCAGTATGCAATCATGCATTTTATTAGATAAATCTTTTATTGGACATAGAAAGAAGGAGACCCAAATTCAAGAACAAACTGAAGAACTGCAGTGAATTAACATTTGATATCTGCCACAAATCAGAGAGGGTTATTAGGGTCAGGAGATTGAGTGTTTGAATCCTCATTGAAGTAGCTATCATGGACCATAATTCCTGCTTGATTCCATAAGATTGGGAGACTTTTCCTTAAGCATTATAGCCACAAATTAATTGCAAATAGTCGAGGGTCTTGAATGGTAATTGTTACGACTAGTGCATAGCGAAAACGAAATCACCACCATACTAAAAATAAAATAAAAACACACAGATTTACGTAAATATGCAAATATAGGAAAAAAAAATAAGAAAAAAAAAAATACCTCTACAGTATCTCCAAAATGATACACTTCATACATAGTATGTATGAAGTGTATTAATTAGTTTTTACAAACCATCTAAAATATTATAATACTTTTTTGACACATTTTATTATAATATTGACAAATAAATTGATTGATTTTTATTATTATTTATTGATTTAACTTGATAAGATATACTAATTTTATAAATTAAATATATGTTAATATCCCTTTCCATATGAAGGCACAATTTATTTATAGATAAAAAAAAAAAAAACTCAAAAGTATTTTTTGGGTAACAAAAATACAAAATACTAGTAGGGGTGGAGAGAAGTTTCCAGGTTGTGGGAAAGATTCAACAAAATTGTGGTCAAACCATCTCTCATAAATAATTGCACATAAGAAAGATATATGTCCAATAATTTATGGAGAATTTTGGGTGTCTGAAAAAGTCTCTAGAAGAGGAAAGAAAGATGATTGCATCAAGGAATCATAGCCCTAAATTTCCTTATCATGACAAAGAGATTTTTGTAATTTTCTAAATGGCATGATGCTTCATGTCACAATCCAGTTAATATATTCTCAAAGATGTTTTTGGATGCTTGTGGGCAAAGATTTGAACACCTCCTCCAAGTCAATTTATTAGCCAATCACAATCATTTAAATAGTAATTAAAACAGTAAGGATATTATGGTCTTTAATAAATAATTTTTTTATTATATTTGTGTGAAATTAGACGCAACAATCGATATTTTCAATATTTCAATATTCCTTCTCATATCTAAGGTAATATTTCAATATTTCTTCTTATATTTGGACTCAATACTTTTTATAGGTTCAAATCGTGAATTTGAATTAAAAAAAAAAAAAAAAATTATACTAGGAGTCTGACGAAACTCGAACTCAAAATACTATGTGAAATTATATGGAATAATCATTATAATATAGGGCCAGTTTGTTAAACGGAATAAGACAGAACTAGCTATTTCAGAAATAAATATAAAATACGGAACTAGTGTAAAAAAGCGTTTGGGATGGTTCTAGAGATAAGAAATGTTATGTTTGGTATGAAAATGAGGAATAAGAGGAATAAAGAGTTTTAATTAGGGTAAATTATTTTTTTACCCTCAAATTTTATTATGTAATAATGAGGTGAGAGATGGTGACTCGGTAGACGTGGTAGGGTATTTAAGGAAAAAGAAAGAGGATGGTCGCGAAGAGTGAGAACAGTAATTCTCACTTATTCTAATTGTACCGAAACAAGTTATACTGATTGATTTCTGATGCGTTTGAAAAAATAAAAAGAATATCCTTCCTATTTCCGATTCTATACCGAATTCAAACGGATCTTAAAAACTTAAACTATTAAAAAATAATATTTTTAATAATTTATTTTTTTTATTATGGTACTTAAACAAGTAGCATTTTTCTTTGATTTTTGGTAAAATTATATAATACTATCTCAATTAATAACATTTTTTAGTGGTCCTCTCAACTTCACTTTCGTACTAATACTTTTTAAAATCTTTTATTATTTTTTATCTTATATATTTCTGAATACAAAATCACTTTCATAACTACTCTACAAAAAATTATCGTTTCAAATATACCTTAAATTTCACAAATTTTCAAAGACATATAATTAAGATATTATCTCTATTTTTTAAATTGAATAATTTTTAGTCAAACAAATTAAAATTTTCATCAGATTTGTCAGTAATCCGCCAAATTTAATTAATTTAATTACTCTTTAAGCAATAAATAAAACTAATTAATTAAATAAAAATTTTCAACTTCCCTAACTAGAATAACATAAATAAAGAATTCGAAGTTAAAAATATGAGAAAATTTTATAAAAAAAAAAAAAAAAAAAGTAAAGTTGAGAGTTGAGAGAGCCAATTTCAAAATCAAATAAAGTTGAGAATGGGACTCTGTACATTTATTTATACCTTTACACTATATTAAATCACAATAAGTTGTTGTTGTTGTTGTTGTTATTTATTTATTTTTTTTTTTTTTTTTTATATTAATGCTTTGCCAAAATTAAAATGTTTTGAATGGCTCAGAGACTCCAGGTCAATTGCGTAACCGACCATGCCCATATTAAATATTTCTGCAAATAACGTATTGAATAAGTTGGAGAGTATTTAATTAAATAAAAAAACCAAGTCCTACTCCTGTCACCTTTATGGCTTTATTTTCCACGCTATTTATAATAATTAAAGAATTATTACCTAAACAACCTTCCACTTGTGCCATAATTTAATGTCCTCCATTGAATGTGCTGATTCGTAAATAAAATAAATAAATAAATAAAAGCAAATTGTTTGGAAAGAAGCAATTTTCGTTTCCTTGATTGAAACCATATTTTACTTAACTCAGAGCAATTTATCATTAATAAATTAATATAGTAACAAATATTTCCACCATCACTAATTCCAATCCGAGCATAATGGAAAAAGTTTTTTAATGGAAAAAATTCCACCAGCTTTGATTTTTTTTTTTTTTTTTTTTTTTTTTTTTTTTTTTTTTTTTTTTTAAGAAAACAGGAAATTCAGATACAGTTTCAGATGCAGCAAACATATAACAAATTGTTAAAATCCTTGAGTACTCGCTCAATACATTTATACATATGCATGATGATCCTCTCAGCAGGATCAAAAAGCTTCAAATCATTTCTCTTAATAAATAATATATATATATATATATATGAATAAAAGAACAAAGAGGCCTCGCTCTCTCTCTCTCTCTCTCATCAGCTTTAGAACTCCCTTAGGGCGATCCTTTGTTGGTGATGATTAATACAAGTAATAATTTGAGCTGCCTCTTCTAAAAATTATAAAATAATAAAAGAAAAATATAATGAAGCAATGATCATGTCAGTTGAAAAGATTTCATCGTCGTCTTCTTTGCGCTTAGTAGATGCATCACCCTTCTTTGTAGAATTATAGAGAAGAATTATCGTATAATTAAGATGCTTTTTTTTTTTTTTTTTTTTTGTGGTGGGGGTGGGGGTGGGGGTGGGGGTTGGGCTTTAGGCAACCATCTGTTCCTGCTCGGCCCACGGGGAGACAAGTCGGAGCCGTGGAAGTAGTCGCGGCCGGCGTCCAGTTGGGCGAGTAGGCCGGCAGGACCGGCAGGGGCGTCTTTAACGAGGGACTGGACCCAGGACAAATCGGGCTCGTCAGGAGGCGAAATCGAACCGGAACTCAAGCGGGTTGAGACGGGGGGAGCAGAGACGGAGGTCTGGTTGGTCCTGAACCCGAAGGACGCAGACCTCCTCAGCTTGCTGAGCTCCTCACCTTGAATACCCCAATCGAGCTTGCCGCCGGGAGAGCCCCAGTCCGAGAGGAGGGACGGAGGGGTTGCGGCGGAAGAGGGGAGCGTCGGGGAGGCGCGGGCGGCGGAAGCGGCAGCGGCGCCGCGGTCGCAGAAGCTGTAGCTTCTCTTGGCGAAAGCAGAGGCTCTGGAGTTCATGATGGCCTTGGCCATGGAATGGTCGGCCGCGAAGGACGCGGAGACGGGAGTTGGCTGGGAAGGAGAGGGGAGATTGGATCCGAAGCCGGAGAGCATCTGAGGCTGGTGCTGGTGCTGGTGCTGGTGCTGTTGGTGCTGGTGCTGTTGGTGCTGGTGGTGGTGCTGCTGCATCTGCGAGAGCACGAGGGGGTCGAGCAAGTCGGCGGCGGGCCAGCTGGTGCGGGGGGAGATGCACGAATTGGAATTGGAATTGGAATTGGCGGCGGCGGCGGAGGAGAGTTCGTCGAGAAGCTTCTGCTGGTAGCCCTCGAGGCCGAGCAGGTTCAATTCCAAGCCGAGATCGCGGGCGCTGAGCGAGGCCTTCAGCCGGCTGGCGGGCAGCTGGAGCGCGGCCGGGGGCGTCATCGGCTGCTGGTCCATCCAGCACGAGGTCGGCGGGGTCTGCTGCTGCTGCATGAGGATGAGGGCGGCGGCGGTGGCGGTGGCATCGCTGGAGGATGAGCGGGGGGAGGGGAGGGCAAGGCCGGCGTTGACGGAGGCGAGGGAGGGGTTGACTGCGCGGAGCTCGTCGGGCTTGTGGGCGAAGAAGCAGACGCGGCGGGCGCAGCCGGTCTCGTCCTTGCAGAGGCGGGTGCGGTACTGGGCCGGGTGGAGCCAGGACTCGAACACGCCGTGGGCGTACTCGCAAGCGTCGCCGTGGCGGCACGAGCCCTTGCGGAACTCTGGGCAGGGCACGCAGCTGTACAGGAACTTGCGGGGGTCGCGGCGCCGCGCGTTCTCCCCCGGGTGGACGAAGGGGCACTCCGTCCAGTCGTGCGAGTAGGCGCGCGAGCACGGCTTCACCTTGAACGCGTACATGCGGAACTCGTCCGTGCTGTAGATCCCGTTCTTGATGTCCGGGAGGGTCAGGTCGGGCGGGTACTCCTTCTTCGGGGTCGGCGGAGACGACGAGGGTTTCGCACTCCCACTCCCACTCCAAGGAGACAAGGGCGAGGGCGAGGTCGAGGGCGAAGGGGATTTGAGGAGGAGGAGGTGGAGGTTGGAATTAGGGGCAGGGTAAGCTGGGAGGGGGCGGGGGATGAGGTCGCCGGGGCGGCGGCCGGAGAGGTCGAGGGCGTTGGGATCGGCCGAGTAGGACGAGAGGAGGAGGCGGACGAGCTCGGGTGAAGAAGGGCAGCCGCCGGAGGCAGCGAGGTGGAGAGGGGTGGCGCCGTCGGAGGGGGAGCGGCAGAGGGCCTCGCCGGGAGCGGCGGACAGGATGTATCCGAGCACATCGGCGGCGCCGTAGAGCGCCGCGATCATGAGCGGCGTTCTCTGCTCCACTCCCATCCTCATCCGCCCCCCGCCGGAGAAGGATCGCCCGTACCAGGGCCCCGCGACGTCGAGGGGCAGTCCCTCCTCCTCCACCGCGCGCCGGAACGCCGCGACGTCATCCGAGGCTGCGAGCTCGAGCAGCAGCGCCGCCCCCTCCGCATCCACCTCCCAAGTCTTGCTCCCGCTCATGGCGGATGGTGATCGCAAGGGTTTCTGCGGTCCACCGCACATAATAATAATAATAATAATAATAATTAACAACAATAATAATAATAATAATAATAATAATAGACGACGGAATAAGAAGGGTAGAAATAAGAGGAGGGCCAAGGAACGAGATAAGTCTTCGGGGGGGTTTTTGTAGGTGGAAGGGAAGGGGAGAGGGTCGAGAAAGGAATGAAATAAAATAATATTATCTTCTAGAAAGAGAGAGAAAGAAAGAGAGAGAAAAAAATAAATAAATAAATAAATAAAGATAAGGGAAGTAGGAAAGAAGCTCCTTTTTCTCTCTCTCTCTCGTTTTCTTTCTTTTTGCTTCCATTCGCCTGGTCAAAAAGGCAACGCCGAGAAAGTTGCCTTCCTCCTCCCTTCCCCCTTTCACCTATCAAAATGAATGAAAGGTGCAAAATTGGATCAAGACACCCTCACCTATAGGCAATTATTTAATAGCCCTTTTAATTATACTGTCCTTTTTCCTTATTCATATCATCTACATTTTTTATTTTTTATTTTTTATTTTTTATTTTTTATTTTTGAAAAAAAATAAATTTAAGTAACTTTGGAGTACAAATTTCATTAAATTTAATAATTATTTTAATTATTCTATAAAATTAAATTTATAAAATTTATCTAAATTATGCACCATTTGGTATGATTATCTCATATTTAAAACCACAAAATTAAATTTTAACTCTAATAAAATTGCTATCAAATAGCTCAAATTAAATTTATTACAAAATTAAATATTCAAATCTAGATCCCATCATTTTCATATATTTATCTAAATATAAAAGCATACTAAACTTACATGAAGTGTGGACTATTTAAGATTAATTATTTATTTCTATAAATTTAGTTATAATATTTATATAATTTTAACAACTATAAATTTAGTCACTCAAATCAAATAAATCAAACAATTAGATAACAAAATAAAAATTTTAAAAATTAAATAGTTAATTTAAAATAATCTAGAAGTTATGTAAATTATATACTTTTTTTTATTATCTAAAAAAATATATATTTTTTAAAATAATATACATATATACGAGGGGTCTTTGTACATTTTTAACCAATGAACTCGAAATGCTCCCAAATTCACACGAAATGAAATGAAATGAACATTAGCGAACCCGCGTCAAAATTAACGCCGTTATGCTCCGCTCGAAGGTGACGTGGGTGACTTGGACTATTCCGCCGTGGTGGGACCCATGGGTAATGGATTCCTCCTGTGTGAATAAATTCGATTTGAAAAAATGGTGGAATCCGCTACTTTTTGCTGAAGCGAATTAGAAACGGGCACGTCGTCAATCACAATTAAAAAATATCACCGCTTTAGTGGAGTCCAATGAACACGTGTCGGTTGTGTTGACTTGGTTTGACTCAACCTCACGCACGCGTGGAGGATGATTTAAGGACATATATTTCCTTTTTTTTTTAAAAAAAAAAAACATAATTTGTGCTTAATTGATTATTAGTGTTGAGATAATATAAGGGATCTGATAAAATATTAATTTATTTTAATTAAGATATTAAAGTTTAATTAATTAGAATACATTGAATCTGAATATCTAAAAATCTCTATATCTCAAAAATCCATAATAAGGTTTTTTTTTTTATGAAAAAAATATATCTAATTTTTAAATAAAAATATAAGGTATAAAAATTCTAAAATATAATTATTTATATGATAAAATATTTAATAATTTTGACTATAAGTAAGAAATATTGTTTTATAATAATAATAATTAAGAAGGAACTAATTAATTAATCTAAAATAAGTTATTATATATATAAAATTAATATTGAATATGAATATAAATATAAATATATGGATATTAAAAACTACTCAGGGTGCCACTTAAACTAATAGGATAACCAATAATTTCTCTCTTACTTCTACCTTATTAATTATAGCTCACCTAAACTAATTATTATTATTTTAATTAGTCAAAGGTGAGTAAATAGAAACGTGTCCAATATGACTATATTATATCTACAAATCACTTCTTATTATGATTTTCGTATTACTACGATGGCCACAAATAAAAAAAAAAAAAGACTATTGACAACAGAATATTATTTATGAGTCAGGTCATGCATAAAAGGCATAAATAGTTAGGCACAAGCAAGTTCAACTAACTATTGTAGTATTAGTCATGCAATAATTACTGATTAAGGTCATGTGAATTTTGTTGCTCGATCATACCTGTTACACAGTGAGAAATATTGTGGAATTAATCCCTTTTACACATAAATCTCATCACAGAAGCAATGTTAATATAAAGATTGTTTATCCCTATCTGAATGTCTGATCAATAATATTCATATATATTAAGATTTTCTAATATAAATAAAAATTAGGGGTTTGATTTTTATAATTTATTTTATTTTGAAAAAAATTATTTGATGGCTAAATATTTCATTATATACATTTAAGAATACTTCTTAATTGCTAAATAGTTGCTCTTCTTTTCCTATATATTTTGTGTGATATTTTGGATTTAATTAATTTTTTATTTTTTTTTTAAGATTAAACTGATTTAGTTTAACTGCTAATTCTTGGATAGTGGCCCGGTGAAGATATAAATTATACATAAAAGAAAGAGATAATTAGACTGGAATTCTATCGTGATAAATAATTTTCGTTGTCACTAATATCACACATTTATTTAATATTTAAATTTATTTGAGATAAAATTATTATATCACACATGTATCGTTGCCACTAATATCACACATGTATAAATTGTATTTGAGATAAAGCTGTTATATCACACATTTATTTAATATTCAAATTCAGAAGTATTTATTTGTCTTGTCTAAATAACTTTCCTTTCATGAGATAATTTCCTTATTTTAATAATAATGAAATAATTATATTTATGCTTATTTCCTAAATTAACTTATTTTAAATAACTTATGCTAATCTTGATACTTTAATAAATTGTAAAAAACTTAATTTTTATACATAATTTCTTTTTAACTATCAGGATTCTTTAAAATATTTATATTTATGCTAATATTCATAACTTTCCATAATAAAATTATTATAGGCAAATATTTAATTTATTAGATTTTCAACAATAAGATTCTTATAGGATAAACATGAGAAGATGCTTGGCTTCGTCATAATTCTCTTACTTATTTATATATTTTTTCTAATATAATTATTAAAGGTCTTTTTCCAATCTTAAGAAAAAACTTTTTGAGATATTATTTATAAGGAAACATTATATTGATCTCTAACGAACTTTAGCCTAGCTATACTTTAAAATTAATAATAATAAAAAAAAAACTATATAAACTTTTAATTCATTTTTACATATATATTTTAAATTCAATTGCCACTATATTAGTAGCTTTTAAAAAAGTATAAAAAGAAATAACAATTATATTAAAAAATAAGTTAAAAATTATTTTAACTGTATTAATGGCTTAGTTTAATAATTTTTTTTTTTCTTTGAGAAAAAAATAATATGCTGTCGCTTCATTCAAAGAGAGATGAACTCAGCTATAAATATGAAACAACTAGATTTCGGTGTGTAAAGCAAAAGCATTAAAAAAAAAAAAAAAAAAAAAAAAATATTACACACAAAAATGGTCACAAAGTTCGAAAACAACGTTTATTGTTATCGAAGTGTCTGCTGCTTAAAAAAAAAAAACAAACAAACTCCTTTTCGTTCGAATCAACTCTAGCTAATTCTCTGGAACACATCAAATCTAACTGATGTGAAATAATTTGAAATAATCTTAACAATCGACTGCTAATATATTGATCTCCACAAATAGGATGCAATTTTTCTCATGTCCATGAGATCAGTGTAGTAGATAGTGCATTTCCTACGTAATTCCTTGTGTACTTTTCAGTTCCTTTAAGTCGAATTCAACGAGTCCTTCCTGGGGAGGGTGGAAGCTGGGGGAGGTGAGAAACCAACACATCATAAAAACAAATTTCAGATTCTTACATCAAAGATATATTATTTTTATTGAATTGGATAAATTTAAATCTATTTGTCATTTATTTTTAGAGTCAGTAAACATATTGAATAATAGATATGTTAAATACTTAATTTTGATTAGTGAATGAAATAAATTTATTTTTTTATCATTTCAGATATTATATTTAACCATAATTATATTTCTTTATCAGTTACAAATTTTAGCGCTATATATTTGTAAAGACAAAATTAAGTTAAAAAAATAAACAGTAAAATAGCTAGTGGTAACAAATTATAAAAATAAAAATAAAAAAAATTAAATTTTATAGAAATATATTTACTATTCGATATATTCACATATAAAGCTGTATGAAATAAATCATCATTTTTAATTTGCCTTAACTAATTTCTCTTTTTCCATATTAATTAATCGTAGATTAATTAATGGATTAGGCCTAACATTTTGTTGGGATGTAACATCTCCATGTACTAATGCTTTGTATAGTTAATAGAAATTTCCCAAATTTTTTTAAAAAAAACAAACCCTTTATCTTTAATTGTTAAAGTAACGCGGATTAGGTAGAATTTGTCTTCCACTCATCTCATCTTTTAATTTTACATATTTTTTTTTCAGTTCAATGGAGTTTTTTTTTTTTTTTTTTTTTAATTTTATAAAAAATTAAACCAAGCCAATTGCATCATGTTGTCTCTTTCGAAATCCTAATTTGCGTCGTTGGTTTAGCGAATTAAAAATTAAAAGCTTGCGTGTGTAGGAATCCCGTCACTTAATAAAGCGAAGCATATATTAACACAAACAAAATGAAATATATAAACTAAGACATATCTGAGTCTATTAGATATCAGAGTAGATATCTCAAATTCCAAATATTTATAATTATATAGAATTAAAAGACATGTTAATTGGATTGGGAGGCGCTACAACAAAATTAATATTTAAAAATATTTATTTTTATATTTAATAATACTTAAAAATATTTTAAGTATATCAGTAAATAAATAAAGAGTCGCTATGTATGTACTAAAATTTATATCATATGTCAGTAAAACATATTCTAATACTTTAAAATATTAATATTTTTTAAAATATAAAAAAATTTAAAATAATAATAATATTAATCACTTAATAATAATATTGTACGTCAATTGTGGATGGACTTAAAAGAAGAACAAGCTATTGGGTGGATGTTAAGAAAATCCGGATAATATCTTTTTCAATAGTTTTAAAATAATATTTCTGCATATGCTTCAACACTATAAAAAAATAAAAAAAAATCATTATAAAAATATTTTTTAAAAGACGCTTGAAAAAAACGTTCATAAACATCCTTACAATATAGCAAAATACGTTGTCATATAAATTACCTATTATATTAAATTAATTTATTAAATAATAAATTTTATTATTATTTTTAATTTTTTAATATTTATACATAACGAATTTTTTATTTACCGACGCTTTCCGTTTAATGTCGAAAAAAAACGTCCATCATCCTTAAATGCTAATTTTTTTTGTAGTGCAAATAGAACCATGCATGATACATATATTTCTAAAATATCAACTACTTGATCATCTCTCTACACTATAAAGTTTATACTCACATAATACAACAAGTTATTAGTTTACATGTTAAATTTAATTCAATCAGAGTTTTTTGATTTAAAATTGTTAAGTAATTAATTCAATAATTCTAAAGAAGATTAACCATGGAAACACAATCAGAAATTTTCTTGTACCCATATTGTAGGAACTTGTAAAAATCTAGACACTTCTAAAGGCCCAATCCATTAGCCCATAAATAGTCCATGCTTTACTGGGCCGTTTAGTAGAATATATATATTTTTTTTTTTAAAAAAAAATGTACAGAAACCTTCTAAACTTCAGCTCTAATACAAACTGTTCTATGAATTTATAATTATGACAATTAAATCTTCTATAAAAATTATCAAATTATTAGTTAAATAGGCCCCTCTCTTCAACTGAAGCAGTGATTTACATAGTGATTTTGTTTGTCCGTCGTCTAACATATAATCTTATAAAGCTCCAAACATATACACAAAAAGATAAAAAAAAATTCTATTCTAAGTAAAGCAGAAAAAAAGAAATTTTTCTTTCCATATATATATATATATATATATATATATATATATATATGCACGATATCAATCAAAATAATAGTATAATTAGTTACTTTTATAGAGGAGATCGAGGGGTCTATTGAACAATAAATTTAAAAGTTCAGCCGCCTATTTTTAAAAGATAATTCTTTGATTTGATAGGGTAATATATTTTTACTTGTTATATGATTTAGCTTATCTCTTAAAAAAATAATTTATTGGTAAAATATGATATTCAATTTGAGACATAATATAATTAGGTCGCACTACTAAACGGCCAAATTAATACTACAAACATTTTGAGTAAACCAAAATGACATACCAAATCAGATATTTATATATTTAAACATGACTTTAATGTTCTTATTATTGGTTATTTATTAATGAGTTAAAATAGGTCCACTTTTCTTCTTCGTTACAATAGACTTAGAAAAATAATAAATTGAGTTGGGTGAGTCCAATATGTTGATTAGGGGTGCAGTTCATAATAGATTCAACAACAAAAGACTCAATAATAAATCTATCGTACAGATGAATTGAGTCAAGTTGAAATCTATAAAGCGTTGTGGCCGAGCTCTTAAATGCAATGAGTGCACCCTTTTTATTAGTGTGTGCTTTTGGAATAGTTGGTTTGCGCTTTTGATTTATATATGGCATCAGAGCCGATGACGCAAGTATAGTGTAGCAAAAACACACCCACTATAAAAAAAATCTTAATATAAGGACGTCCGCAAGTGTTTCTATAATATAACAAATAGAATGCTTCAAAAAACGTTGTTATATGAGTATCAAATTAATTTATTAAATAATAAACTTTATCATTATTTTTAATTTTTCAATACTTTAAAACGTCAGGATTATAAAAAATAATAACACTTAGTATAAGCATCGTTATATATGTGGCAACTCTTCATTTGTAGACTTTTTAACTGATGTTTTTAAATATAACGTTAAACTGCGCTTTTAAGTATTGTTAAATATAAAAAAAATATCTTTAAATGCTAATTTTCATGTAGTGCGCTGGGATTTTAAGTATGATAAGTACTCATTTCTTATAAACACGTGTTTTTGGAATAATTTGTTAGCACTTTCAATCCACACTTACATAACTTATGGATCACCTAGACTTTTCCAGTTATATTTTTCAAAATATGACTTTAGGGTAACTAGAAATGAATAAATTACATATCTGTACTCCTTGTAAAATGTGGTTGAATTATATGTACGAGAACTTTTTTTTTTAAAAAAAAAAAAATCTTTTTAAAGGTAGTTAATTACAACCAGTACAAAAGAGCTTTGATTAAGCGAAATTCACATTTTAGTAGCAGCTATAAAACCTTGTTATGTGATCCACTGCTCATGCATAAACAAGAAGGTTAAATTAACTCTCCTTGAAATAAGACAATGCTATATATGATTACTAATTATATAAGTTGGTTAAGCTGAAGTTAATATCACTCACAAACAAAAGGATTAATCTAAAATATTCTATCACTCACAAACAGGGATTGGTTTAAAAAATTCTTAGGACTAAGATGGTGTTGTTTCCAAGCCCACATGATGCATGAAAAGATAATAGTAATAAATGTTATATCCACAACATTTTATGTGCAAATAGAATAGTTGAATACTCTGATGTTACATCCATGCAAGTAATGGATGCAGCATTCTCATACATTATAGACCAATGCGCCACTTTATATATCTTTAAACAGATCGATAATTCGTTTATAAGTTTTTATATATAGTAGTTTGACCAAGATATAAAATGAGCGAGGGTTGGTTGAATTAGCATGTTAGCATGGAGTTAATTTATTGGTTTAGTGAGGCGCATAATTAAATAAGTTAGATCAAGTCAAACAAGGGAAGTTGAACGATAGTAAAAGTGGAACAACTGCTCCGAATTTCAATGCCTTGCATATTAAGGGAGTCTAATTTTTTTCAACTATTCCTAATGCAATAAGTTGAAAAGAAGCAAAATGGAGCAATTTGGCGCTTAATATACAAATCACAATGAAGAAAAAAACCCAGCAATTCACACGCGTAAATCCACGGTGTGAAGGGGAAAGGAGATCAACTTTGACTAGGACAACTCTTGCTTGCTCTGATACTATATAAAATGTTAATTAATTAGATTTCTCTGAAAGATCGAACGGTTAAAGAATAGTGTTTTACTAATTAATTATGCGAATATGACTTTTTTGACTTTCTTTTGAAGCACGATGGAGTACATAAATTCTCTTACAAAGTCCTACTCAATGCTTCAACCACTTTTCTCAATTAATTAGAGAAATAGTGATCACAATCAACTGTATAAAAAAAAAGAAAAAAACTGCTGGAAGAAGAAGAAAAATCATGTTAGCACTCCTTTAGACATATGCATGCATGTAAGTTTTTTTAAGTTGTTCAATGGCAATGGAGAATGACAACATATATATGTCTACATTAATTAGATTAAATTTGATGAAAATTATCGAACATGATAGTTTAATTTGTTTGTTGAATAAATTAAAGGTGAACAATAGGAGTGGTATATATGGGGATCAATCAAATGAAAGGCCAAGTAGCGAACCTTGATCATCTGAATCATTTCAAAAGAAAAAATTGGATATTAATCTTAAGTAGTTCATATGCTTGATCATATGCTTTATTCTCATATGCATGCGACTTTGTTCTCCCCCCCCTTTTTTTTTTTTCCTATTGTAAGACGCATGGTGATCTAATGTGCAATTCACTAACTACTAACTTACAATTAAAAGTTTTTTTTTTTTTTTTTTTTTTGGTCAAAGAGCTCAGATTGTTGCAAGTTGTCAATCATGTACATCTCTTCATGATCCTTATCCCTGCAGGCAAACAAGAATCAATCACATTGTTAATTACTAATCAGGATGTTTTTTTTTCTAAAAAAAATTCATTAAATTGTTATTACAATACAGTATTTTTATTAACAAAGGAAGAATTGTTCATCAAATGAACAATTTAATTCTCAGCGTGGATCATCTTTTCTGATTTCACCATAACCATGATATATCGTTGTTGTTGTTGTTTTTTTTTTTTTTTTTTAAGAAAAAGCAGCATGCTGTCGCTTCATTCAAATGGGAATTGAATTTAGCTACAAACCAGAGGCCTGAACCAAAAGAAAGGAGAAAAGAAAGAAAGGAAAGTAAAGCAAGAAGTAGCAACACAAACAACAGGAAAGAGAGAAAGTGGGAAAGAGCAGAAGTAGACCCCAGGCCTAGGTACAGAACCTAGACCACTGCGATCGGCAAAGTCTGATTTCAGCGAGCATAGCGTTAAAGCATAGCGATATATCGTTGTTAAAACATATCAATTAAGTTGGTTTAATGTGCATGCTGTTAATTTTCACTCTCAGAATGTTGCTCACAAAACATCTAGTGGTACTACGAAAAGAAGTAAAGGTAAACAAAAAAAGGAAAAAGCATAATATCTAGTACTGATCAAATAATATCAGGTAACTTAAACTTCTATTCATTCAGATATGCCTTTTTCAAAACTAATATATTTAACTAATTACTACAAGAAACTAAAGGCTCTTTAATCATGTAAGTTGGGGGTCCACCAGATATAGGAGATGGTGACATTAATCTTCTGTTGGCAAAAATAATTTCTCTCATTCGTCAAGAAACAATCGATCACAAGTTGTACAACTAATTGATTATCCGTTATATTAATCATTGATAGATATTAATCATTTGGCAAGGAGACGTGACATTATGCTACAGATAAATGATAGCTACGTGCTTAA
Source organism: Tillandsia fasciculata (assembly GCA_029168755.2). NCBI lineage: Eukaryota > Viridiplantae > Streptophyta > Magnoliopsida > Poales > Bromeliaceae > Tillandsia > Tillandsia fasciculata. Next base: position 1,857,261 of record CM054930.1, on the reverse strand, counting down.
CCTAGATGGTTTGATCATCTAAATTAATCATCCAAAGATGTATACATGTCATATACTAGTTTAGCTAATTGAGCTTTGCATGAATATGCCAGCAACTGGATTGACCATAAAACCTAGTACTTTTTTGTCCCTTTCTCCAGAGGTATATATATATATTTCATCTTGATTAATCAGATTCTTTCCTTTGCTTCTTATTATGTTACTAGCTAGATAGATACATTTAATTTCCTGTTGGTTTTTATCTTGTACTACTTATACATGTATACTTGTAATGCCCGTTTGTATGTGGCTTAAGTTTCTTTGCTTCTTCATGAAGAAACACAGTGAGAGAGACAAATGCTGCCAAAGAGCATTATGTGCAGCAGTACTCTCTAGTGATCTCTTTCATGACATCAAATATTCTTCATTGAAAGTAAGCAAAGCATGATCTGCAAAGATATTTAAAGGCTATAAGATCCTCAAAATTTTTATGATAAAAATTAAGAATCTCTCACTAAGAAAAGAAGCCTTACCAAAAGAGCTAAAAGCAGAAATGAAAATTAAAGTGGAAACATATCAGGGAGCAAGGAAGCAAGGGTAGTAAATCAAAAGCATAAGGTTTTAATTTGTATTGTATGAACAAACCTTTCTCTTCTCCTTCAATGATCTACACTACCGCAAGACCTGTTGAATATAAAATATCAAAATAATATCGTTTGTTCGATCTCCTACCGTAGTCTAAGTTTTCAGAGAAAAATTAAAAGCAGTTGTGTTTAACTGGAGCAACTACCTCTCCTTGCACGCTTATGCAAAACTACGCCTCCTCGTCGGCAAGCTTGGTAAGGAGGGACATGATGAGGGCATGTCGCCTCTCGGCCCGGGCCTCCTCGCGCGACCGCCGCTCGTCCTCCCTCTCTCTCCACCCTCTCTCCATTGCCACTCTCTCCTCGCTCAAAGCCGCCATTGTGCTCCTCCACTCCTCCTCCTTTACCCTTCTCTCCGCTTCCCTCGCCTCCGCCGCCTCTACCCACCATGCCTCTCTCTCCGCCTGCCTCCTCACAAACTCCTTTAGGGCAACCGCCGCCTCGCCCTCAAACTCCTTTCTCTTATTCTTCTTCTTCTTCTTCTTCTTCTTTACCACTCCTCCCTTCCTCTTACTCCTCTCATCCATCTTCTCCTCCTCTTCCTCTTCCTCTTCCTCTTCCTCCTCATTTCCCTTCTTTTTACCATCAATACTCAGCACTCTCTCAGTCCTCTCGGAGAATATTCTTCTCATCTCTTCATGAAAAGGGAACTGCTTATTGGCCTCCTGCTGCGTGGCCTCACAACCCTAATCAGACCACCAAAGGAACTAATTATAGTATAATACTAATTGCTTGTTGAGTTAAATTACATATCTACTGCCCATTTTCTATCAGATCAATCCGTTTAGATAACATGATATTAGAGCGAGCGAATCAATAGGTCGTGACCTTATGAACAATTTACTTTAATTACCACGTGCACTTGCTATTTAATTTCTTATCAGATCGATCTTTTAAGGTGAGAGACGATCGAGGGGTTACCTTAAATCGGGTGACGAGGTTCTTCCACTTGGACTTGCACTGCTCCGCCGTGCGACAAAAGCCCCTGCGCCGCAGCTCGTTCGACATCTCCTCCCAGAGGGGCTTGTTGCGCTTGGTGGCCACGAAACGGCAGTCGAGATCGGACCGGATGGCGAGGAACTCCCGGGTCTCTGCGTGGCTCCACTGGGGCAGCGGCAATCGTTCTCGGTCTCGGTCGGGGCCATCGTCGCCGGCTTGAAGTAGAGGTAGTGGCAGCGGCGGCGACAGCGGCGGCGACTGTGCTGGGTTGATGTTCAAATAAGGGTTGTCATTGAAATAGTGTTCCATGGCCACAGAGAGAGAGAGAGAGAGAGAGAGAGAGAGAGAGAGAGAGAGAGAAGAGGAGAGGTGAGAGAGAGAGAGAGGTGAAGAGTGTCAACGCGGAAACGGCATTTGCTTTCCCATTGCGAAGGGATGCAGCGGTTGTAGTAGTAAGTGCGTATGCGTCGGCGTGACGTCACGCTGACGACGGCAGATCTAAGGATATGTCCTCGTTGATTAACATCCGACATACGCGTCGGGCCCACTGATGCGGGATCCACGTGGATCGAATCAAGGCCCATTAGACCCCCTGTTCAGTAGTGACTGGGCCCCGTGAGTAGAATTTAGCCCATTTCGTACACAAGTGGATCCCAAACTTTATGGGCCGGGTTATTTCTCCAAGTTTTATCTCTCTTTTTTAATTTTTTTTTTATTTTGAGATTCTTTTAAATTTTGATTATTTTGAATAATATTTGGTGGAAGTTAACGAGGGGAACAGCTACTAATAAATAGGTAATGAAATTCACAGTTTTATTAAGTTAAAAAATTATTCAAAAATTTCCAATTTAATTGATATAAATAAATTAAAATTTGAGACCATCGCGGCCCTATTAAATTATTTGAGCAATTCTAAGGCCCATGCATAAAAGCACGTGTTCAAAACACGAAAAACATTAGCTGTGTGTATGAATCCACCTATATGTTCCACTCAGAAGGGATGATCTATTTGAGGAAATAATAACAATTCCAATTACACAACAAGTGATTGGATCCCCATTTTGTACCTCAACTTAACCATGCACCATCGACCACAACTGGTGTTGCTAAAGATAGTAATGAACAGGTAAGAGATAGTACTTATCCAAATGGGAGCCACTTAAAATCTACTATCATGACAACTAGCACATCCAAATAGATCCGCATGTTGGGTTCGAGTACGATTTCGCATTCTCATGGCTTCATTACACATCAAATAGCTAGGGTGAGATATTCGCCGTATAAGCACCAGCATATTGTGGTGTCGGTAACTTGCATTTAAGTGTGTGTGTGTGTGAGTGTGTGTGTGTGTGTGTGTGTGTGTGAGAGAGAGAGAGAGAGAGAGAGAGAGAGAGAGAAAGATAGCACGCTTTCATTCAATGTAAAATTGAATTAAGCAAGAAGAGACAACACGGTTTTCAAGGAAAAAAAAAAAAAAAAAAAAACGAGGCCACTAAAAGAGTTCGATCTGACCAATTAAAGAGATCGATCTCGTACCCACCGAACCGCCCTCCGATCAACCCCCATTGCGTAACTAAGCTTTTGGCCTAATTGACTGTGGAAAAGGTATCAGTACTAGAATGTTGAAAATTTATTTTGTTCCTAACCGCCCAAATCATCCACCAAATAATTGTCTCGCCAATTAAGTTCCTTTTTAACAATTCGGACCCATCACTTGCCATCCGCATTTTCCAAATCCGTCCGACGTTGTTGCCGGGTTTTTCACAACCCAACTCGGTAAAGCAGTCCATGTCAAAATCACGTATAAATGCATTCTAAAAAAAGATTGTCCACAAATTCAGGCTATGCACAACACAGTACACACATCACATAATGTATTCCATCCACTCTATTTTGATAAGATTGTCAGCCATGAGGAGTCACTTCTTTAGGACAAGCCACACAATAATCTGAACTTTAGTCGGTAGACTTCAATTTCAAATATTTGTTGTGCAAAAATTTCTTAGACCCTCATTCCTAAGCACCGAGTAAATAGATTTTACGGTAATATTTCAGCGCCAAATTACTTTATCATTCCTATGTCCAATCATATCATTCTCGAGTAAATCTTTCAATTGGAGGATGTGATAGTTTTGGGTACCTTCCTTGGTCCGCAGTTAAGTATTTTGACACAGCGGTTTAGTAGGTTTCAATTAGAGTGTAAAAATCGACATATCTTTTGAGACGATATATAGTTAGGTTGAGTATGCGGTCAGATTACTATAAATCTTAATCATGTCATTGTCATCATGGGTTTTCATCCAACATGTATAGAAAGAGACATTACAGGTTTGCACATATGTGTCCACTTCTTTCTCTTTTTTTTCTTCTTTGTCAAAATTTAAAGGAGATTAATTTTACAAACTTATCTGTTTCTTCACATACATTTGCTTCTGCAAATATAATTTGGATTGCATAAATATGCCGCGAAATTGTAATGTCAACAAATTGGGGGGTTATTATCTGATTCATTTGTGTTTAAGGAAGTTGGCTTGTTTAGAATTCTACAAGCACATCAAATATGTATGGAGAGGATTGATCATAAAGGAGACGGATTAATACCTTTTCCACTTGTTCCAACATTTACTCCGTGATGAGCCAGTAAATATCAATAGAGTCAATATTACTGTTAACAGAGAGATTTATTGAATCTGGTTCGGAGACAATATATGCTTGCACTGAATTACGACAGGAATTATTGCTCTAATGGAGTTGTTAGTTATCACCGGGCAAACAAATTTAGGCCGCTGATTGAGAATATGAATAAGAAAATCCCCTCATTCTCAAATGCATACAAAAATGAAATTTAAAGATATTAGAGAAGGAAATTAATTTCTTGTTGATGTCATAATTATTATATATCGTACTCGTGGAACAGCATTTGCGACTCATCAGTATATCAGCATGACATGTTAACTAATAACTAAATAATACAAAATAATTGAATCTACAGCGTAATATTTTTGTTTCCATCCAATCCGTTAAAAACTATTATACCTATCATATAGTTTATTGGACTTGCGAGAGGCAATGTCAAAGAGATGGAACAAATTTACAAATCCAATATAAATATATAATAATTATACATATAGCATACGACAGAATTCCGTTAAATAACAGTAAAAATCTAGCAGTCATGTTACACGAAAAATTCTACGCACGAGGTTAAAGAAAATTGGCATTCTAGAAATTCTGCACATGAGGCGAAAGAAAATTTGTAAGCCGTACATAATCAACCACTTCAGACAATATTTTTGTCACGTTTCCGTAATTCTACGTCGTTTTCGTGCCCAGCTCCACCACCATCACACACAGCGTACTAATCCATTTCTCTACAATTTCCTTCTCATCCTCCTATAATTGTACACTCTTGTGCCTCGCTTGAAATTATCTCTCCCCCCACCCCCCCACTCCTCTTTTGATTGATTTTTATACTCACATACATGGCACATTTTTTATGAAATATATTGTGGAGTTAGCTGGTCGACACGTGTAATATATATGGATTGCCTACGCGACTGGCCGGAGCCGGTCGTCCGTGTGCAATCCCTCTCCGACAGCGGCACGAAAACCATCCCCGGAAGATACGTCAAGTCCCCTTCCGACCGCCCCTCGCACGCTGCTGACGATCGGAGCCTCGCGATCCCCGTGATCGACCTCGCAGGCGGCGCAACTGCGGAGGAGGACGAACGCATTGCGTCGGCGTGCGAGGATTGGGGGTTCTTCCAGGTGGTGAACCACGGGGTGAGCCCGGAGCTGATGCGGCGGGCGCGGGAGGCGTGGCGCGGGTTCTTCCACCAGCCGATGGCGGAAAAGCAGCGGTACGCGAACTCCCCCGCGACGTACGAGGGATACGGCAGCCGCCTCGGCGTCGAGAAAGGCGCAATTCTCGACTGGGGCGACTACTACTTCCTCCACCTCCGCCCCCGCCACCTCTTGAGCCACGAGAAGTGGCCATCACTTCCTACCTACTTACGGTACTTTTCAAATCATGCACTTTAGAACGATATTTTTAATATTTATATTCAATATATATTCTGGGCGCACGAGTAGGGACATCGTGGAGGAGTACGGGCGGGAACTTATAAAGTTGTGCGAAAGATTGATGAGAATTTTGTCGAGGGGGCTCGGGCTCGACAGCGGGCAGTTGCAGGCGGCGTTTGGCGGTGGCGGGGACGACGACGACGACGGAGTTGGAGTTTGCATGAGAGTGAACTTCTATCCGAAATGCCCGCAGCCGGAGCTGGCACTGGGGCTCTCATCGCACTCCGACCCGGGCGGCTTGACGGTGCTCCTTCCCGACGACCGCATAAAAGGGCTCCAGATTCGAAAAGGCGGTAAATGGATCACCGTCGAGCCCGTGCCCGACGCTTTCATTGTCAACATCGGCGATCAGATTCAGGTGAGCACTCCATACACCACGTACAGTACTCCAATCTTTAAATAATTATTATATACAATTTTCATCATTTATTGTTATCTTTGTTCTGAAAACGGCTTGTCGTTCTCACGGAACAAATGTCATCTTCCTAAGAAGTAACATTATTATTATATTTACCCTATTATTATTATTATTATTATTATTATTTTTTTTGAAACTAGCACAAAATTCAAATGCACGTGCTAAATTCGCAAATTTGTCCCATAGTGAGAGTACTCAAGCAAAATGAATGGCTCGTCCCCACCCCAGTCTCATCGACCACGCAACCACCCACTTGACTACTATTAATTATGTTGTGAATCAATCCAATTGGTTATTAGATAACAAAAACAAACAAAAAAAAGAAGAAAGGGTCAATATTACATCTCTTTCCCAAAATAAATAAATAAATTATTAAAATAATAAAAACTGCAACGTAAAGTGATTTATGAAAAAGCAATACTACATTACACTTTGAAGGAGTGTACATTTCACATCTCCATTATTTAAGAGTGGAGGTATGATAAGTGATCACTTGAAGTGATTCCTAAAAGATATTTTTATTTTTAAATAGATGGAGATATAGATTGTATATCATTTTGAAATATACATGTAGCAATTTTTTTTTATAAAAATCACAACACCATGTGCTTGTAAAAATAAAATCAATCACTTCAGCATATATTTTATTTTGATATGCATAAAACTTATTACAAATATTTTTAAAAAATACCTTTCAAAAGATAGCTAATGTGTAAACAACCATAGGTGACAAAAAAAAGATGACCAATTAATATAAGTTACCATCATTTTGGTCCAAATAAGGAGCGTCTAATTAAAACACCAATTAGGTTAATAAATAAAAAATAAAATGGAAAAGCAAGCTATACCACAATCTATTATAATAAGATATATAAATTGAGAGTTTCTATATTGAGTCTATGTACCATTATATTGAGCCACATCCTCTTTAAGAAATAAGGAGCCAATAGAAGTATTCAACACATTCAATAAAAAATATTAGATGCATCCGGTATACTGCAAACCAACTATAAAATATTTATTAAGTATTTAAATATTTTATATTATATATATTATATTTTATTTTATTTTAAAATATTAAGTATCAAGATATTTTATTAAACTTTTAATATACTTTGCGGTGTATAAAATATTAGTATATATACTAAGTGTAGGCAAAAAAAAATTTCTTTCTTTCTCGACACTCTATTAAGTATTACGTATATAAGTACATACACAACATATTTAAAATTCGTAATAAAAATTTAAAATTAATTCAGTAAATATATTTAAATTATAAGATTTTATGAATAAAATATATTTAATTAAATTTTGATATAAAAAATTAATTCTATAATATAAGTTGTAGTATATAGTAATTTATTTTTTTTTCAATCACTTTTAATTAACAAGATAAATACATCCAAATATAATTTCTAATTTTAACTTCAAAATTATTATAATAGAAAGTTACAAAATATTAATAAGAAATAGGCTAAATTACAGAAAACCCCCCTCTAATATCCCGCTTTTCCACTTTACCCCCCTGTCATTTAAAAGTCGACAATCTGCCCCCTCGTAATTACCGAATTGTGCAATAACCCCCCGCCGTCAGTTGACCGTCAGTTGACCGTCAGTTTTTTTGAAAATATAATTTCATATACCCAAAATACCCTTGGAAAATATCCCTTAAAAAAAAAAAAAAAAAAAAACTTCGGAATAGAAAAAAAAAAAAAAAAAAAAAGAGGAGGGCATAATGGTCATTTTACCCATCCGTTAACGGTGTTGCCCCCTAAAAACATTTCTGAAATTACGAGGGGGCAGATTGTCGACTTTTAAATGACAGGGGGGTAAAGTGGAAAAGCGGGATATTAGAGGGGGGTTTTCTGTAATTTAGCCTAAGAAATAATTTTTATAATAATGTATAAAAAATTCTAAGTTTTTTGTTATAATTTTTTAATTTTAAAATTGTAATAATTATATATATATATATGTTGGTGGGGGAAGGGCGGGTACTACACTGTTGTATAATAATACGGATGATGGATGATGTTTTGGTGTGTTATAGGTGGTGAGCAATGCGGTATACAGGAGTGTAGAGCACCGCGTGTTAGTGAATGCGGATGCGGAGCGACTCTCAATCGCATTCTTCTACACCCGAAAAGTGACTTGCAGTTGGGACCGATGCCTGACCTGGTGACCAGTGGAAGGCCGGCGCTCTATCAGCCAATGACGTTCGATGAGTACCGGCTGTCCATTCGCATGAAGGGCCCACGCGGCAAATCTCAGGTGGAATCACTCGAGGGCCAGAGATAACTGCACATTCTGTTCTCTTCTTGTTTTTTTTTTTTTTTTTTTTTTTTTTTTTGGGCCTTTTTTGGCTTAATTGTACTTTGGGTTCTAAGGACGCCGTACTTTGGTTCTCCAATTTTTAAATAAATATTTTTAAGTTATTGTTATTAAATTATTATGAATATGATATCTCAATTATTGCCATATCATTAATCACTTTTGTATTGGTGATGCTAATAACTAAATTAGATTGCACAACTTAATTACAATAATTTTTAAAAAAATAATAAAAAAATATTATAAATTAAAATTTAAGTATGAAAACACTCCTTACCTCACAGTTTGGGGATCAAATTGAGGTGCTGCATCAGTAGTCAAAAATGAACTGTAGATACTGAGCCTGGTAGTAGGCCAACATTTTGCACAAGACGATGAAACAAAGAGGAACAGATTAGTTACAAGAGAGGAAAGCATGTACAAAAAGACTAAAAAGTATACGGGGTCCATCTTGCGTGAGCTGACTTACTGCTGGAGTATTGTTCGAATAAAGTTGTCCGAAGAAGAAGGACTAACAGTGTTCCTCAGCAAAATCAAAATCACCTGAAAATCTCAAAATTAGAAGCGTTTCCGCTGTTGCAGTTAGAAACACATCTCAGCTTCCGCCACAGAAAAGCAAATCAGTGGCTGCTGCTTTAAGAAGCAGCTGAGCAGCAGTTCAAAAGTCAGGCCAAGAAGGAAATAAGCCGACTTTCTTCATTAATCTGGCGGGCCTTCAAGTTTTCCTTGCCAGCTGAACACATGAAAGGAAAATAAGGAAATTTGGTATGGAAATCTGCTGGCTTTTTCGATCGTTTCTCCAACATGAAGCGTGCGCATGGCGCAGGCATCAAGAGATTTTTCAGTCTCTTCTCGGAATACTGTTACATATATAGAGACATAGAACAATAAGATCTTCCTGAGCAATAGTACAAGCAAACTTCAAAGACAAAAAAAAAAATTAAACATTTTAAGAGGCAAACTGTGCCACCACCTAACTGCTATAAGTTAACAAAAGGAGTTCTCATCAATGTCATCAAATCTCCATTTAGGGAGATAATGAACACAGTTTTGCTGAGTCCTACTGCCTCCCTTTCTTAGAACTGCAGCTAGGGCACTTATACTGCTTTATGCTCTCCGCTTTCGCGGGAGTTATCTTTACGCACTTCCCGTGATACCACCTCTCGCATACATCACAACCAATCCAGAACTCATCAGCATTATAATTGCCACCACAGGTTCCGCAAAGGGTTTCGCTGTGTTCGTCGTCTTCTTCTTCACCGTAACCTTCGTCAACCGTCTTCGAATTGTTCTTTACCTGCCCATCATTTGATCGCTGTAACGGTGGAAAGGTAAATTGTTAGGGATCGTGTGGGGGTGTTGGGGGAGGGTGGTGTTTGTGTGATATTTTAGAAGTATTCGAACTTTGTTACCTTTGTTGATAGTTTGGATTTGTTTCCTGTATCATTGCCAGCCTTGTCTTTTTGCTGCCTACGATCAGATACTACTTCAAAAACAGTTGGGAGATCATTGATCATGCTAAACAAACGCTTCCTGTTGGTTTGGAAGAAAGTAGTAGTAAGTGCGGATATGCAATAATGTCTTGAGAAGCAGGAAATATACCTGGTAATACCCTAAAACAATAGTAAAACAATAACAACGTGAATGGGTTGAAGATGATAGTTTTTCTTGTCATTGCTGTCCTTTCCGAGTGCACAAGACCTTCAAACTTGTCAAAATCTATTTGGAAAGTTGAGCTCAAACTTAGCCAAATCCTCTCAATTAATATACATCTATCTACTTTGTGCCAGGTGTATACAATAAGATAGAGGTAAGAAAACATGAAGCCCTAATTTTAGGTGATCTGCTAAAATCCATTCAATCAGAGCAAAATGAAACATTTCACCAATTCGATCTTTTTACTACTATTAATTTATTCCATTTTAAATGTTCCACGAGTTTATTATCGGGAGAATAATAATTCCTCATTCCCATATATAACTTTATTAATTTTCTTTCTTCAGATATTTACTGCATATTACTATATTAGTTGATATATATATATATATATATATATATATATATATATATATATATATATATATGTGCATGATATCGATCAAAATAATAATATAATTAGTTACTTTTATAGAGGAGATCGAGGGGTCTATTAAACAATAAATTTAAAAGTTCAGCCGCCTATTTTTAAAAGATAATCTTTGATTTGATAGAGTAATAAATTTTTACTTGTTATATGATTTAGCTTATCTCTTAAAAAATAATTTATTGGTAAAATATGATATTCAATTTGAGACATAATATAATTAGGTCGCACTACTAAACGGCCAAATTAATACTACAAACATTTTGAGTAAACCAAAATGACATACCAAATCAGATATTTATATATTTAAACATGACGTTAATGTTCTTATTATTGGTTATTTATTAATGAGTTAAAATAGGTCCACTTTTCTTCTTCGTTATAATAGACTTAGAAAAATAATAAATTGAGTTGGGTGAGCCCAATATGTTGATTAGGCGTGCAGTTCATAATAGATTCAACAACAAAAGACTCAATAATAAATCTATCGTACAGATGAATTGAGTCAAGTTGAAATTTATAAAGCGTTGTAGCCGAGCTCTTAAATGCAATGAGTGCACCCTTTTTATTAGTGTGTGCTTTTGGAATAGTTGGTTTGCGCTTTTGATTTATATATGGCATCAGAGCCGATGACGCGAGTTCGATTTCCACATATGGCATTAACGGGGGAGGAATTGCCTAGATGGGTGTGTTATGGCCACTATAAGAAAATCTTAATATAAGTTCGTCCACAAGTGTTCCTATAGTGTAGCAATAACACACCCACTATAAAAAAATCTTAATATAAGGACATCCGCAAGTGTTTCTATAATATAACAAATAGAATGCTTCAAAAAGCGTTGTTATATGGGTATCAAATTAATTTATTAAATAATAAACTTTATCATTATTTTTAATTTTTCAATACTTTAAAACATCAGGATTATAATTAAAAAATAATAACATTTAGTATAATCATCGATATATATGTGGCAACTCTTAATTTGTAGACTTTTTAACTGATGTTTTTAAATATAACGTTAAACTGTGCTTTTAAGTATTATTAAATATAAAAAAAAATATCTTTAAATGCTAATTTTCATGTAGTGCGCTGGGATTTTAAGTATGATAAGTACTCATTTCTTATAAACACGTGTTTTTGGAATAATTTGTTAGCACTTTCAATCCACACTTACATAACTTATGGATCACCTAGACTTTTCCAGTTATATTTTTCAAAATATGACTTTAGGGTAACTAGAAATGAATAAATTACATATCTGTACTCCTTGTAAAATGTGGTTGAATTATATGTACGACTATTTATGAACTTTTTTTAAAAAAAAAAAAATCTTTTTAAAGGTAGTTAATTACAACCAGTACAAAAGAGCTTTGATTAAGCGAAATTCACATTTTAGTAGCAGCTATAAAACCTTGTTATGTGATCCACTGCTCATGCATAAACAAGAAGGTTAAATTAACTCTCCTTGAAATAAGACATGCTATATATGATTACTAATTATATAAGTTGGTTAAGCTGAAGTTAATATCACTCACAAACAAAAGGATTAATCTAAAATATTCTATCACTCACAAACAGGGATTGGTTTAAAAAAAATCTTAGGACTAAGATGGTGTTGTTTCCAAGCCCACATGATGCATGAAAAGATAATAGTAATAAATGTTATATCCACAACATTTTATGTGCAAATAGAATAGTTGAATACTCTGATGTTACATCCATGCAAGTAATGGATGCAGCATTCTCATACATTATAGACCAATGCGCCACTTTATATATCTTTAAACAGATCGATAATTCGTTTATAAGTTTTTATATATAGTAGTTTGACCAAGATATAAAATGAGCGAGGGTTGGTTGAATTAGCATGTTAGCATGGAGTTAATTTATTGGTTTAGTGAGGCGCATAATTAAATAAGTTAGATCAAGTCAAACAAGGGAAGTTGAACGATAGTAAATGTGGAACAACTGCTCCGAATTTCAATGGCTTGCATATTAAGGGAGTCTAATTTTTTTCAACTATTCCTAATGCAATAAGTTGAAAAGAAGCAAAAGGAGCAATTTGGCGCTTAATATACAAATCACAATGAAGAAAAAAACCCAGCAGTTCACACGCGTAAATCCACGGTGTGAAGGGGAAAGGAGATCAACTCTGACTATGACAACTCTTGCTTGCTCTGATACAATATAAAATGTTAATTAATTAGATTTCTCTGAAAGATCGAACGGTTAAAGAATAGTGTTTTACTAATTAATTATGCGAATATGACTTTTTTGACTTTCTTTTGAAGCATGATGGAGTACATAAATTCTCTTACAAAGTCCTACTCAATACTTCAACCACTTTTCTCAATTAATTAGAGAAATAGTGATCACAATGAACTGTATAAAAAAAAGGAAAAAAACTGCTGGAAGAAGAAGAAAAATCATGTTAGCAGTACTCCTTTAGACATATGCATGCATGTAAGTTTTTTTAAGTTGTTCAATGGCAATGGAGAATGACAACATATATATGTCTACATTAATTAGATTAAATTTGATGAAAATTATCGAACATGATAGTTTAATTTGTTTGTTGAATAAATTAAAGGTGAACAATAGGAGTGGTATATATGGGGATCAATCAAATGAAAGGCCAAGTAGCTAACCTTGATCATCCGAATCATTTCAAAAGAAAAAATTGGATATTAATCTTAAGTAGTTCATATGCTTGATCATATGCTTTATTCTCATATGCATGCGACTTTGTTCTCCCCCCCCTTTTTTTTTTTTCCTATTGTAAGACGCATGGTGATCTAATGTGCAATTCACTAACTACTAACTTACAATTAAAAGTTTTTTTTTTTTTTTTTTTTTTGGTCAAAGAGCTCAGATTGTTGCAAGTTGTCAATCATGTACATCTCTTCATGATCCTTATCCCTGCAGGCAAACAAGAATCAATCACATTGTTAATTACTAATCAGGATGTTTTTTTTTCTAAAAAAAATTCATTAAATTGTTATTACAATACAGTATTTTTATTAACAAAGGAAGAATTGTTCATCAAATGAACAATTTAATTCTCAGCGTGGATCATCTTTTCTGATTTCACCATAACCATGATATATCGTTGTTGTTGTTGTTTTTTTTTTTTTTTTTAAGAAAAGGCAGCATGCTGTCGCTTCATTCAAATGGGAATTGAATTTAGCTACAAACCAGAGGCCTGAACCAAAAGAAAGGAGAAAAGAAAGAAAGGAAAGTAAAGCAAGAAGTAGCAACACAAACAACAGGAAAGAGAGAAAGAGGGAAAGAGCAGAAGTAGACCCCAGGCCTAGGTACAGAACCTAGACCACTGCGATCGGCAAAGTCTGATTTCAGCGAGCATAGCGTTAAAGCATAGCGATATATCGTTGTTAAAACATATCAATTAAGTTGGTTTAATGTGCATGCTGTTAATTTTCACTCTCAGAATGTTGCTCACAAAACATCTAGTGGTACTACGAAAAGAAGTAAAGGTAAACAAAAAAAGGAAAAAGCATAATATCTAGTACTGATCAAATAATATCAGGTAACTTAAACTTCTATTCATTCAGATATGCCTTTTTCAAAACTAATATATTTAACTAATTACTACAAGAAACTAAAGGCTCTTTAATCATGTAAGTTGGGGGTCCACCAGATATAGGAGATGGTGACATTAATCTTCTGTTGGCAAAAATAATTTCTCTCATTCGTCAAGAAACAATCGATCACAAGTTGTACAACTAATTGATTATCCGTTATATTAATCATTGATATAAATTAATCATTTGGCAAGGAGACGTGACATTATGCTATAGATAAGTGATAGCTACGTGCTTAACCTGGATGTTTTGATCATCTAAATTAATCATCCAAAGATGTATACATGTCATATACTAGTTTAGCTAATCGAGCTTTGAATGAATATGCAGCAACTGGATTGACCATAAAACCTAGTACTTTTTTGTCCCTTTCTCCAGAGGTATATATATATATTTCATCTTGATTAATCAGATTCTTTCTTTTGCTTCTTATTATGTTACTAGCTAGATAGATACATTTAATTTCCTGTTGGTTTTTATCTTGTACTTATACATGTATACTTGTAATGCCCGTTTATATGTGGCTTAAGTTTCTTTGCTTCTTCATGAAGAAACACAGTGAGAGAGACAAATGCTGCCAAAGAGCATTATGTGCAGCAGTACTCTCTAGTGATCTCTTTCATGACATCAAATATTCTTCATTGAAAGTAAGCAAAGCATGATCTGCAAAGATATTTAAAGGCTATAAGATCCTCAAAATTTTTATGATAAAAATTAAGAATCTCTCACTAAGAAAAGAAGCCTTACCAAAAGAGCTAAAAGCAGAAATGAAAATTAAAGTGGAAACATATCAGGGAGCAAGGAAGCAAGGGTAGTAAATCAAAAGCATAAGGTTTTAATTTGTATTGTATGAACAAACCTTTTCTCTTCTCCTTCAATGATCTACACTACCGCAAGACCTGTTGAATATAAAATATCAAAATAATATCGTTTGTTCGATCTCCTACCGTAGTCTAAGTTTTCAGAGAAAAATTAAAAGCAGTTGTGTTTAACTGGAGCAACTACCTCTCCTTGCACGCTTATGCAAAACTACGCCTCCTCGTCGGCAAGCTTGGTAAGGAGGGACATGATGAGGGCATGTCGCCTCTCGGCCCGGGCCTCCTCGCGCGACCGCCGCTCGTCCTCCCTCTCTCTCCACCCTCTCTCCATTGCCACTATCTCCTCGCTCAAAGCCGCCATTGTGCTCCTCCACTCCTCCTCCTTTACCCTTCTCTCCGCTTCCCTCGCCTCCGCCGCCTCTACCCACCATGCCTCTCTCTCCGCCTGCCTCCTCACGAACTCCTTTAGGGCAACCGCCGCCTCGCCCTCAAACTCCTTTCTCTTCTTCTTCTTCTTCTTCTTCTTCTTTACTACTCCTCCCTTCCTCTTACTCCTCTCATCCATCTTCTCCTCCTCTTCCTCTTCCTCTTCCTCTTCCTCTTCCTCCTCATTTCCCTTCTTTTTACCATCAATACTCAGCGCTCTCTCAGTCCTCTCGGAGAATATTCTTCTCATCTCTTCATGAAAAGGGAACTGCTTATTGGCCTCCTGCTGCGTGGCCTCACAACCCTAATCAGACCACCAAAGGAACTGATTATAGTATAATACTAATTGCTTGTTGAGTTAAATTACATATCTACTGCCCATTTTCTATCGGATCAATCCGTTTAGATAACATGATATCAGAGCGAGCGAATCAATAGGTCGTGACCTTATGAACAATTTACTTTAATTACCACGTGCACTTGCTATTTAATTTCTTATCAGATCGATCTTTTAAGGTGAGAGACGATCGAGGGGTTACCTTAAATCGGGTGACGAGGTTCTTCCACTTGGACTTGCACTGCTCCGCCGTGCGACAAAAGCCCCTGCGCCGCAGCTCGTTCGACATCTCCTCCCAGAGGGGCTTGTTGCGCTTGGTGGCCACGAAACGGCAGTCGAGATCGGACCGGATGGCGAGGAACTCCCGGGTCTCTGCGTGGCTCCACTGGGGCAGCGGCAATCGTTCTCGGTCTCGGTCGGGGCCATCGTCGCCGGCTTGAAGTAGAGGTAGTGGCAGCGGCGGCGACAGCGGCGGCGACTGTGCTGGGTTGATGTTCAAATAAGGGTTGTCATTGAAATAGTGTTCCATGGCCACAGAGAGAGAGAGAGAGAGAGAGAGAGAGAGAGAGAGAAAAAAGAGGTGTGAAGGGGAGGTGTAAGGGAAAGGGGTGTTAGCGTAGGAGAGAGAGAGAGAGAGAGAGAGGTGAAGAGTGTCAACGCGGAAACGGCATTTGCTTTCCCATTGCGAAGGGATGCAGCGGTTGTAGTAGTAAGTGCGTATGCGTCGGCGTGACGTCACGCTGACGACGGCAGATCTAAGGATATGTCCTCGTTGATTAACATCCGACATACGCGTCGGGCCCACTGATGCGGGATCCACGTGGATCGAATCAAGGCCCATTAGGACCCCCTGTTCAGTAGTGACTGGGCCCCGTGAGTAGAATTTAGCCCATTTCGTACACAAGTGGATCCCAAACTTTATGGGCCGGGTTATTTCTCCAAGTTTTATCTCTCTTTTTTATTTTTTTTTTATTTTGAGATTCTTTTAAATTTTGATTATTTTGAATAATATTTGGTGGAAGTTAACGAGGGGAACAGCTACTAATAAATAGGTAATGAAATTCACAGTTTTATTAAGTTAAAAAATTATTCAAAAATTTCCAATTTAATTGATATAAATAAATTAAAATTTGAGACCATCGCGGCCCTATTAAATTATTTGAGCAATTCTAAGGCCCATGCATAAAAGCACGTGTTCAAAACACGAAAAACATTAGCTGTGTGTATGAATCCACCTATATGTTCCACTCAGAAGGGATGATCTATTTGAGGAAATAATAACAATTCCAATTACACAACAAGTGATTGGATCCCCATTTTGTACCTCAACTTAACCATGCACCATCGACCACAACTGGTGTTGCTAAAGATAGTAATGAACAGGTAAGAGATAGTACTTATCCAAATGGGAGCCACTTAAAATCTACTATCATGACAACTAGCACATCCAAATAGATCCGCATGTTGGGTTCGAGTACGATTTCGCATTCTCATGGCTTCATTACACATCAAATAGCTAGGGTGAGATATTCGCCGTATAATCACCAGCATATTGTGGTGTCGGTAACTTGCATTTAAGTGTGTGTGTGTGTGAGTGTGTGTGTGTGTGTGTGTGTGAGAGAGAGAGAGAGAGAGAGAGAGAGAGAGAGAAAGATAGCACGCTTTCATTCAATGTAAAATTGAATTAAGCAAGAAGAGACAACACGGTTTTCAAGGAAAAAAAAAAAAAAAAAAAAACGAGGCCACTAAAAGAGTTCGATCTGACCAATTAAAGAGATCGATCTCGTACCCACCGAACCGCCCTCCGATCAACCCCCATTGCGTAACTAAGCTTTTGGCCTAATTGACTGTGGAAAAGGTATCAGTACTAGAATGTTGAAAATTTATTTTGTTCCTAACCGCCCAAATCATCCACCAAATAATTGTCTCGCCAATTAAGTTCCTTTTTAACAATTCGGACCCATCACTTGCCATCCGCATTTTCCAAATCCGTCCGACGTTGTTGCCGGGTTTTTCACAACCCAACTCGGTAAAGCAGTCTGTCAAAATCACGTATAAATGCATTCTAAAAAAAGATTGTCCACAAATTCAGGCTATGCACAACACAGTACACACATCACATAATGTATTCCATCCACTCTATTTTGATAAGATTGTCAGCCATGAGGAGTCACTTCTTTAGGACAAGCCACACAATAATCTGAACTTTAGTCGGTAGACTTCAATTTCAAATATTTGTTGTGCAAAAATTTCTTAGACCCTCATTCCTAAGCACCGAGTAAATAGATTTTACGGTAATATTTCAGCGCCAAATTACTTTATCATTCCTATGTCCAATCATATCATTCTCGAGTAAATCTTTCAATTGGAGGATGTGATAGTTTTGGGTACCTTCCTTGGTCCGCAGTTAAGTATTTTGACACAGCGGTCTAGTAGGTTTCAATTAGAGTGTAAAAATCGACATATCTTTTGAGACGATATATAGTTAGGTTGAGTATGCGGTCCGATTACTATAAATCTTAATCATGTCATTGTCATCATGGGTTTTCATCCAACATGTATAGAAAGAGACATTACAGGTTTGCACATATGTGTCCACTTCTTTCTCTTTTTTTTCTTCTTTGTCAAAATTTAAAGGAGATTAATTTTACAAACTTATCTGTTTCTTCACATACATTTGCTTCTGCAAATATAATTTGGATGGCATAAATATGCCGCGAAATTGTAATGTCAACAAATTGGGGGGTTATTATCTGATTCATTTGTGTTTAAGGAAGTTGGCTTGTTTAGAATTCTACAAGCACATCAAATATGTATGGAGAGGATTTATCATAAAGGAGACGGATTAATACCTTTTCCACTTGTTCCAACATTGACTCCGTGATGAACCGAGTAAATATCAATGGAGTCAATATATATTACTGTTAACAGAGAAATTTATTGAATCTGGTTCGGAGACAACAAATACTTTCACTGAATTACGCTCTAATGGAGTTGTTAGTTATCACCGGGCAAACAAATTTAGGCCGCTGATTGAGAATATGAATAAGAAAATCCCCTCATTCTCAAATGCATACAAAAATGAAATTTAAAGATATTAGAGAAGGAAATTTTTTGTTGATGTCATAATTATTATATATCATACTCGTGGAACAGCATTTGCGACTCATCAGTATATCAGCATGACATGTTAACTAATAACTAAATAATACAAAATAATTGAATCTACAGCGTAATATTTTTGTTTCCATCCAATCCGTTAAAAACTATTATACCTATCATATAGTTTATTGGACTTGCGAGAGGCAATGTCAAAGAGATGGAACAAATTTAAAAATCCAATATAAATATATAATAATTATACATAAAGCATACGACATAATTCCGTTAAATAACAGTAAAAATCTAGCAGTCACACGAAAAATTCTACGCACGAGACTAAAGAAAATTGGCATTCGAGAAATTCTGCACATGAGGCGAAAGAAAATTTGTAGGCCGTACATAATCAACCACTTCCAGACAATATTTTTGTCACGTTTCCGTAATTCTACGTCGTTTTCGTGCCCAGCTCCGCCACCATCACGCACAGCGTACTAATCCATCTCTCTACAATTTTCTTCTCATCCTCCTATAATTGTACACTCTTGTGCCTCGCTTGAAATTATCTCTCCCCCCCACCCCCCCACTCCTCTTTTGATTGATTTTTATACTCACATACATGGCACATTTTTTATGAAATATATTGTGGAGTTGCCTGGTCGACACGTGTAATATATGGATTGCCTACGTGACTGGCCGGAGCCGGTCGTCCGTGTGCAATCCCTCTCCGACAGCGGCACGAAAACCATCCCCGGAAGATACGTCAAGCCCCCTTCCGACCGCCCCTCGCACGCTGCCGACGATCGGAGCCTCGCGATCCCCGTGATCGACATCGCAGGCGGCGCAACTGCGGAGGAGGACGAACGCATTGCGTCGGCGTGCGAGGATTGGGGGTTCTTCCAGGTGGTGAACCACGGGGTGAGCCCGGAGCTGATGCGGCGGGCGCGGGAGGCGTGGCGCGGGTTCTTCCACCAGCCGATGGCGGAAAAGCAGCGGTACGCGAACTCCCCCGCGACGTACGAGGGATACGGCAGCCGCCTCGGCGTCGAGAAAGGCGCAATTCTCGACTGGGGCGACTACTACTTCCTCCACCTCCGCCCCCGCCACCTCTTGAGCCACGAGAAGTGGCCATCACTTCCTACCTACTTACGGTACTTTTCAAATCATGCACTTTAGAACGATATTTTTAATATTTATATTCAATATATATTCTGGGCGCACGAGTAGGGACACCGTGGAGGAGTACGGGCGGGAACTTATAAAGTTGTGCGAAAGATTGATGAGAATTTTGTCGAGGGGGCTCGGGCTCGACAGCGGGCAGTTGCAGGCGGCGTTTGGCGGTGGCGGGGATGACAACGACGACGACGGAGTTGGAGTTTGCATGAGAGTGAACTTCTATCCGAAATGCCCGCAGCCGGAGCTGGCACTGGGGCTCTCATCGCACTCCGACCCGGGCGGCTTGACGGTGCTCCTTCCCGACGACCGCATAAAAGGGCTCCAGATTCGAAAAGGCGGTAAATGGATCACCGTCGATCCCACGCCCGACGCTTTCATTGTCAACGTCGGCGATCAGATTCAGGTGAGCACTCCATACACCACGTACAGTACTCCAATCTTTAAATAATTATTATATACAATTTTCATCATTTATTGTTATCTTTGTTCTGAAAACGGCTTGTCGTTCTCACGGAACAAATGTCATCTTCCTAAGAAGTAACATTATTATTATATTTACCCTATTATTATTATTATTATTATATTTTTTTTTTTTTGAAACTAGCACAAAATTCAAATGCACGTGCTAAATTCGCAAATTTGTCCCGTAGTGAGAGTACTCAAGCAAAATGAATGGCTCGTCCCCACCCCGGTCTCATCAACCACGCAACCACCCACTTGACTACTATTAATTATGTTGTGAATCAATCCAATTGGTTATTAGAAAACAAAAACAAACAAAAAAAAAGAAGAAAGGGTCAATATTACATCTCTTTCCCAAAATAAATAAATAAATTATTAAAATAATAAAAACTGCAACGTAAAGTGATTTATAAAAAAGCAATACTACATTACACTTTGAAGGAGTGTACATTTCACATCTCCATTATTTAAGAGTGGAGGTATGATAAGTGATCACTTGAAGTGATTCCTAAAAGATATTTTTATTTTTAAATAGATGGAGATATAGATTGTATATCATTTTGAAATATACATGTAGCAATTTTTTTTTATAAAAATCACAACACCATGTGCTTGTAAAAATAAAATCAATCACTTCGGCATATATTTTATTTTGATATGCATAAAACTTATTACAAATATTTTTAAAAAATATCTTTCAAAAGATAGCTAATGTGTAAACAACCATAGGTGACAAAAAAAAGATGACCAATTAATATAAGTTACCATCATTTTGGTCCAAATAAGGAGCGTCTAATTAAAACACCAATTAGGTTAATAAATAAAAAATAAAATGGAAAAGCAAGCTATACCACAATCTATTATAATAAGATATATAAATTGAGAGTTTCTATATTGAGTCTATGTACCATTATATTGAGCCACATCCTCTTTAAGAAATAAGGAGCCAATAGAAGTATTCAACACATTCAATAAAAAATATTAGATGCATCCGGTATACTGCAAACCAACTATAAAATATTTATTAAGTATTTAAATATTTTATATTATATATATTATATTTTATTTTATTTTAAAATATTAAGTATCAAGATATTTTATTAAACTTTTAATATACTTTGCGGTGTATAAAATATTAGTATATATACTAAGTGTAGGCAAAAAAAAATTTCTTTCTTTCTCGACACTCTATTAAGTATTACGTATATAAGTACATACACAACATATTTAAAATTCGTAATAAAAAATTTAAAATTTAATTCAGTAAATATATTTAAATTATAAGATTTTATGAATAAAATATATTTAATTAAATTTTGATATAAAAAATTAATTCTATAATATAAGTTGTAGTATATAGTAATTTATTTTTTTTTCAATCACTTTTAATTAACAAGATAAATACATCCAAATATAATTTCTAATTTTAACTTCAAAATTATTATAATAGAAAGTTACAAAATATTAATAAGAAATAGGCTAAATTACAGAAAATCCCCCTCTAATATCCCGCTTTTCCACTTTACCCCCCTGTCATTTAAAAGTCGACAATCTGTCCCCTCGTAATTACCGAATTGTGCAATAACCCCCCGCCGTCAGTTGACCGTCAGTTGACCGTCAGTTTTTTTGAAAATATAATTTCATATACCCAAAATACCCTTGGAAAATATCCCTTAAAAAAAAAAAAAAAAAAAAAACTTCGGAATAGAAAAAAAAAAAAAAAAAAAAAAAGAGGAGGGCATAATGGTCATTTTACCCCATCCGTTAACGGTGTTGCCCCCTAAAAACATTTCTGAAATTACGAGGGGGCAGATTGTCGACTTTTAAATAACAGGGGGTAAAGTGGAAAAGCGGGATATTAGAGGGGGGTTTTCTGTAATTTAGCCTAAGAAATAATTTTTATAATAATGTATAAAAAATTCTAAGTTTTTTGTTATAATTTTTTAATTTTAAAATTGTAATAATTATATATATATATATGTTGGTGGGGGAAGGGCGGGTACTACACTGTTGTATAATAATACGGATGATGGATGATGTTTTGGTGTGTTATAGGTGGTGAGCAATGCGGTATACAGGAGTGTAGAGCACCGCGTGTTAGTGAATGCGGATGCGGAGCGACTCTCAATCGCATTCTTCTACAACCCGAAAAGTGACTTGCAGTTGGGACCGATGCCTGACCTGGTGACCAGTGGAAGGCCGGCGCTCTATCAGCCAATGACGTTCGATGAGTACCGGCTGTCCATTCGCATGAAGGGCCCACGCGGCAAATCTCAGGTGGAATCACTCGAGGGCCAGAGATAACTGCACATTCTGTTCTCTTCTTGTTTTTTTTTTTTTTTTTTTTTTTTTTTTTTTTTTTTTTTTTTTTTTTTTTTTTTTTTTTTTTTGGGGCCTTTTTTGGCTTAATTGTACTTTGGGTTCTAAGGACGCCGTACTTTGGTTCTCCAACTTTTAAATAAATATTTTTAAGTTATTGTTATTAAATTATTATGAATATGATATCTTAATTATTGCCATATCATTAATCACTTTTGTATTGGTGATGCTAATAACTAAATTAGATTGCACAACTTAATTACAATAATTTTTAAAAAAATAATAAAAAAATATTATAAATTAAAATTTAAGTATGAAAACACTCCTTACCTCACAGTTTGGGGATCAAATTGAGGTGCTGCATCAGTAGTCAAAAATGAACTGTAGATACTGAGCCTGGTAGTAGGCCAACATTTTGCACAAGACGATGAAACAAAGAGGAACAGATTAGTTACAAGAGAGGAAAGCATGTACAAAAAGACTAAAAAGTATACGGGGTCCATCTTGCGTGAGCTGACTTACTGCTGGAGTATTGTTCGAATAAAGTTGTCCGAAGAAGAAGGACTAACAGTGTTCCTCAGCAAAATCAAAATCACCTGAAAATCTCAAAATTAGCAGCGTTTCCGCTGTTGCAGTTAGAAACACATCTCAGCTTCCGCCACAGAAAGCAAATCAGTGGCTGCTGCTTTAAGAAGCAGCTGAGCAGCAGTTCAAAAGTCAGGCCAAGAAGGAAATAAGCCGACTTTCTTCATTAATCTGGCGGGCCTTCAAGTTTTCCTTGCCAGCTGAACACATGAAAGGAAAATAAGGAAATTTGGTATGGAAATCTGCTGGCTTTTTCGATCGTTTCTCCAACATGAAGCGTGCTCATGGCGCAGGCATCAAGAGATTTTTCAGTCTCTTCTCGGAATACTGTTACATATATAGGGACATAGAACAATAAGATCTTCCTGAGCAATAGTACAAGCAAACTTCAAAGACAAAAAAAAAAATTAAACATTTTAAGAGGCAAACTGTGCCACCACCTAACTGCTATAAGTTAACAAAAGGAGTTCTCATCAATGTCATCAAATCTCCATTTAGGGAGATAATGAACACAGTTTTGCTGAGTCCTACTGCCTCCCTTTCTTAGAACTGCAGCTAGGGCACTTATACTGCTTTATGCTCTCCGCTTTCGCGGGAGTTATCTTTACGCATTTCCCGTGATACCACCTCTCGCATACATCACAACCAATCCAGAACTCATCAGCATTATAATTGCCACCACAGGTTCCGCAAAGGGTTTCGCTGTGTTCGTCGTCTTCTTCTTCACCATAACCTTCATCAACCGTCTTCGAATTGTTCTTTACCTGCCCATCATTTGATCGCTGTAAAGGTGGAAAGGTAAATTGTTAGGGATCGTGTGGGGGTGTTGGGGGAGGGTGGTGTTTGTGTGATATTAGAAGTATTCGAACTTTGTTACCTTTGTTGATAGTTTGGATTTGTTTCCTGTATCATTGCCAGCCTTGTCTTTTTGCTGCCTACGATCAGATACTACTTCAAAAACAGTTGGGAGATCATTGATCATGCTAAACAAACGCTTCCTGTTGGTTTGGAAGAAAGTAGTAGTAAGTGCGGATATGCAATAATGTCTTGAGAAGCAGGAAATATACCTGGTAATACCCTAAAACAATAGTAAAACAATAACAACGAGAATGGGTTGAAGATGATAGTTTTTCTTGTCATTGCTGTCCTTTCCGAGTGCACAAGACCTTCAAACTTGTCAAAATCTATTTGGAAAGTTGAGCTCAAACTTAGCCAAATCCTCTCAATTATAGACAACATGTCTAATATACATCTATCTACTTTGTGCCAGGTGTATACAATAAGATAGAGGTAAGAAAACATGAAGCCCTAATTTTAGGTGATCTGCTAAAATCCATTCAATCAGAGCAAAATGAAACATTTCACCAATTCGATCTTTTTACTACTATTAATTTATTCCATTTTAAATGTTCCACGAGTTTATTATCGGGAGAATAATAATTCCTCATTCGCATATATAACTCTATTAATTTTCTTTCTTCAGATATTTACTGCATATTACTATATTAGTTGAAGTACAACAGAAAGAAAGGTGAAGAACATTGACAAATGCCCTCTATTGATTCCATTGGAGAAATCCGGATAGAATGGTGTTTTACATAACTCATGCACTTGTAGCATGGAAGACTTTTGAATGCGGCTATACTCTAGTCTATTACCGCTATGGTGTCCCATTACAAAAAAGGAGAAGTTTGACTTTCCTAGCATACTTTGATTAGCAGCATGACTAGCACATTCTAAAGGTTGTCTTAAGATAATTATGCATGCCTCATCAAACTGTGAAAAAACATGTCTAACAGTCTGTGTGAGAGCACGTCTCGATGAGAAAAACATCAGTGTAAGGTTGTCATGAGCTCATTAGAAGGTTGTGTGGGGAGCATTATCACAACATTCCAACTAATCATAATCTTATGTTGAAGTTTCAGGTCGACCGTCTGCCATCAAATAAATCAATAAAATCTAGTACTGAGTAAAATTGGCATAGTTACATGCCAAAATGAAAGTCTATCTAAAAGTATGCCTCCAAAAGGAGAGTTACTCATCACAGAATCAACACAGAATTTACTCATCACAGAATCATAATCTTATAATTTGCTTACCTCTAGTTACCAGCAGCTTTTTTGAAATCTTAGATTTCATTACAATGATCAACTATGTTCTTAGAGAAAGTAGCTAAGAGGCCCAATATCTGACTTACATTTGCCATAGTCTCAGAAGATAAGAACATCATAAGCACAAGGCTCCGGCCACTACGAGCTTTGGGCGGGCTGAATTTACTCGTAATCTTACCCACGTATGAAAGAAGTTTATCCCCATTATTTGAGACCATAATTCCCAGGCCACACCGAAGCAACCTTCCTATTACGCCAAGACCCATCCTTTAGCCAGATTCAAAGGCTATGTCCCTGATATTCAAAATCTTCTTTGGAATCTCACCAGCATCCTAAGGTCCTACCTACCTAATCTATGAAACCTTTGTTCATCTTGGATCTGAATCAACATTTTTCACAATTCAACTAACGTGCTTAAGTAACCAGTGAATGAACCCTAAGGATGTTATGCTTCAACAATATATGAAATGAAGTTATCCTATTCCTGTTGCACTCTCATAAATTTATCAATGCGAATAATGACCGACATCATCTGATTGCATTGACATAAGGCAAGTCTTAAGGTTGCTCCATTGCAAGTTGGGCATTATTGCTTTGATGGAACAACTTTTCCACTTTCTACTATGTTCTTAGAGAAAGTAGCTAAGAGGCCCAATATCTGACTTACATTTGCCATAGTCTCAGAAGATAAGAACATCATAAGCACAAGGCTCCGGCCACTACGAGCTTTGGGCGGGCTGAATTTACTCGTAATCTTACCCACATATGAAAGAACTTTATCCCCATTATTTGAGACCATAATTCCCAGGTCACACCGAAGCAACCTTCCTATTACGCCAAGACCCATCCTTTAGCCAGATTCAAAGGCTATGTCCCTGATATTCAAAATCTTCTTTGGAATCTCACCAGCATCCTAAGGTCCTACCTACCTAATCTATGAAGCCTTTGTTCATCTTGGATCTGAATCAACATTTTTCACAATTCAACTAACGTGCTTAAGTAACCAGCGAATGAACCCTAAGGATGTTATGCTTCAACAATATATGAAATGAAGTTATCCTATTCCTGTTGCACTCTCATAAATTTATCAATGCGAATAATGACCGACATTGACATAAGGCAAGTCTTAAGGTTGCTCCATTGCAAGTTGGGCATTATTGCTCTGATGGAACAACTTTTCCACTTTGGATGAGATTATGCATCTTTAACCCTCGCTAAATCCTCTAATGGCAAAACTCTGGTGCACTTGGTTGCTTTCAGACCTTGTTTGAAAAACTAGAACAGAAAGTATTTTATCTAAAAAGGAAATGCCACTAACAGTCAAAAGAAGCTCACAACCTCAAGTTTAAGTACAAAAGTATCATTCAAACACAATTAGAAGCACATCATCCTTCACAGAAAGATGATCCATTTATACTTTTATAATTCTTATAGCAATATACTGAAATTGCATGATAAGATTTATGGAGAGAATAGTAGTCATTTCTTTTCTTTTTAAGCTCATAGCACCTTATTGTTGATTATATTACATCAGTACAAGAACTTAAAAGCAACGGAATAAGAGAGAATTACTTTTCACTTCAAAATCTCGCATGAGTTGAAACAAAATTGCTTGAGCATTCCGGGTGACTTAATTTCATGTATCCTGAATAACCCCCTAAAGGAGATTATATATCACAAAAGAATTTCAATGAAACCTTTAACTAGTCTTTTACCTGAGAAGAGACAAAAGCAAAAAGTTGGACCAACAAATGCATATCCTTAAAGTCAATAGCAAACTAACTCCATTCTATTGTAACATTACCAACCATCATCTCTCAACTCAACCCAGCTCAACTTTAATAAAGACACATAGTGTATTTGGCTCTATGATTCTTAGAAGGAATTGACAATGTTCATAAAATCCTCTCAAGATGTGTTTGAGCTGTCACTTCCCCTCATTACCTATCATTATCTCTCAATTCAACTCAGCCTTAATATCACCCACAGTGGATTCAATTGTTTTGAACTCTCTCTTCTCCTAAATATATAGTGCCTATACTTTTATAATCGAGCGTAATCATGTCATTTAGAACTTACTCTCTTCTTTCCATCACTAACTGGAATCGTCTCAGGAAAATTGTATATCTATGTTGTATGTCACGTAAAACGGCCCTCCCTCGATTTATCTTCATCCTGGCAACTCCCACCTCACACTAAAATATGCACATATTGTTCCAATTCTATCTCTTCAACACTACTGTACATTCATCTCAGAATCCTCATTTCCGCAATGGTCAGTTTAGTACACGTTATCTCCTAGCAATACAACATTCAACACTGTAAAAGTAGTGGATTGTTCGACAGTCATATAGAACACAACTTCAAACTTTCAACGGCCATCTTGGTTCATAGGATTCTTCTCTCAAAACTAGGGACTCTCCGCAAGGGAATCTAACGAGGCCAAATCAAGGATTTCCTAACAATCTCACATTCTCAAAAATGGAAAGAAAAGAGAATCTAAAACGTATATTCCCTTGATAATCTTAGATTTTCACATAATCCTTTATACTCAAATAACAATAACATTGACTATAGCACAAGTAGAGAGTTCACATCAAATCAACACCACTGCATCAAAAAAAATGCTACCTCCTTTCGCAATTACCTAAGTCGAAGAACAAAAATTAATATCTCAAACCATTGCATCTAATTAGCATCACAATAAATCCTGCATAGAAAAACAATATGAAAAAACTGGAAAGAGAACGATACCTTTCATTTCGATTGAGTCGAGCCCCGAAATAGAACGCGACGGAGAGAAGCCACGAATCACTATGCACGGCCACGAGCGAGAGCCAATCCTTGCGATTCATCCCATCCCTCGCGAAATTGATCCCGAGCGCCGGTTCAGGGAGCTCGGGGGGAACCTCCTCCGCTGGTAGGGTTACCTCCCACGAGTCGTCGGGGTGGCCGTACAAGCATAGGTTCTCCTTCTCTGTCCCAAGTCCAAGCACCAAAAGCCACCAAAATCCAACACGTAAATCACCAAAATCCTAAAATATAACAAAAAATTCGATGAATAAGGGAGCAAAAGAGCACGGATCTGGGACCTGGATCGCACTGGCCATAGAACTCGTCCACATCTGAGAGGAGAGAGAGAGAGAGACATCAGAGAGGTCTAGAGAGAGAGAAAGAGCTCTATAGATAGAGAGAGAGAGAGAGAGGAACCACCGTTGGTGAGGGCGCGGACGATGCCGGTGCGGCGGCCACTGAAGTCCTTGAAGATCTCCTCAACGGAGCGAGGGGTGGAGGAGATCGAGCCCACTTCCATGGCGGAGACGACGAAGAGATCGGAGGAGGGGAGAGATCCACCGCCACGAAGAGAGCTCGCTCGAGGAGGATCAAGGAGAAGAAGAAGAAGTGGAGGAGACGGAGAACGAACGCATGTATGCGGGGTCGAGAGAAGAGTTTATGATCGATAAAACCATCAATTAATTTAAAAGAGAAAAAAGAGAAAAAAAAAAGTAAAGAATAATAAGGCAAATTTTTGGTAAAATGTACTAATACTACCCCCTCCTCAACTATAGGATTTTACTGAAATTAGTCCCCCAAGTTTACTTTTGTTACTTGGATATTGTTTTAACTTCATACTACTTTAAAATTTAATAGTTCTATCAGGTATCAATCCCTACTTTTGTTTTTTTTTTTTTTCTTTTTAATTTTTGATCAAATTTTAAAAAAAATTCAAAACAATAATGTTTAGGGGATCAACATACATATGCACCTAAAATTTAGAGGAGCAAACAATTAGTTGGACCAAATTTGTACCCAATGACTCGCTCGTGATCTGGTGCGGTCGAATCGAGTCACTTTCGTGGGTTCATATTCCTGGTGCCATTAACAACTGTTTCGCCTGGGATTCAGCATAGAGATTTCTATGCGGGCGCCGGGAGATGGAAAAACGCCGGACGTCCGTACCAATGCAATGGTGTTGAATCTGTTTGGAGTCCGATGTTAAAGGGTGTTGGATGAGATGAGTTGTTTTTACGGAGCCTACCTAGACCCGGTCCAGTGGACTGGATCGACTACAACAAAGCTAAGAAGATCAGGAAATGTAGTAGTAGTAGTAGTAGTAGTAGTAGTAGTAGTAATAGTTAGTAGTTGTGCCTAATCTTACTACAACAGTAGTTCTACAACAGTAAATTCTATTTTTATGCTCTAAAAATGGATAGTCTAAATCGATCGAGTGTAGTAGTATCTTGGTAGACATGGTCCATGCAGTAAAGGCATTTCGATCTCCCACTCACCCTCCTCAATAGGGCCAATGATTACTCTTCAGATCTTCAGCTTTTTGACCGTTACTACATTCCATATAACACTCAAAGCAGGCGCCTTCCTCATTTGCTTAAACAAAACAAAACAAAACAAAACAAACCAAAAAGGGCAATAAGAAAATCCCAATTCCCAAGTGCTCTACAAGATAAATTAAAAAATAATAAAAAATTAAAATCAAAGTTTTTGCTTCTGCTGCTCCCAATATAACTTACAGCTGAATTTTAATTTTAATAGAATAATAATAACTTGGCACTCACCCATTTAGCTTTGATTTGACAATGAAATTCTACACGCTAAAGAAAGTAAGAGTTCATAAGTAGAAAAGCGATCTTTCCTGCGCAAGATTGGCAGATAAACAGTGAACTAACAAAATAACACTGCTGGAGGTTGCGCAAACGGAAAAACCAGCACACACAGCAGCTAAGGAACTACTTCTGCAGGTGGAAATTCGAGCTACTAACCAAATATTTCGAATTGAAGTAGGAAGGGTATGAATAAACACATAATTTAAGTATCTACTAATCAAGATAACAATTGCTGGATACCTGCCTTCTGATCGACCGTAAGTCTAGTAGGGAATTTGATCTGAAATCTGATCCTCATGTTACCTTTCTTAGACGGCTCCTTAGTGATCGGCATACCTTCCCCTTGCACGATTTCCTCATTATTGGGACTAATAATGGATCTGATAGGGATGGATAGCGTTCGACCGTCGAGTGTAGTTACTTGGACGGTACAACCTGTGAGAGCCTCAACGAGAGAAACTTTCTGCGTGACGATTAAGTCGTTCCCGTCTCTTTTGAACACACCGTGTGGTCTTTCATCAATGATGAATACAAGATCCGAAGGTATTAAATTGCGCGTCTCGTTGCCCTTCTCAGGAAAGGTGATCTTGGTACCCTTCTTCCAGCCAGGCTTGACTTCAATCACTAAAATTTCCTCTACAGTTGTTGGCCTCCTGTAGAAAGACATTAGTGTCGATAGCACGATACAACTTTCAAAAAGTGGAATATTTGGACAATCCGACTTCTCCAGATATAATGATTTGTAAAATAGTGCATACAGAGTTGAGTGAAAAATATGATAATTTCAGTACTATCCTGATATCGCCGCTTGGCATCTGAACTGCTTACTTAAAAACTTTTAGTCACTGAACTTTTTCCATACATTATCCCTATAATGTTTTGAGACAGTTCTGTTTCTCTAGGCAGCAGAAAATAGCTGGTTACAACTGCAGCAATAAATGAGAACTATTGAAAAGATAATTGAGGAAAAAAATATATAAAAAAAAGGAAAAAAATGAAGTGCTCGAATTCCTTCCATCGAAGTAAAATTTTTTGTAGGTCTAGGATTCCATATATGTACAATCAAAACATGTGGTCTAAGTTCTAATGCAAAACAATGATATTTGTAGCAGTATAATAAGAAAAATATTCGATATTCTACAATCTTTTCCCATTATTTTCTATCGCTATCTAGACAAATTCAGTCAAGGGCTGCTATAACTAAAGTTTTTTCTTTTTTTTTTTGGGATCATAATCATCTACAACCTCTACTATATAGTTTAGTAAAGCATTATAAAACAATACAAATCTGATAAAGAAAAAACAAGGACACAGACCGCAGATATGAGATGCATCTATCCCCATACTAAGCCTGCTACATATGTTTAGGCTACGTGATAGAGCACACCAAGACCTTTAATGACTTGAAACTATTACCGTTCTTCCACAAGAAAGATGAACAAACAGTTCGATTTTTTTTTTTCCCTCCATAATTTGTTTGCCAACAGTTTCTGTACATGTTTAATTCTTTAGTAAGCTTCTTAATATATCACAATCTACAAATTTGCCTATCACATTTTTGAATAGAGATGTTTACATACATGTACCTTACAAAACATTTGCGTGCATTGATACCCTTACAAGATCTGAATTTCATGCATGCCCTTCAAAATCTTAGCTGCTTACTATACCCTTGGACTTGTAGAAATCCCCCCCCCCGCGAAATAATTTTTTATAATGCAAAACCAACTCCCACCATCATTGGATGACTCACCAACATAAATTGAGTATTCTTGTAAGAAACTACACTAAGAGCAAGTGAAAAATCAGTTTTGTATATTATTATATATGTATACAGATGATTTTGACTCCATAGGAATACATTTACGCAACATTAGCAAATTCTATTCCTCTGTGTTCACAAGTCATGACACTATGAGGATCAAGGCGACATCACCGAGGAAAAATGAAGGGAAATGATAGACCTTGCGCCCCCGAATATAAACCCTAATGGAGACAGGAAACAGGGTAGCAGCATATCTTAATACAGTTGTTGTGCTCCAGAATCCAGATCATAGACTTTTCTACCAGTCTATGATACTAGTTGAATTAAAACCCCGCAGCAATTCACTACGCTGCCCTAGTTGATGACCAATGTATGCAGAATAAATACAAATATGTTTACTATAGATGGGTGCAATGGTTTTACTTTTGTGATAACTAGGAACGAGATATCTGCAGATTACAACTTCTGCTCTCTCACATGATGCTAATGATGAAAACAAATCATGATGTCGTTCTCGCAGACCTAATCATTACTGCCGGACGTTTGATGTTTCACATGCTCTGCAATGTACCTCATCCAATCAATATACAAAGATTGGAAAGGGAAGTTATAACAAGCGTAGTAGTGTTAGGGCAAAATTAAGTAGATGAAACATAGAGATCAAAGAATAACACTAAATGAAAGCATGTACTAAAAAATCAAAGCTGATGTAACTTTAGCCAAACAATAGAAAGTCATCAGAAATTTACATAGTTCCTATTGTCCGACAAGAAAGGAAAAGAACAAATTACCTGCGTAAAGTTTCGACAGAAGAGTAATGAGTTAAAAATCGAAGTGAACGAGCAAGCGCGACGGCATAGGGATAACTACTACATTTCTCCGTATGACATGTTTTAATGTATGGAATTTTTCTGCATCGTGCAGCACCTATGCTACATCTAATCACAAATGTCTCTGCCAATGCAACTCCTATCTTTCAACATCTTTCTATTCATCTCGATCTTATGCTTCAAGTTGGTATAATAATAATAATTAAGGAGTAGCAAGCAAGTAAGAAACTTGTAGCACAAAGCAAATAGAGGCATTAGAAAAGCTCACCCGTGCGCATCGAGAATATCTCTGGAAATCTTCATCTTCTTCGTCGCGCCCTTATACAGCTCCTCGAGGGTGCACACCAGAGTCCTCTCAATCTGCGGCGCCTTCCTCGCCGCGCTCCCCGACCCCTCCCCGGCCCCCGCGAACGCCGAGAAGATGTCCTCCCCAAAGATGCCCCCCCGCCCAAACCTACCGCCGCCGCCGCCGCCGCCGCCGCCGCCGCGCGAGCCTCCTGCGGCGGAGTCCCGGGGCGCTCCGGCATAGAATGGGCTAGAGGAGCCGAAGATCTCGGAGAAGATCTCCTCGGCGCTCCTCGGGTTAAACCTAAACCCGGCGCCGGGGGCGGGGGAAGGGGGCGCTTGGCCTTTGAGGCCTTCTTCGCCGAACTGGTCGTAGATGGCGCGCTTCTGGGGGTCGCTCAAGACCTAAATAGAGAAGAAGAAGAAGAAGAAGAAGAAGAAGAAGAGAGAGAGAGAGAGATTGAGTGCGAGTATATATATATAGAGAGAGAGAGAGAGAGAGAGAGAGAGAGAGAGAGAGAGAGAGAGAGAAATGGTTACGTCGTAGGCGTCGGAGATTTGCTTGAAGTTGGCTTCGGCGTCGTGCTTGTTGTTGGGGTTCTTATCCGGGTGCCATTTCATGGCCAGCCTGCGATACGCCCTCTTCAGCTCCTCCTCTTTGGCGCTCCGATCCACCTGCAGCACCTTGTAGTAATCCACGCCCATCTCCCTCTCTCTCTCTCTCTCCCTCTCCCTCTCCCTCTCCCTCCCCCTCCCCCTCCCCGTCTCTTTGGTGGAGTCTAAACGCGCAAGAGAGGGATTGGAGGAGAAAGGGACATCTCCCAGAAAATAGATACTATCACTGTGGAGATGGAGACTTGGAGAGCCAGAAGAGATTACCACAAATTTAAGCCTCTCTCTCTCTCTCTCTCGCTCGCTCTACGTCCCTATTATTATTATTATTATATTATTATTATTATTATTATTAGTTGATTCTAATATAAGATAGATAGAACTGTTTATTTTAAAAATAAATATAAATTTAAAAATAAAGAAGATAAGATCAATTTTATATTTAAATAAAAATTAAATTATTTTTAAGAATAAAAAAATAAAAAAATTATAATTTTAAAATAATAAATATTTTATCTTATTAATTAATATAAAATTATTAATTAAATAATAATTTAATTTATTTAATTAATTATTGCTAGATAATATTAAATATTAATTGATAAAATAATTATTAATAATAATTTAATTAATTATTGCTAGATAATTCTAAATATTAATTGGCAAGATAATTAATAATAATGAGTATTGTTAATAAATAATTTAATTAATTATAAATAATTTAATAAATTAATGAGTTAATTATCTAATAGTTAAATAATTAATTAATAAAATAATTAGATTAGTCAAAATTTTAAATTAATTAAATAGTTAATATAATAATTAAAATTATATTTATTTTAATTAAGTTTATTTTTTAGTGAGAAAAAATTTATTTTAGGAAAAAAATTGGAACAGTAATTCGTCTTTTACCAATTTATTCTAGAAAGATAAGAATTACTGTTCTCGTCCAAACCAAACACATTTGAATAATAAGATTAGAATAAAATATTATTTCAATTCTAGTTTTCAAGCAAAACGCAGTCTTAAAGAACTGTCCAGTGAACTATACACATAGTTCCAACTTCGAAATGAAACAAACGTGAACTTGTCTTTTTATTCCGGCTTTAATGCTAGCGCCAGAAGCTTAGTTTGTTTTTGTTTAGATAATTTATTGTATTTGTTGTCCATCGACAGTTATCATTTTCTTTTTTTTAAAAAAAAAAATTATAATTAATTGGCTGAATATTCATAACAAATATATAAGTACGAGAGTAACAAATACACCTCTTTTCACCAATTTATTTGTTTTTTTTTGTTAAGTGAAAGAAACATGACCGTTTATTTCCTCGGAAACTAGACTCCGTGATTAAAAGGGAAAAAGATTTCGTAAGTTCTTGTGTGAGTAACTCATGTTGAATATACAAAATTCTAACTTAAATGAAAGCTCAGGATACCAGGTGATCTTTATAGATACGGGCAACACATAACCTAAAAATTCTCAATTGTGTAAGTAGATAGATGATATCTCCCACTTACCAGCTATATGTTCATCATCAGGGGGAGTAGTAAGACAAAAAAGAGCCAAATTAGGTGATTCTCACTTAAAACTGTCCAGTTCAATTATAGACCAAAACAAGCATTTGCTTATGCCAAATTTTTCACAATTCGTCAACCGTCCCCAACACCAACACAAGTGGCGAAAGGATTGATGATTTATATCTGAGATTCTAAATTCGAAACAAGCCTAGCTGCTTCACATTTTTAGCTAAGTTTATTTTAAAATAAACGAAACGAAATAACATGCTACCTTTTTCTCTCTGAAAAAAAAAAAAAAAAAAAAAAAAATCTACAATTCAACCGAAATCTCCGCCACGATTTTGAATTCCAAATTCAAATGAACAATCAGCTAACAGATCGATTAGATTGATATCCTTCAAGCATCCAAAATGGAATTAAACAACCACAATAAAAGACATTTTGCTCCAGTAAGTGACAAAGACAAAACCTTTCAAAAGTCCTCCGTCTATTTGCGAAACAAAATCAAACCAACTAACCCACGTCATTAATTAAACAGAATATACAACGTTCCAACAATATGTAATCAACTCATTAAACTTCCTTAGCCTAAAAGAAGTCCCATCAATTTCCTCGCGTTTCTGACCGAATCCAAAGCACCCCAGTAGGACAATTTACGAGCAACATGATTATAGTTCATAAATAATGTTCTGATTTAGCATCATCACATTTTATCCAGGGAGAGAAAAATAAATAGATGACTGCACAGCGATGGCCACCTCCTCCAGAAGTTTCTTTTTTTTTTTTTTTCCATATAATTTATTGTTTCATTGTACTTATGTACAAAACCAAACGATGACCAAAATTGCCCAGGAAAATTTTACTGTTTCCAATTAACACAGTTACATGCCGCTAGGCTAATCATATTTCTACTGTTAGTTGTATACAACCTAAAATTTCTCCGCAGAAGGTAAACCCCACAACAAGCAACTAGGGAAGATGTTTTTCTCCTGGGGAGTACATTACATACAACATACAGATGCCCGCCAGCCATTGTAGCGAAATCCGTCATCAGGTTTAACACCACATTGCATTCTTCGAAATCACTAAACACTAAATAACAAGGAGAACTCAGGCTTTATACAAGTTACTTTCCACACAATCTGAAGGACTTTGAGTTAAAACTAATATACTTACAAGATTTTAGCCGACAGAGGCGGATTCTTGGGTAACTTCTTGTGCACCAACGGCAGCCGAACAGCCTGTATCTGCTGCCTGGCTTTGGCTAGCCTGCGCCTGGCCAGAAGCTTGTGCTTCTTGCACAAGCCCCAAAACCACCAGAGTGGACCTAAAGATAATAAACACCAAATTCAAGATTTTATGACACTTCAGATTCCGTGGCTAAATTCATGATAATGAACAAAACTCGAGGGGCTTTCAAATATTATATCACTGCAAGTTCATCTAATTACCTACATACTCTTGTAAAATACTAATCCTGAATTTTCATATTTTAACATGCTAATCTAAAAACCTTGAGATGGGGAGTCTTTTAATTCAATGGGGGTACAACATTAGTTTTGTAACTGAAAATGAAATTTAAAGAGAGGCACTTTTTGTACGGGTATATATGTAAGAAATTAAGTTTTCGAGAATATATATATATATATATACGTAGGCTATTTTACAGGGGTATATGTGTAAATATCTTATAAGAAATAGACCTTGGAAGTGCTGAACGTATGCTTGGCTGACTTGCATGCTCGATCAAGGGGGGCTTCAGCACAGGATTTCTGTTCAATGCATTTTCTAGCTGTGGAGCTGGTAACTGGAGAATGTAACAAAGGAGCACTAATAAATATACAGAAAAATATTGACATATTCAAGAAATTCAACGCATAAAGCATCTCGCTCGTCCTGCCTCTAATATACACCACTGCAAAACCATGATCACTAGAAGAAAAAATATACTGCATTAGTTAAGTGAAACATGCCCCGACCACATTTAGATAGCATATAAAATAGAATATTCTAATAATAGTAAATGAATACAAATAACATTAACTACCCTATACATGAGAATTAAGTGGACCTATGACTGTTCTGTAATTTTGATATTACGTAATTTCCTCCATTCAGTTCTACATTCGATCTTTTTGCGGTCTTCTTTTGGGGCAAAAACAAGAACTACCAGCTTGTCACACTACGTCCCATATCAATTTTGGTCTTCCCTAAGAAGCCACTCTCAAAGCACCTTACACTTGAAGTAACTCCCACCTGATGAATGAGACAAATTTCCACAAATAGTATTTCTAAGTTCACTTGCATCTTAGTATTTCTAAGTTCACTTCCATTTAGCATTTCTAAGTTCACTTGCATCTTAGTATTTCTAGGATTAATGACACAAATAGTCCCTGAAGTTAGTTCTGAATTTCAATTTCATCCTTAGAAGTCTTTGAATTTGACTCCCATTTCACTAAAACCTTAAGGTTTCAATTTCAATGATTATCCCTAAAGTTTTTCTTCCATTTCAATTTAATCCTCGGAGCTTCTATTTTAACTTGGCAAAATCTAATGATGCTGTTTGCATGGAGATAGTATACTTGGGGAAACTATAATTGTTACGCATGACAAACTCTAGGGACTTAATTGTTATGATTTAAAAAGGATAAAACTGAAATGGAGATCAAGACTAATCCTATTTTTAGCTAAGCTCCCTAGAAGCATCTTACGCCAAAGGCAAGGCAAATAAAACAGTCACGTAATCATCCACCTTTATTCATCAATTTTCTAACGACTGATTCAGAAAGAACAACAAGCAACTGCATCGTAAACATGACAGGAATGATTCAGAAGGAGCAACAAGCAACTGTCATAAACATGCCAGCAGAATATGACTAGAATATGACTACAAAATTACGCATAGCAAGTAAAGCCAACCTGCAGGAGCACACTGTATGACTGAGGTTTTGTCTGGATGGCACATTTCAAGAATCCCACCCATAATTTTGGATATTTCCATATCTGCAGCAATTTTTAGCCAACATTGGAGATCAAGAAAATCTTAAACTAGACATAAATACTTTATTCCCATTCATAAACGAATATTATAAAAACCTGCTTGCTTATGAGCCGTGACATAATCTCCATTACAAAGTCTACCTGAAAAATAAGCACAATTGTGACACCATCAGTACAAGCGGAATATATATATATATATATATATATATATATAGAGAGAGAGAGAGAGAGAGAGAGAGAGAGAGAGAGAGAGAGAGAGGACTTGTGTGCAATTAGGAGCACGGAGGCCTTAGTGCTCCTAAACCATTTTTTATGATGGAATTTTCGAATCGACGATCGACTTAGTTAAACTTGATCTAGCGTATTTGAAGTATCTAGAAAATAAATTTTGCGATTTTTTAAAATCATTTACCTAATGATCGAAAAGGTTCAAAATTAATAATTTTTAATGGTTGATGTGTACCGTTTGCAAGTTTAATGGTATAGAAGTATTCAAATCATATAAAATTTTACTAAAAAAAAATTTATACTATGTGCAACAATATCAATATCTCTGATCGAAAAATTTAGTGCTATATCTTAGCTTTTTGTAAGATTTTTATTTTCAGTCGTTGATTTTTAAGTCCTTTCGATCACTAGATAAATAATATTAAAAAATCACAATTTATTTTCTAAATATTTTAAATACACTAGATCAAGTTTAACAGAGTTGATCATCGATTCGGAAGTTGCATCATCAAATTTCAGTGCTATATCTTAACTATATCCATATATATAGTCCGACTACTATGCTATCGATAGCACCAAGTACTTGGTGCTATCAAGTTTTCTACCATTAGATCTATCCCTTTGATCATTTTCATCCCTTAGATCATATTATTCCACCAATCACCCACTAGACCCTAGGGGCCCACTATCATCCTAACTGCAAATCCCTTCATTCAAGGGCCGAAAATCTAGTAGCACCAATAACTTGGTGCTATTAATAGTATAGTAGCCTAGTTCTATATATATATATATATATATATAGAGAGAGAGAGAGAGAGAGAGAGAGAGAGACAGAGACAGAGTGAGAGAGAGAGAGAGAGAGAGAGAGAGAGAGAGAGAGAGAGCTAGGCTGGAATACTATTAATAGTACCAACTCATTGATGCTATTAAGTTTTTGACCCTTGGATTAAAAGATATGTGGTTGAGATGATAGTGGGCCCCTTGGTAGGTGGTTAGGAAAATAGTAAAATTTAACGGGTGAAAATGATCAAAGAGGTTGATCTAAGAGTAGAAAACTTAATAGTACAAATGTCTTGGTACTATAAATAGTATAGTAGCCAAGTTCTATATATATATATATATATATATATATATATATATATATATATATATATATATATATATATAGAGTCCGGCTACTGTGCTTGTACAAGCACCAAGCAATTGGTGCTTGTAAGTTTTCTACCGTTAGATCTAACCCTTCGATTAATTCTATTCCTTAGATCATACTATTCCACCAACCACCCACTAAACCCAAGGGGCCCACCATCATCCTAACCCCACATTCCTACATCCAAAGGTAAAAAACTCACAAGCACAAATAACTTGGTGTTTTTACAAGCATAGGAGCTCAATTCTCTCTCTCTCTCTCTTTCTCTCTCTCTCTCTCTCTCTCTCTCTCTCTCTCTCTCTCTCTCTCCTATATATATATATATATATATATATATATATATATATATATATATATATATATATATAGCGTAGGGCTACTATATTCTTATGAGTATAAATTCCTTTATACTCGCAACTTTTTCACCCTTGGATGAAGGGATGTGTGGTTACGATGATAGCGCTCCCTCTAGGGTTTAGTGGGTTGTTGGTGAAATAGTATAAATCCTAGGGGACCACTATAATCCTAATCGCACATTCCTTCATCCAAGGGCCGAAAACTTATGAGTACGAAAGGATTTTACTCATAAAAATATAGTAGCCGGACTCGTATATATATATATATATATAGTTGGGCTAGAATACTATTCGGTAGCAAACAAGCCCTATTACTACCGATTTGTTTTCGATGATGGAGCCTCCAAATTGATGATCAACTTCATTGAATATGATCTATATCACTTGAAGTATCTAGAAACTAAATTTGAAATCTATTCGACGTCATTGACCTAATGATCAAAGTGTTGCAAAATTTGTAATTTTAATGGTCGATATGAGGCGTTTTATCGTTTAGCGGTGTAAAGAAATCTAAATCAATTGAATTTTGATTAGAAAATTCATTAAATTATTTAAAACAAAATCTATACTCTTGATTTTGATTAAAACACTCCTATCATCACTTTTTGAAGGATATTTATTTTTAACCGCTCATTTTTATGTCCGATTGATGGACAAGAGAACAATATCAAAAAAGTAAAAAATTTGATTTCCAGACAATTTAAATACTCTAGATTATGTTCAACGGTGCCGATCGTCGATTTGGAAGTTTCATCATTGAAAACAAATCAGTAGCAATGGAGCCCATTTACTACCGATAATATTCTAGCTCAGCTCTCTCTCTCTCTCTCTCTCTCTCTCTCTCTCTCTCTCTCTCTCTCTATATATATATATATATATATATATAATGACTGACTACAAAATATAATTACTATCATAGTCCATGAAGAAAGCAGCAAAAAACTGGGAAGCAAAACTTGAATCATATACAAAAACAAGTAAAGCCGTAGTCTGATAGAATTACTTAAAACTCAGATGCTTCAACTTAAGAAGAAAAATTACTTCTGACTCACCAAGGAAGGGAATGCACTGATTGCTTGTATAACCGTTCGCATGAATAACAAAGGGAGAGGTATCTGTTCAACCTGCAAATATAGTAATTCGTATCAGAAACATCATCATAAAAACAGGAGGAACTTTTACATATAGGTTCCTACAAACTATCAATTCACATATATACACGCTCCCTGCAAAATCTAAATTTTAAGACATACCCCTTTGAACAGGTTTCTTTTTTCCAAAAACACCCAAAAGTTGGTAGTTTTCTAATTCATAAAGGAAGTTGATTACTTGATTTTGCATTAAAAAGAGCAGTATTTTTGTATGCATAAGTGTGCATATATAAGAAATTTAAGTTTCTAAAGGGCACATACGAAATCAGATTTTGCACGGATATATATGTAGATAGAAAGTTTTCCAGGGGTATATGCATAAATATCTCATAATTATTCAATGAGAAGGGCTCTGCTTTTGAGATACATACCAGCTGATTCAATACCTTAGCCAGAACCTGATGGGTGAAAACCTGCCGCTGCTCAAAACAAGCAGAGCAAGCATCCATAACCTGCATAATAAACTTACCTCTATTTAACTCGAAGCTATCAAGAAGAAGCTGAGATAAAAATAAAGTAAAGAATCTAGAACCTTTTTCAGAGGTATCCCATCTTTCTCGGGATCTATTCCATGAATAGCAATTAAAACTTCAGAAGAAGTAAGAGGGGGATTACTATGTGGTGATCTCTGAAACGAACAAAAGTGAAGAAAAATCAATTTCGATAAAATAATATCTTAGAAGAGTGAAATACAAAACTATATTAAGCAAAAGAAGACGCTGAAGAAATTGTGAACATTGCAAGGTCAAAAAACAAATACTAGCTAAAAAAATGGCAATGAAAAATAACACAAAAAATAAACATCTACTCACTCAGGCAAGAACAAAGCACTAATACTATCTTCTTTTTTTATCCATTTTGCTAATCCAAGATCCGTAACAAGTTGGAAATAGCAATCCAAGATCCGTAACAAGTTGGAAATAGCAAAAGAAAAATGGAAACAAACACAGAAAATGATGCACAAATAAAAAAAACCATATACAATTGTATTAAAAATAATAGAAACCACAAATTGGTAGGATAAAAATTTCCAGAAACAATACCTGCAGCAAACGAGCAAGGGCTACTTGGAACTTATCTGGAGAAAGATTTACAAGGCTAGGGAAGACGGGAAGAATCTACAAGCATACAAAGATACGCAGAATAAGTATCATTATCAACTCGCTTTCAAGTTAAACTTACAAGGAAACTAGAACAAAATAAGCATACTCGGAAGACAGACTCTTAAATAAGAAAATAAGACAACTCCAGAATGTTTTCACTTTTCAGTAAATAACAGAATTGAATGACGCAGTTTAATCAACATTAGCAAGGATGCAGAGTGCATGAACATAAGTTGATTAGGAGTTGTTGGAATACATCTACTCAATTGATAGTGTGTTAGGCAGTTTGTTGTTTAAGTTGGAGCAAGCATAATTTACATACTTTGCTAAAAGTTTTGGGGTAGCTTTGGAGAGGTCCCTAAATTATTCTTATCAACTGCAAGCTATTAAAGTTGTAAGTTGAATAAAATCAGCATCAAGGAGCTTTCTTAATAGGAGCTGAGACAAAACATTGTCTTGCCTGTGGAAAAATCTTATGGTTGCCCATACAAGGCATGATACATATCTAAAGCTTGTCATCGTCCAAATACTTTCCTAGCATCCTACAGTTTGTTATTCAGGTATAGGCTTTGCCTAGGGAAAAGCTTGAGAAGAGACTATAATTTGAACGGGAGTGGACAATGTGCAGCTATATTGTCTCTAGCTCTCCTCCAAAATATCAACCAGCTCAATCATCAGAAATAATCCAGTAAGTTTATCCAAAGGTTAGCTAACATTTGCAACATCTGCAACATTATGCAGTACAGCAGACACAAAAATATAAATAAGTTAATAAAAAAACTGGTCAACAAGAGAAATTGCATACTGCAGGATAGGTAAATATGCAACAAAGACGAGCAATTCATAATGTGTTTGATAGAAATGATGTCTCTAAGTATGAATGCATGCTTCTGCTGGTTAACTAACCTCATCTTTGGACAAAAATGGCAATACAGGAAGAAGAATCTCCACATCCTGCAATTAAGACAGTCTCAAATCATATACAACAAAGAAAGGAGAATTCAGTTATTTTAAGAGAACCAAACTGATGGTACCTTCATTTTGGAATAGTATAATTTCTTCACAGAAGAAATCAGATCTTGTGAAGGAGCTGCTCCATCAGTTAGTGTCTGTAGAACCTGCTCAAGTTTTATGCTAATAATCATTAAATGCAGGAAAGAGGATAGAAGAAAAGAAAGAAAGAAACTAAACCATCTATAATACATATAGTTGAAGTTAGGAAGTGATCTACAATGCAATTTTTTTTCCCCTTTCAAATGAAGTTTTAAAATATGAAAGAAATCATAGAAGCAGCTAAACTGGCTCTGTTTCATTGTATTGCTTTTCGCAAAAATAGGCAGGACTGATAAATTATTTTGAAACACTTATTTCACAGCACCCACAAGTAGCAAGAAAGAGTGAACGAATTTCAGCTGTCTGAGACAACTTATTGGTGCTGAAGCCATTGCGTAAAGATAAGTTACAGAACCTGCATGAGAAGGGTCTCGCTTCCAGAAGGTGGATCTAAGACAATACTAATTACTTCCGGTGAGGAGCCAATTGTACGAATAAGTATTGGTATCTGTCGATGGACTGCCTGCAGAATTTGTGTAATTACAAAACCAGAACATATGGAACAGGAAAGAAAATACCAGAGGAAGACTGAATAAACCTGTTTTCCATCCTTTGGAATGCTTCTGTAAATTGTGAAAATTTGACGAAGAAGAGAATGCTTCTACAAGATGACAAGGTCAAAAAAAACCTTACATACAGGGGGAAATTACTAGAATTAAAATTCATGACAAAGATTATATTATGTACTTTGGTGCAAAGTGCAAAATGCAAAGACATGCAGCGTTGAGCCTCCACAAGTGAAGATGTTATTGCAATTTCAGCTAATT
The DNA here is from genome assembly GCA_029168755.2 of Tillandsia fasciculata. Lineage (NCBI taxonomy): Eukaryota > Viridiplantae > Streptophyta > Magnoliopsida > Poales > Bromeliaceae > Tillandsia > Tillandsia fasciculata. The sequence continues at coordinate 1,813,351 of CM054930.1, read as the reverse complement.
GGCCATCAGAAATATGTTCATCACTAGCAACACCATGCACAGGTTGCTCTTCGTTGCCAGACTTTTCTGAATCAGCATCCTGTAAAGTACAAGAGATGAATTACCAAGAAAGAATGGAAAGTAACTTCAACATACCATGAGGAAACAGAATTGTGCTAAAAGCTGTTTCCTGATGCCTATGTCCTGCTAAACTTTGGAAGAACAGGTGAAGAAAAAAAATATTAAAGTTGTAATGTTAGTTTCGGCCAAATGTGCAGACAAAAAATTGCTAAAATCTGCATTATATTATCAAGATTTAATAATTTCATGAAATTTTATCATTTATTATTGGTGATAAGTAACTGAATCATTGTTTAACCAATTACACAAGCAAATTGAATTCCAAACTTTATTTAAAATGTTCAAAATGAATAAAACCTGGAACGACCAACTAAGAAAATAGCCTAGTGTACCAGTCTCATGGTACAACATGTAATGGTCAGAGGAACAATACTGAGTTCTTTGGCCGAAATGACCAATGGGTCCCCCCACAAACAAGCCTGCTGAGACTGGACGATACCTGAATAGAAATTCCTCTGGACCTACTGCGGCCCGAATAATTGGCAGAATGACTGGCTGATTTATAGGCCTCCCGCTCAGGAACATATTATTTAGCACACAAAAGCTATATCATTCATACATTAGCAGCAGTATGTCACAAACCGCCCAATAAAATATACTGCCAATCACACACGTACTTGTGTTTGTAAAAAGTCAGATTCAGTAAAGTTGCAACGAGAAAGTGTAGAAAATAATACATGAAAACTTGAAGAGAAAACTTCTTGAAATCTGGTTTGAATTCCATGACAGCTGGGCATAGCTTCAAGTTAAGTTCTGCTTAGAATAAATGATGCCTATTGTAGTTGTAAACTCCATGCATTCTAGCTCAAACAATTGAGCACTCCAAAACATAGAGCATGCTTTGCCTACGAAAACGACTGAGGACTAGGGAGAAAAGCAGAGAAACTTTAAATAGTTTAGAACAAAACCTTTTGCACTCCATGAATTGCTCCATCCACATTATCAAATTCCAAAGCTGGAATACCATCTACTATCGAGCGAAGCTTTTCATTAGCGAAGTCTTCAATCTTCTGAGAAATGGTTGCCATAGGGAACAGCTTATTTGCTACCTGAGAATGATAATTGCACATACACAATTATTGCAAAAATAAAAGAAAATAATGCAAACTAACACCAACACAACCAACGAGTTCTATACGATTACCAGACGTATGGCCTTCATCCGCACTTCTTCCACAGGATGAACTGCACTCTGTTACAAATTTTGCTCAGCAGGAACGTAAGAAAAGCATTAATACAATACTATTATGAGATTCCAATTCACAGATTAGCGTTGTCAGAAAATCATTAGGGCATTATCTAATTAAACAGTTATGCGGCTGATGGTTTCTTTTTTCCAGAGAACAGCTTGATTTGTGATAGGTGCATTATCATCAAGAAACAGCAAAAGAAAAAAGAAAACAAAAAAACCAAAAAATTCTTATATGGGAAGTTGCAGATAGTTTCCTCATGTAATGAGCATGAACTAGAAATACTTCAGAGCAATTCTTCCTAGAACAGTTCAAAGCAACCTAAAGTTAACTAATAATGATATAAAGAAGCTGTTAGTCAAAGATACCCCTGTTAAATAACAGGAATTGGCAAAATTAGAGGTTCCACCCAAGATAGGAAAATTAATTAGTATGTAATTTGCAAATATAATTCAAACTTAAGAACCTGCAAAGCAATCAGGAGGCATCTATCTCGATTTGAAGGTCTTTGCACGATCAAGTTCCATACAGCACTAAGACCTTGAGTAACTCGATCACCACTCTGCGATTCTTTGTCTTGCCTCTCATTACTCTTGGGAGAACACAAGCCCTCTAAAAGCTTCAAAATGCCTTCAGGTAGGTAAGGCACCTCACAAAGCAATCTACCAAGTGATTTATCAGATGCTGGAAATGTATCACGAAGGGTTTGTGCCTATAGAAGCAATAACTGGCTGAGAAAAAAAAAAATGAGAGCAGCAGCAGAAGGAAAACAAAAATATATAATAATTGAAACTCACTACAGTTAGAAGAAATGTTTCATAAACTGATGTAGCAGTTCTAGATGAAAGGAAGTCTTGATCCTGCTCTGTCTCCCTATATAACCTGTATAGGACACGCAATGTTAACTCGTGCCCCTGGAGAAGTGGAATAGTCAGAAAAGCTTTGTAAGATCGAGATGTTAAAGGTGCAAAATCAACTTTGCAGAAAATGGTTATCATCCATCTGATAATTATCTAGAAATGAGTAAAGCAGATTATGTATGTAGAGGTAGGGCTTCAAAACTCAGCTTATTAGAATTTTTTTTTTTTTTTTTTGAGAGAGAGAAAGCTTATTAGAAATTATAAGGGCAACAAATTGATGAGAAGCAGACCGCAATGTATCAACTGGGTATCAGAAGATGAATAATGAAAAGAAATTCATATGCATATTATATCTGTTGAACGTAAATAAGTCTTCAAGTGAACTTAGATGCCAAAAAAATATTTAAGAATCAGGGCACAATATATGTGAAAATTATAGAATGGACAGTGAAGACCAGTACACTTCTCTAATCCAGAGTGCCATTCAGCAAAATCTTGAATTACTGAAAAATTTAGATGGACATACAACTGAAGTTTAATTAATTCATGAAGTTCTGCTCTTAAAGTAAATGGAGTTGTTCTTAAGTATAAACTATAAATGAATACATAAACTGATAAAAGGGCATAAGGTCAAATCAAGCATTAGCAATGATTTCTAAGAACTCTTAAAACTACAGATATAAAGTATAAGAATTATAGATATTTTTGGGTTCTGAGCTCCTACTTTTGCATTGAAAATCGGCATATACACCATACATGTATAGAACTATAGATACATATACATAGCTGTGTGTAAACAATTAAACATACATGTATGGTCTATTTATACGTAGCTGTGTTGCCAGCTCCATCAATTATGGATCTAACACACTTTTTAAGTACAATATTTAGTAACCTAAAGTCACATAACTTGGTGCTTCCTTACAGTTCTCATCCATCAAGCAGCCTAAATTGCAATGATCAAGCCAGCATGAAACTCATATGATAGGTCATAAGCTATACATATTAGAGCAAATCTATCATTATAATAAAAATAACAAAAGGCTGCAATTACCTCAAGGTTCAAATAATCAGACAGTACATGCTTTTGTAGAAGGTCCCATGGGTCTAATTCCAAAGGAAACTGTAACAGAAGAAGTAATCTAGATAAGGTACTTTAAACCTGTATATAAAACTTAAATAGCAAGGTGCAATAATAATGACGATAACTTGAAAGGGAAAAGATATTTTACATATTAATTAACCTATAAAGGCAAAACCATATGGATACCCCTTCGACTATAGGTCAAGATAAAATCTCTCAGTAAAATCGTATAGTCACTGTAGAACCATTATCAAATCTCAAGACGAGTAAGTGACTTATTAAGCTTGAGTGGCAAAAGAATTTTTACCTCAGCTCCCAAGTGAGCAAGCAAGGGAAGACGGGCATAAAATCCACCTGAAAATGCTACTTGCTTGTATGCTTCAAGGATGCGCACAAATGCCAGTTTCTGCAGATTATCTTTAGCTTCATCACTAAGGTCAATGTTAGTCACCGACATCTTTGGCAGAATAAGTTGGGAAGTAAGGCCGATAGGAGTAGTAGTTGGCGGCTGACTTGCATCTGTAATAGCTATTCTTGGACTCTGAGCCTCTGAAAGATATGTGACCATATTTCCAGTTGAGGAAATATCAGAAGTCAATTTACCACTGAAATTTCCAGCATGCTCTTGACTAATTTCTTGCAGATCTGCTGTAGAAGTATGAGAACCATCTTTCGATTCCTCAAATGAACTAGCAGAATTAAGACCAGGTATATTACTCATGATTGCTTCCATAGTTAGTGGAACGGATGAATGGCCATCCTCTGTAGCAGGGGGAACTGGCGAAATAGCAGCAGGAAAACCAGCAGATACTGCTGTAGTACCAGCATCAACAGAAGAGGAGACTAATGTTGTTTCAGCTGTTGCCGTTACCCTAACTTCTTCTCTCTGCTCGCTATTCTGTAAGTGCACAAATAGTTAGAACAACTTAAAAAAAAGAGGTACCTTTGCTATATTATATAGTACATTTTGAAAAGGGCGTGTTAACTCTAAAAATATTCATTTTACTTTACCACCTGAGTACCTGACCTTTCATTACTTTTAATTTGAGAAAAATCTGTCGAGTTATGTTAGAATTTAATGATCTCTCTCAAAGAAGTTAAAGAATATTACTTCAGGTCTCAGAATGTTCATTCAAAAATGTTGAAATAACCATCAAGTTCTGATAGACAGGTACTTAAAACAAATATACTATAAGGCGAGGTTATAAAATCAGAACTTCCAGAGTTCAGGGCACCCATTTAAAACTATGCTAGGATTAAGGTAAGGTTTGTACAGCTTTAACCAAAAAAAAGTCAGATAAAAAATTAACGGGACAAGTGAAAGAAATGATCGAGGCAAGCTTACAGAACTATCATGGGAAACTGATGTCTTAATTTTCAGCAGTGGAAAGATATCTGCAAATAGTTGCGGTGGATTATCACCAGCCATGCCAGGAATAAGTTCTCCTCCATCTTCTTTATGGCAAGTCGGTGGAATATTCCGCATGTTAGCAATCACTACCTCCGCTAGCAAGTCAGAGGAAATACTGGAGACAAGAATCCCTAATGGCCCAGCAGCTTTCTGGCCTTGGGCAGCCAATGCCCCAAACATACTTACAAGCTGATGCACAGCTCCAGAATTTTCATCATTAGGAGGCCCTTTCTGGATTGAATTGGGCATTGCCCCGCTTGGTTCTTCTGTACTTTCCTGAACTGCAAGAGGTGTTTGTCTAACTCTTTTACTGGATAAAGCATCATCTTCAGATACATCAGTAACTTCTTCTGATATAAGTCTCTTACGCCCATTGTCTTTGCTCAAGTCATCACAAGCTTGTGATGATGTATTATTATTGTCCTGCAATTTTTGCATCTAATTTTAAGGGAAATAAATATCAACAGATTAACCTCCACAGGAGGAGATAGTTTGATAAGAGAAATCACCCTATATAAAATGTCAGATATAGAAAAGAACCTTTCGAGGTAAAGCTTCTTCGGTACTAAATGCAGCTGTTTGTTCTGCCAAATCGCCAACGTTAATAGCTCTCAGGGCTTCCACCAATCGTACACGCCACTGTGGATTAAAAGAAAATTTGGTTCTAATCTTTAAGAATCAAAGGACATAAAAAAAAAAGGAAGAACAGCCTAGGAAGAATTCTCTTTAAACAGAACAAGTGTCAAAAAAACCCAAAAGGAATACCGGTTCAGCACTTGAATGTGTGCATTGCAGACATGCCTGGAAGGCATTCTTTAAAGCATGGTGCGCACCCGGGATCTGCACTCCTTTTATAACAGTACGTGATGGATCCAAACAAAGTAAAACCGGCAATATACGTCCATAAAATGAAGGCCTTTTTCTGGCAATAGCTGAGAGACTGATAAAAACAACATCAAGTCAACCCAGAAAGGGGCAGAAATCGTGAGATTACTAAGCAAATATTAAACAGAAAAATAACAAAAAAAGAAGCAAAATTAATGGCCTTCGTGAGCATACACAATCTCTTTGGAAGTCAGTAATCACCAAAGATTCTGAGAATGATTCTCGTAGAAGGCAGTGAACAACAGCTATAAAAAGGGGAAATCCTATATGCACGTTATAAAATAAGTTGCTCATCCTTATAGTACATATATGCAGATGATTAAAAAATAAGATGGTCTTCCTCACATTGAAAGAAGGAAAAGAATAATATTATAGAAAGCCAAAAGGTAATGAAATATGGTCCGAAAGGCAAACCTGTTAATTAACACAATAATCATTGAATTACTAAGTGATTTCACTTGTGGAGATCTAAGCTGTTCAAGCAACAGTCCCAGGCTCTGGCTGGCTTCCATTGCTAAGTCTCCGACATCAAGAAGAGGATGACCTGCTCTTAGCCATGATATGTTGAACCCCAACCCTATCACAAGATGCCCACACACCATCTTTTGAGCTTTTGGTTTATTTAATCCAGTAAACAAAGTCAGGTCTGCACAAAAGAAAGCAAGCCTACCATCACCAGCTTCCTGGGGTGGATCTGAAGAAATGCTGGGATCCGGGGTATAGAGGAGAATCATTGCTTCAATGAATTTCACAGCCAACAGCTTCACTCCTTCAATCCCAGGCTAGCAGATAAGTGCAGTATTATTTAAGACAGCAAGCAAACAAATGAACAAAATAAGGCATACATAAACAGAAGATGCATTACCTCGATTGCAATTGACAATACAGCACCTTTGAACTTCAGCATCCATTCCCATGATGATTTCATTGACTCCTCAATTTCACTTGAGTATAAGCCCTGAATGTAGCAACAAAGAGCAAAAAAATCAATTCAAATTATTCTGTGGTACAGACCAATTTAGGAAAATTTACATCAAAAAATTTTATGGCACAAGTTCAATTACTTGGTAAAATATCCCATATCCTGCACTGAAGATCGAAGATATCGATAAGGTGTATTGAAAAATTATACTAACAATCTACGATATAAACATCAATATGATATATAATCAAAATTCATGATTGAAATGCAATTTACATAAGCAGAATAAAAGACGGAATATGAAATTGATAGAATTTCACGCGAGTAAAATCAATTTTAAAACTACCTGAATGACAATTTTTTCTAACACACTCTGAAATAGAGAAGTCCCAGTTGTAAGAGCTTGTCGGGCAACTGCAGGTGTTTCATCCTTCAGAAAGGATAGCAGACAAGGAATCATGTGAGGCAAAAACTCCATACGATTCAACCCTATGTCACCAATTAACCTACATTTGGAAAAAACAGTCAAGAACTTTGATCAGACTAAGACAAGCATAAAATTAATAAATTGACATATAAAGGATCATTTAATAGAAGTTTATCAACATGCTGAACCAACAAAATGACTTCCCTTCTTAATTGTAATATCCAAATTGAAGCCATGATAAAATGGCATGCATATCCACATTTATCGCTCTGAATGCATGCATGCAAACATGAATTTACACTCCCCTGTCCCTAAAATCTCAGAGCCTTATTTGAAAAGATCTCATCGTATATGCGTATTCGTTTCTTGTCATATCCATATCCCATATACACGTCCAGGAATCATAACTAATAAGCCTTAAAAACGGCACTCCGGATGGACCACCCAAGAAGCATTTTTGAGGCTTACCTTGAAAAGAGCATGATTTGTCATGTTGCCATGTGGTGTGTCCACATTGGTCGGTTCTAATTCGACTAAAAACAAGCAACTCGATCCGATTTCGGTTTCTGGATGCGTTGGCTATCTAGTCGGTAAGTTTTCGCTGCCCTCTAGTTCCAACGTGTCATAACCATCAATCACAGAATCTTTAACCATTCATGGCATAGTCAAATATGCCAGAGTAAAAATTCAACGTGATCACATTGAGATCCTCATTCTTAAGAAAGAGAACATCTTTCTTGTATCCCGCCTGTAAAACTTGCATTAAAGAAGAAAAAAATGAAAACAGCTTCAAGAAAAGATGGGCCAGGCTCAATTAAATAAGATCATGCCTTCTGAGCAGAAAATTGTTTCCGGTTCCATTTTCTTTGGAAACAAACAGATCCTTGTGATTTCATGAACACCAATCACTTCTCCTCCTTAACAATAACCAACAAGGAGATTAAAACATCACATTGTTGACACCGAGAACATCCAATTTAGCTTCAAACACATCGCATTCTCGAAATAAGAAAGTGAATGGATCAAGAAAGGGGGAGAGGCGGACTCACTCGGCGAGGAGCTTCCGCACGGGGCTCGCCGCGTCGCCCTTCAACTCGGCGATCCGGGGCACGAACTCGGGGAGAAGCGTCGGGTCTCTGTGCAACACCACCTCCTTCAACTGCCGCAGCCGCTGCAGCTGGGAGGGCAGCTCCCCAGGCGACCTCGCCGCGTCGAGGAGGCTTGCCGCGCGGTCGCCCCAGCTCGCCGCCATTGTCGCCACCATCTTCCCCTATCCTTCCCTCTCAGAAACCCTACCTATCCTCGGATACGATCCAATGCGAGGAGGAAGAGATTGAAACCATCCATAAATGAGGGAGAAGGTCGATCGAGAGCTAGGGTTACCGCGAGGGGTTTCGGAGAGAGGAGATCACGCGGAGAGAGCGAGAGAGAGAGAGCTTTCGCCGCCCTTCTCTTCTTGAAGACGAGTACGGACTGTGTCGATGATTGTGAGGGAGAGGGGTAGGTGATCTAATGATCCGCCGGATAAAAATAGAATAGCATGCTCGTCCTACGTGGCGCGTCTTAATTGATTGGTAGCGGTGAAAGAAAAAAATTTATCGAATGGGCATGGGTAGTATATTGGGCCCAATGTCTGCCCACAGACCCATTAAAGGCCCGCTTGGTATGAGCAACTGAGACCATTCGTCCGACGTGGCGCGTTTTCATTGGTTGCTGTCTACAAACCAAATTGTAAGCGGACCGGGCCCAATAACGGCCCGGCTCGATACAAGAAAATTCTTTCCACGTGGCGCGTTTTGATTGGTTAAATAAAATAGGGACGGGCCTAATATGGGCCGTAGTCGAACACGGAGCCCAATAAAAGCCCTGCAGGTTAAGCGGTCCCACGTGGCGCATTTTAACTGGTCGTCAGTGTCCATTTTAAATTGTAAAGAATGAGAACGGCCCCAAAATAACGTCAGGTAGGCACATAATTAGCACACAAAACTTTATAAATGCAGAAATATTCGGAGTACCTTTACGAAATTTAGCTCAGATACGGATAATCCTTAAGCATTTTTGTCTCCCCCTCACTTGTCATAAGTTCTTAGACACACTATATATATAGTAACAATTTCAACGACTACACTACGAAGTCGAATACGTCGTGTGTATATATATATATACATCCATACCATGCACACACCAACTGTACAATCAATAAGGAGATCAGATGAACTCGAATTGCATCAGCAGCTTAACCGACGACAATAACTCTCCCTTCTGGTCGTAGAGCCGGACGGATCGAATCCCTGACCTTAGCTCCGAGACAGGCAGGCAAGTTTGGCCGGCAAAGTCGTCCTTGTCGGACATGTCGTATTCGTGGACTTCGATACGAAGTAAAGCCAGCTCGGGAGCGGAGAGCGGGAACGCGAACTCTTCGTCCCACATCGGGGTCCAGTTATCCTCTATTGCTCTTGTTCTCTTCATCGTCGTATCGGCCGGCACTCCTGCTATCCCGACCTACGCAAAATTCGTGATCCATGACAAGTAGCTTAGATTGACGAGCATATGTCATGATCAAATTTCTACGATTTTTACCCTTGTATAGAAGTCGGGCGGAGAATACTGGTCGAAGTGTCTATGATGAAAATCGAATCGCCATCCGTCTCCCATATACACCCTCACCTGCATATAAACAGATCTGCCACTTAATAAGATCACAAACTGATCATGAGCATTACGTAGAAATGAGAAGCACAATTAAAGAGATGTTTATATACCTTAAGGGTCTTCTTGACCGGTAACGTCGATTTAGGATCAAAAGTGCGATCCGGGTCCGAGTTCAGCAGGAAATCTGGTTTCTTCACATAACCACACCCTCCATTGGCTCGAAACATGCCATGCATTAGCCAAAGCGCCCTCCCATGTCCCTATCAGAGATGAATACAAGTAAATTAACTCATCAAACTTCAATGTTCAAATTTTTCATCTTCTAATCAAATGAAAGATAAATAGCTATTAATTATCAGGACATGCATGATGTACATGTAGAATTTTGCTTAGGGAACAAAAGTTAATCACCTGCATATTCAATGCAACCATCTGAGCTCCATGAATCCACCCAAGCACTGGATTGTAATTTGAGGAGGTAAAGCGCGAGGCTCGTGGGTAAATCCTCAACAAATTTCTCTGCGTAAACCTACAGAAAATTTTCTACTTTTAAAACAACCAAAACAAAAAAGAGTGCCAAAAGAAACAGAAAAAAGAGAAGGGAAAATAATACCTTACAATCTCAGTTCCGTGAGGAACTGTAGCCTTTATAAATACTTGCTCGCTTAAGCTAAGGCGCGTTACTTCGTGAGGATCGATCTTCAAAGCATCACTTAGCCCGCCCTTTTTCTTTTTCGCGGTAATTGCGATGAGACTTTTGTACTCAGGAGCTACGATTTGTCGCGGTCTTTGCTCGACTCCGTCGGTATCTTCTTCTTCCTCCTCGTGAAAGTGCTTGCTCTCTTCGTGCTCGTCGAGCTGTGTATTAGTAAGCAATCAAAGAATTAAGTACGTAGTAGCCTAAATAGAAAAGGATATTGTAGATGCTTCATATTTTTTGTTGAAGTCACCTTACTAATAGCACTGAGTTCAGCGTCGAGATCTGGGACATCTTTACCCCATGCTCCCTCTTCAGCTTCTTTTTGCGCTTCGTCTTCTTTTTCTTTCGTAGATCCAGTCGCGTGAAACATTTTTGGCGGTTTCGTCGATATGATGATCCTCATCTTTAGCTCTTCGGGTGAGGGAAACTCTTTTAAGGAGTCTGAATTTGGAAGAAGCAGCATTTCTCCGAAAGTCTCATGTATCATCTGAATTACCGAAGAAATCAATCATTCAGAGAATATTGATGTAAAAACTGATAAATTATGAAGGAATTCTCAATAATATGATCGAAAACGAGTCTGTAGCGCCGCCATTTAACCCTCATTTTACTATCGATACGATCGTAGTCGAAGAGATCAGTGTACCTTAGCTGCTTTAGCTTGGAGATCTGGAGAGAGATGATCTTCAAGAGTGATTATGACAGGGTAGGGAGATGCAGCAAAAGCATGCTCTCTAATGGATTTCAAACATTTCATGAGGTCAACTGGTGTAGTCAGAGTCCTACAAATGTAGCAAAAAGGAGATCAAATTACACAATGAACTTAAAATTATCATGTGACATTGTACATTAATTATTCTAGTAAGATACACAATCATAAAGGTCATCAATAATAATAATAATAATAATAATACCTTCCATGAACAATATTAATATCATCTTTCTTTTCATTTGGCCACATGTCCAATTCAACCACTCTAACTCCTCTTTGGAGTGCCTTCACAATTGGGACATCACTTGAATCACTGTTTAGTTGATTCCCAGTTAAGTAGGAATTATGGCTTGTGTATATGAAATAGTGTGACAAGGGAGCCCCCATATCTTGGTGAACCTGGGGAACAAGATCAAAACCATTATAAAATGAGAAAAAACTAATTTCTCATTAAAAGAACAACAAAAAAATTAAAATCATAAACATTTGGTGTTAAATTCATGGAATTAAATGACTGATTTTGGTTCACCTTTTGTACGATTAACAAATAGTATTAGATTGTCGGTGTAATTTTTCTTATATTTGGTTCGTGCAGTAAAATAATGTCAAAATACTAAATTTATCAAATTAATGTGTTTGTTTCATTTATCATATTACTAATAATGAGTTAAAATTAAAATTGAATTTTTAGCTCAAATTGCGAATTTAAATCCTAATTGAAACTTTAATTTTTAAATAAAATTTTAAAATTTGAAGTAAGTTTTAAATTTTGTGATGATTTTTTAATTTTCCTTTGAATTTCAAATTGAATTTAAATTTGAATTGGCGTTTCGATTGTTATCAGTTAATGGGCCAACATGTGCCCAAATGTCCCCCCCCCTTTTTTTTGCCCAGTAAATTATTAACATCCTTTAAATCTTACTTGTTAATGTCATATAAATTAATTTAATTACATGTCCAAATAGTATTAATGCAACTGTTTCAAATTACTCGATTTTGCTATATATATAAGATGATATACTATATGAAATGAACTGTTTCTATGATCACAAAAATTCGATTTTGTTACTTAAAAATTCAAATAATATATATGTGTACATGCATATTTGTTTGTATACTTACGACGGAGGCGGAGTACAAGGCAGTGTTTTGGTCACTCATGAGGTACTTGAAGAAGCTGTCGAGTGAGAGTCCCTTCCTCATGAAGTGCCTGAATCCGTCGAGCACATCGCGAGCGGTGGCCTCGGCGTTGTCGGCGACCTCCCCCTGCACCTCCACCATGAACCGCCGCAGATGCTCGACCCCCATCACGCCGTTCTGATCTGCGTACTTCGCGAACACCGTCTTTATCGCCTCTGGCGGTTCTTCCGTCGCCGGCTTGTACCGCCGCCAGAAGCAGCAGCAGATCCTGTAAGTTGTCATGATCAAATTATTTGATTTCCTGACAAGAATAAGTTGTATATATGAAAGTTCTTTACACAGTGAGTCTCTTAATTCTATACAGGGAATGTATAGGTGTACACCACCCTGGGGGTGTACATCTTACACCCCATTTTATTCTGGGGTGGGGTGAATTTCACTCACATGATGTGACGAATGAAGGTATACCCACTCCAGGATGGGATGGGGTGTAGGATGTACACCCCTTGAGGTGTACACCTATCCTGGGGTGGGGTGAATTTCACTCGTCACATGATGTGACGAATGGAGGTATACCCATTCCAGGATGGGGTGGGGTGTAGGATGTACACCCCCTTGGGGGTGTACACCTAGAGCATTGCCGTTCTATATATATATATATATATATATATATATATATATATATATATATATATATACACACACAGAGAGTTCGACTAGAATACTATCGATAGCACCAAGCAATTGGTGCTATCAAGTTTTCTATCGTTTTATGCGGTTAGGATTATAGTAGTCCCCTAAGATTTTTATTATTCAACCAACCACCTAGTAAACCCTAGGGAACCACTATTATTTTAACCACAAATTTTTTATTCCAAAGACTAAAAACTTGATAGCACCAATGACTTGGTGCTATCGATAGTATTCTAACCTAATTTTATATATATATATATATCATGGGTATCATAAGTTGAGTGTTCCGGGTTCAAAGTAACTGCGCACAAAATTTAAAAAAAAAAGAAAAAAAAAGAAGGGGGTGGATTTGGTTAATCCAATTAATCAGTGCTTTTGATCCAAAACACTATAAAAATATAATTATTTAAATTTAAATATTACTTTGTTAAGAAAATAGTTTATCGAATTGAAAGCACTAGCTGATTAAAAAATATATATATCTAGCTTTGTAAAAACAAAAAAGATTTTAGATTTATATTCTAGAGTATTTTAATAGAGTTTAAACTAGGATTTGAATTAAACGAATAAAAAATTAATTGAAATAAAGAGGCTAAGAAAAATGAGTGTTTAATCAATTATATTCAACTATTAATATTCTATTTTCAACTTATGTTTCTCATTATAGTTACGAATTAGCTCCCCCCTAAAAAAAAAAAAAAATGCTTTAAAAGTTAAAAATAAAAGTGAGAGAGAGAGAGAGAGAGAGGAATAGGATGGATATAAATATATTTATTTTAGTGTGTTAAATATTATGAAATTATCTAAAAACTTAAAATATTAAAAGACAATATTTATATATTTTATATTCAATATTTTTTTCACGTCTAAATTCGAAATTTTTTAATAAACTCAAAATATAAATTTAATTAAATAGAAAGAAAATTAAATAATAATTATTAGTTTTTAAAAATGGATAACGATATTTATATATTTTTCATGTTCATTAATTTTAACAGTGAGTTTTTTTTTTCCTTTTATTTTTAAGTAGAAATGCTTTTGCTTGTGCCTCTCCCTTAGTAGCTTTTATTATGCACGCAAAAGTGGATTCGTTCTTAAGTGCCACAAGTTTAGCTTTATTATCTGGCAACTGCTCTCACCTTTTGGATTCTTTGGATGTAACATTGCACATTCCGAGGGGAGAAAAACAAAATATATATTTATATATATATATATATTAATAAGCTTTGAGATTCGTGCTAAATATTATTTAATAAATTTTGTTTACTATTTTATGTGCACGTACTGCATAAATCAAACAATTTAATATATGCACTAACAAAAAAAAAAAAAAAAAAAAAAAAAGAAGATGTGCTCAAAAAAAATTTGAAGAAAAAATTGAGGTTCGGAATTATATTGATATTATTTTACTGCCAAACATATGTTAAGTTGATTATAAGTGCATGGTCGTGAATAATTCTATCTTAATGTATTCGTATTTACGCAACGCATCGTTCTCACACATTTTATATTTCAATATTTATAATTTGAAAGAAAAAAAACAGTCTCAGAAATATATATAAAAAATTGATAGTGTCAATTTTTTTTTAAAAATAATATGAATTAGCTCATAAATTAAGTTATTTAATATTTTTTGCAATGATAGATAAATGGAAACATTTAACATATTTTGGCGCATCCTCGTGTTACATCAATGGTTAAATCATGTTATTTTGATATTGGTAATTAGGTGACAAGTCCAATCTGATTATGTAATTGATTAATTCATTAGTCACATCTGATTAAATAGTTTTTTTTTTTTTTTTTTTTTGTTCCATTCTTAGTGTTAAAGAAAAACTATAGAGTATTTTTATGTATATTATAAAAAATATATATATTAATGTTTTCTTAGCATTTATAAAGTTAAATTATATTTATAATTGTATTTAAAAAATAAATTAAATTTTTAGTTTTGATAGTTATTTTATAAATACTTTTTTTAACTAAAAAGTTAAATTAGGAGGTTTTTTTTTTTTTAAATTGAAGAATAGATGAGAGTATCTTTGTCTTATATTAAAATTGATATGAGAAAGAAAAATTATTACTTACATATAGTGTATATTAATATTTTATACATTACAATCTATATTAGATGACTAATTTTTTAATGTAAAATTTTAATTAAATATATATAATCTACAAAGTTTAGTAATTAAAATTATATTTGGCAAATTAATTTTTAAATTTTTATTAAAAATTTTAGCTATGTAGTGTATATATATAAAAAAAAAAGAAAATATAATATATATATATATATATATAATATAAAATATCTAAATAATTTATTGTATTATAAAAAAAATTTTAATGTATATTTTAAAATTAATTTATAGTACAGCGGACACTTTCAAAATTTTAATAAAATATGCGACTCATGCCTTAACGGACAAAAGTGATCCTTTCCCAAACAATTTGCTTGATGTGACGTAATCCTAGATAGTACATGCACTGATTAGTTGGACTATTGATTATTTAATTTTTTAAAATTTTAATTTTATTACCAAACTTTTTATTTTATTTAATTTAAATTAGTCAATAATATTTTAACTTTAAAATTTTAGTTATTTATTTTAATAAATTTATAATTATGAGAATTGAATAAAATATTCTAACTTAATCTATAAAAATAAATGTATTTAAATTTTGAAGCCAAAATTTTGGCTCAAATCAATTAAATAATAAAAAAAATTATGTAGTAGATTTAAATTGTACGCAGTTTAGATAATTTTTATATATTTTTTTTTTTTTTTAAAAAAAAAAAACGAAGGGAAAAGGAAGTGGGGGTTAGGACCAGTGTACAACAGTGCATGAGATGTGAAAAACGTTTTGAGGGTGTTGTCGAAATCTTTCACATCTAACTTAAATTTTTTGAAATAAATTAAATTGTGAAGTAATTTGAGTGGCAGGTCTCCAATTTGCCCCAATTTCAAGTCTATACAATAATTTTCTAAAATAAAATAAAAACGTGTAATAATTTGTTCATGTTCCATGTGTCCAAAGTGACCTCAATTTCTCATTGCCTGGATTTCAAGGATTGTGATTGTTGTTATGTTAGAAGTTATTACGTGGAATGATCGATTAGAGTATTTTGTGTCTAATTTGTATTGTTCAATCGATCGATGACGATCGAAATCCATAACTGTTCATTGTGAGTGTATTATGTGGTACCAGTTAACTGAGCTATGTTACAACTTACAAACACCACCACAGAATCCTGGGTTAATCTACAAAGTTTGCAAAATTAAATCCCATGCTAATTACTGTATGTTAACATGATTAGTGGTGTAGCAATCCACCAGTTTGCTTTCAAAAATTGACACAACTTTAAGAAAAGATAGAAACAATTCCAAGTGGATACCTCAGAGTGAAAGCGAATTTGATAGCCACAGATTTTTGCCTCAGTAAACAGTATCTTTATATATGAGTACACTATTTAAGTATAATAATAATATATATATATATATATATATATATATATATATATATATATATATATATATATATATATATATATATATAAAGTATTAGATTAGATGCGTAGAACATAACACATGTCAAAAGATTAACCCATATATGGTATGGTTATACCAATATACACTATGCTAGTATTATCCTGCTAAAATAGATACATAACAATGTTTCAGATGATGAGTGAAGCATAGCATTCAAATCTTTTCTTTTCCTAATAATTTTGGAATTTTAAAACAGCAAAAGAGATAAGAGCATCGCAACCAAGGGGATTATTTGAAACTACAAACACAAAGAGTGGAAGAGAAAGCGTGTGGTACATAAATTTACTAACAAAGCATCAAGTTAACGAACAAACAACGATAGATTCCGTCTTTCAAAAGAAATATTCATTCATAATACATAAAAAAGTGCCTGTCTAAAACTTTACATACAGCAAACCCCTCAAGGGGTAATTACAACACATCAGACAAATTCGAACCGCATGAGAAGCCTTACCGCTTTGAACTTCATGCCCTTGTGGTCGAAAAGGGGCACGGCACGGATTCCGGGTCTCAATTCCGAAACGGGTAAGCAGGTCTGCCCGCCAAAGTCGTCCTTCTCGGACATATCATATTCGTGTACTTCTACACGAAGGAGAGCTATTTCAGGAACGGTTAACGGGAAAGTGAACTCCTCGTCCCAAACAGGAGTCCAATCATCTTCTACTGCCTTTGTTTTCTTCATAACACAGTCGGCCGACACTCCGGCTATCCCAACCTGTTCATTCATTTCTCAAATGTTGGGCAATTCCAAAGATTCATGAATTTGGTTATGCAGCTGGTTGAATTGATTAGTTATGTCCTTATATTGTGCCACAAGCTATGTTAATTTTAATGAAACGTAGATAACAGCAGTTTGGATCAACTTGATTAAGTGCCTACTTGTTACGGCTTTTAGAGCAGCATCTTTACATTTTAGGGGGCAAATATTTTGCAAACAATATGTCTGGAGCTTTTGTTACGGCAGAAAACTAAAATGAGCCTTTTGGTCCCCAAAAGCAAAAGCTGCAACTTGAAGATTTAGCAACTGCTGCAGCAGAAAGCTGCTGTACCTCCTGCTGCAAAAGTTCTAATGAAGAAATTATTACTGCTGTTTCGACAGCTTAAAAAACAATTTAGCAAAGGATAAAATTGCAAAGGATAAAAACTATATGCAACTATAAGCAAATGATCTAGTTTTATAAAACAATCATCTAGTTTTATACCCTCGTATAGAAGTCTGGAGGGGAATATGCATCAAAATGGGTCTGATTGAAGTCCACACGCCAGCCGTCTCCCAAGTAGACTTTGACCTATGTAATGAACCAACTCAAATTTGACAGGAAAAAAAAAGAAAGTGCAAAAGAAAATTCAATTTTACATAAAGGATACGCACCTTCAAGGTTTTCTTTATAGGTAAATTTGCTTTGGGGTCGAAAACCTTGCCGTGTGAATCATTTTTCATCAGGAAATCAGGTTTCTTTACATAACCGCAGCCCCCGTTGGCTTTGTAAAACCCATGCATTAACCATAAGGACCTTCCATACCCCTAAAGGAAATAAGAGAAAATTGTACAGAGAAAAAATATATATGTGATTATGCACCTCTAAGTTTCCAATATGACAAAAAAATGGAACAAAGACGAAAAAGGATTGCACAATTCTTGTTAGTTGATTTAAACAATTGCACCCAAGTAACCAACAAAACATGCTAGGATTTTTATTTAAGAAACTCGTATATAAATCACATGCTTAATCTACTGAAACCAGATCTGAGAAAACCAGTTTGCCTGCCTCTAGATGATAGAATATTTAAGAAAATAATACAATTTGAATCATGAAACCAGATTTCATAAACTTAAAGCAGTGATATAAATGCAAAGACACATCCACTCAAATGAATAGATTAGGAAATTGAATCAAATATACTTTACTATGTATCTTAAGAATAGAGGCTAACCTGCATATTGAATGCGACCATTTGAGCACCATGCACCCAACCGATATAGGGGTTATAGTTCGATGAATTGAATCGTGTTCCCTTTGGATAAATCCTAAGAATATTCTTCTGAGTAAATCTATTTAAAAAGTTCAGCAAATCAAGAAATTGTCAAATATACTCCAAAAAGAGAAAAGAAAAGATGTTAAGGCCGAATACAACATAGAAATAATCAAATATAAAACCATTACTATTTTTTAGATGTTTCAACTTTCAAAGAGGCATTAGATATGAATTACGAAAAAAGTCTAGAATTGAATAAAAGTAGAATTTTGGAGATCAAAAGTACCTTATGATATCAGCCCCATGAGATGCTGCAACCTTGGCTAGCTCTTGCTCACTCAAACTGAGGCGCCTAACGTTATCCAGCTCCACTTTGAGTGACTCACTTAAGTGACCTTTAGGTTTCCCAGCTTTGATAGTAATAAGATGCTTATACTCAGGTGCCACATTCTGGCGCATTTTCTGGTCATCATCATCAACACCAAAATCTTCCTCCTCTGTTTTATGAACAGACTGTTCATTCTCATTCTGCTACAACACCATAATAATATTGTGAAGAACATGATTATTAGCAGTCATGGAGCTAATTTCAGACAACAAATGGGAAAAGTGTCAAGTGCATTTCCATACTGCCAACTCAACCACCCACTTCCTATCTCCATCATTTTTTATTAATGGCCATTGGTACTTGACTCTTACATGAACCTTAAAGTTTATGTCACAAGACTCACAACCCTCTTCTGAGTGCCTAGATAAGTTTAGGGGCATTTAAATTGTCTAGCATTCATGTAGCTGATATCAGTAAAAAGAATTGATAAAGAAAATGGATAGTTGATTGAAATGGGCAGATCATTTGGGTAGTTAAACTATTGAAAATTCAGGTGGCCATCTGTAAAAAGAACGATATTTCAGGGCGGTAAGGTGCATTTGTCCAAAAAGAAAATTCCTTTGAAATATCACAATACCGTATCAGCAGATTCAATTTCAGTGTGAAGATCTGGAACTTCCTTTCCCCATGCGTCTTCTTCATTTGGTTCCTTTCCATTGTGAGGCTCAGCATCCTTCTCCTTAAAACCCTTAGCTTCAAGGTACTCTTTCGGTGGTTTCGTTGAAAGGATAACACGGTGCTTTAGAGCTTCTGGTGAAGGAAACTCTTCAAGAGATTCTGAGTCAGGGTAATAAAGCATGTCTCCAAATGTCTCTGTCACCATCTAATTGAAATGTTGCATAAAAAATGCTAAGGCATCAAAATCAATGTAATTTTATTGATCAATTTCAGTAGGAAACAACAATTACCTTGGCTACTTTGGCCTGAAGATCAGAAGTAAGGTGGTCCTCCAGCGTTATGATGATAGGATAGGGCGATGTGTAGAAAGCGTATTCTTTAATGGACTTCAGACATTTAATAAGTGAAACTGGAGAGGTCAATGTCCTACAAGTAGTGCAAATGGTACATCAATATAAGGATACGCAGAAAAGTTGCAAAAGGAAAAACTAAATAATTACACTTTGTAGATGATCTTGCATCCACCCAAAAGCTTAATATTGGTGAATTATCAATCAACAGACCCAAGAAAGATGATACCTTCCGTGAAGAATATCAATATCATCTTTTGTAGAATTTGGCCACATATCCAGTTCAATCACTCTCACACCTCTTTGTAGCGCTTTTATGATCGGAACATCACTGCAATCGCTACTGAGCTGGTTACCAGTCAAGTATGAGTTATGACCTGTATATATGTAGTAGTGTGACAATGGTGCAGTCATATCTTGGTGAACCTGAAAAGAAATATCTCCTCTCTTTAAATATCAAGCAGAAACAAACAGGCAACACATCAAGCAATCGATACACGATATTAAAGTATGAACTCTATCATGAGAAGTACGAAAATTTTAAGTACAGAGCAAAGGCAATATCAGCCTAAGCATGGTTGTGTACATATCTATGTTATATTTCCAACACGGCAATATTTGAAATGAGCACACTACTATTGTACAGTCGCGGTAGGAGCGTCACATATGCATAAATAAGTTCCTAATTTCCAATTGGAGAACAACTTATTTGTGATAACACAATGCCAAATTTTCAAAGAGAATGAACCGAATGGATTAATCAATCAATTCAAGCTTGTCATTATGGAATTTCTTCTTTCTAATACCTTGACATTATTTTAATCACCAACATGTTCCCCTTAAGGAATCTATGGGGATGATAAGTAACCTTAACAATGTGACACTCTTGAACCTCCCTATGCGTGTATATTGAAGTTTAGAAGTTGCTTCAGCATCTCTGCACATACATTAAAGTGAACGTCAGTTATTAACCCATAATCCTCCAAATTTAACACTAGCATTAACAATGAATTAAATGTCCTAATCCTCTTCACCATTATAAGCTTCAATCAGTAGTTACAATTTAACAAGCATACCAAACTTATAACTGATAGTTCTAACTGTAAACAAGCAATCACAGCAGAGAAACCTAGATTAGGTTTTGAGATCTAAGATCCAGTCGCACCTGGGATCTAATGGGAGGGTTGAGGTCGTGGGAGAAGAGGAAGTGGTAGAAGTCGTCGAGGGAGAGGAGGGGGCGGGAGATCTTCGTGATGTGGAGGCGCGGCCGCAGTTGCCGGATCTGCTCCATGACTCGCTCGGCGTCGTCGCCGGATCCGCCGGAGTCGGCGAGGAATCGGTGGAGCTGGTCGGCGCCCATGGCGGCGCCGCCGTCGGAGTACGCCGCGAACGCCGCCCTAACGTCAGCCGGGGCCTCCGCCTCTCTCCACCGGAACTTCCTCGTGAAGCAGATGCAACACTTGTAGCTCCCCATCCCCCTTCGTCTCCTCCTCTTCTTCTTCTACAGGATTTTTTTTTTTTTTTTTTTTTTCAGTGACTTATTTTGGATTTTTGGTGAATGATTTGATCGAAGAAGGGGAGATGGGAAGAGGGAAAATGAGTTTGCGACGCGCGGCGAAATGTAGAAGGAGCTAAAATGTGACTCCCTAAATAGTCCACGTCAATGCGAATGAAATTGCCATAAAATATATAAGAGATAATAAATATTAATAATAAAAAAAAATTAAATATTTTATAATATAATTTGAGCAAATAAATTATTATTGTTAATGATTCTGATCTTTATATTTGATATTGATCTAGATAAAAGATTCCACATCAGTTATTACATAAAATCTCAAAAATTTAATTAAAAAAATAATAATGTTATTCGTATATTCAGAAATGAGCGTATGATATATATTTTATTCATTTCATAATGAAGTCTTATTCACCGGTAATTTTGAAGTGATCCATAAAAATTTATTCATCAATTATTCTAGAATAAATAGAATGTATATCGTACGCTTCCGGAATGTATAAGTAGTATTTTTTTTAGAAATATAAAATATACATGAAATCCTCAACTATATATTTTTTTTATTGTGACCCGTGAACTTTTTAATTTTTAGAATTTAATATTTTTTTATCAAATTTGTTAGTGTTTTTACGAGATTTAACGACTAATCATTTTGAGCAAATATTAAATTTGATAAATTTTTAGGTTAATTGTTTATAGAAACCTCAAAAAAAAATGTAGTTGAGGGAGTTTTTTGGTTAATTTAGTGGGCTTTCATACAATTAATCTGTCCTAATTAATTAAAATGGCGGGAGATTTAGGGAGACTATTGTTATCAATTTGAAGTTTTCTAAAAATAGGTGTGGGGTTTAGCATAATTTAGAATCATCAATAACTGGGTAAAATGATATAGTAATAACAATCTGAATAATATGATTTTACGAGAGTGCAAAAACGAAAAAATCGCCCTTTTATTTATAAATTTGGATCTTTAAATAATATGCTAATTGTTGTTTGTCACATGATTAGTCGTTGATTGCACATAAAATCGTAAAAAATAATTTTCGGTGAAAAAAATAGTTTATATTTTATAGTGTTTGATTTATAGAAAAAATAATAATTTTTCAGCAAATATTTATTTAGTTGAAATTAAAAAAAGATATTTATTTATTTAGCTTGATGGAAATATATATTTTTTCAGGAAGTCACTTCAAAATTTTATGCCCCAAAAGGAATGTATATTTTACACCCCATCCATTATAGGATGAAATGAATTTTACTCGTCATTTCAAAATGAAAAGCGGGAGAATCCCACCCTAGAATGGGCCAGATGTAAGATATACACCCTTTCAGGGTGTACATATAGCATTACTCCTTTAATAAGTTTTTAATAGCTTTAAGTGGAAAAAAAAAGAAAAAAGAAAAAAGAAAAAAAGATGAGCAATGGGATACATTGTACTGTTTTGGACACAGTTGATAGTTCACTGCACCAAAATGGTGCAAATTAATGAGGCAACAAAGCAGCATCATAAATTTATAGTGAGCACTTTGAAAACCAGGAAATTTCTAATGCTTTATCCACAAATACAAATTTATAAAACAGATTGTTAAATGAGCACTTTGTGGAATAGAATTAATGCCAGTGCATTACAACTTTATGCTGATTTTGTTGGCATTTTGATAAAAAGATCACTTGGATCATTGAAGCTGCAGTTCCTACAGTCCCTTTGCAGCAGAAAAAAAGTGTGATCAACTTTACTCTGTTCTCCACAGTAACATTAAGTTAACAGAAAGTCCCCTGATTCTTCCAAAACTCAAAAGGAACTCAAAAGGAAGAAAGGAGAAATAAAGACAGATGATTTCCTTGGAGAGCTATTTGGCGACAACAAAGTACAATTTCGAAAGGAAATCTTTTACTCAAGGTTGTAGAGAAATGCTATACTTTAATCTTCTGTCTCATAAACTCATTTTGGACGAGTTCGCCCACAATTTAGAAGTCGATAACTAACTAGGTCAACAAATTTCGCCAGGCCAGGAATTCTTGGCTTAGCAAGGAACCGTTAGAAAACGTAAAGACTGAGACGCCGCCGCGTATCAAAAGTTGAATTGAAAACCTCCGCCCGGAAATCCACCACCTGGAAACCCATCTTCGAAGTGAAAGGTGAATTGTTGTCCACCGCCGCCGCCGCCAAAAGGGTTGAAACCTCCGCCTCCCATTCCCGCATCCATGTTGTTGAGATCCTCACCACGGTCATATCTCACACGCTTGTCTTCGTCACCGAGTACCTTCGTAACAATATTGCAAGAGTTAGCAGGCCGAAAATAAAATCAACAAAAGACGGCTATAAGATAGTGTTCAAAAATAACTTCTCCACAAAATTAAGGTATAATTTGGCACTGTTTATATTTTTTTTTGCCTAAATAATTGTTCATCTTATATGTTAAACAAATAAAATCCTCAAAGTTATAAATGTACTTTAAAGCAAAGAAAAAAGGAGCACAAAAAAGAGCAGCAGTACAAATTCCAAAGAGTTGCTGGTTGCAAAGATGCAAATAGTGCAAGAACAACTAATTGCTTCACTAAGTACTAGACAAATAAAAAAGAAACAATTTCATCTGGAACTACCAGAGAAATCTAACAAAGAAAAATAACTAAGCTGTTAATATTACCTCATAAGCAGCAGCAATTTCTTGAAATTTGGCTTCTGCTTCCTCTCTGTTATCCACATTCTTATCTGGATGCCACTGCAATGCAAGCTTCTTGTATGCGCGCTTGATCTCCCCAATTGAAGCGGTGTTCGAAACTCCAAGTATTTTGTACCAGTCCTTGCGCTTGCTTAGCTTGAGTGCTTTCTCAGCCCTCGTATATGCTTCTCGAATATTCATGTCCTGAATATTTAAGTCCATAAATCTTGAAATTTGCAGCCCTTTACAAGCTTCAAAAGGAATTGTACTAAGTAGATGATGCATAAGGTCTCAAAATGATAATGACGGTTTAATGCTGAAAAATTCTTTCAATAATTCAGTAATGTGTAGTATTTCAGGTGATTTAAATGGTTCCAAAATCCAAAGTCCTTCAAAGAAAAATACACTCGAAATATCGAGCAAAAAAGGAAAAGGTCAATATCCACAAGGTAACATGCTGGCAATACAAGTGAAACACAGCTTTACTGGTTGTCATTAGGACCTACAGACACAAGCAGCTGATAAACGAGCAAACCATGCAGCTTAAGCAGAGTGACAGAATTATAAATGCAAGAGGGTGTCGAAATTTGACAGAAAATAAATGCTCATTGTTTGATTTAAACCTGCGGAGATTTTTGGGCAGCTTCTTTCAAATCTTCTACAGCTCCCTCCCAATCTTCCACGAGAAGTTTAGCTTCACCTCGCTGTAAAAGGACAAAAAAGGCTTATTAGGTAAATAACGCCATGCAATCTTGTACAAAATGGTGATGGTAGAGTTGCAAT
The DNA here is from genome assembly GCA_029168755.2 of Tillandsia fasciculata. Lineage (NCBI taxonomy): Eukaryota > Viridiplantae > Streptophyta > Magnoliopsida > Poales > Bromeliaceae > Tillandsia > Tillandsia fasciculata. The sequence continues at coordinate 1,788,705 of CM054930.1, read as the reverse complement.
ATACGAAATAAAGGGGTTGTCTTCTTCAATTATCAAAGAGAGGGGGGGCATCACTGTTGTCTGCATCAAGCACTTCAAAAGTTATAAAATTTAATATTTGAGTTTCTTACGTACAGGACCTCACAACAAAAGGAGAATATAAAGATCGAGCGGTTACTACTCACAGGCAAGGCAATAGATCAGCAAATATAGTGATATCTAGCTAGAAAGCAAAAAGGTTCAGACTATTTCCTTGACATCAGCAGTTGGACCATCAAATAACCTAATTTTGGATGCCATGGAAAGTAAACAAAATTGCCATATAATACAACCAGGAAGAACTGATTTCTCCTAAAGTAAAGAATTCCCTTAGAAAAGTAATAGGTCACCTGAGCTAAGGCCTCGACAAGCTCTCCATCAATGTTCAGTGCCTCTTTGCAACTGTCAAGAGCGTCTTTTCCTCTACCAAGTTTAACCAAAACCTTGCACAAACCCAGGTAAAGATGTACATTATGCGCACTGTGATTCGGATCAAATGCGAGGGCTGCCTTGAAGTCTTCAACAGCTAGACGGAGCTTACCCTTCGCAACATTATCTTCTGCCTACAATGAACTCGTTAAATTCAGATAATGAAGACCACAGTGGAATATGAGTTTGAATCAATGGAATTATTAGTCTTACACTCTTCGTCTTTTTCAGGAGGATTTTCAATCCAAAATATGCTTTCTTCAGATCAGTGTGTTCTGGATCTAGCCGAAGACCTATCTGAAAGTGCCTACAGAAATATATATATAGCTACAAGCATCAGTAAATCATATCTCGGAATAACATCTAAGGTTTATTTTCACCATCTTTATTAAATATGAAAATTTTGTGTAAGCAAATAAGAGAAGTTGATAAAGCATCAAATAGCAATTGTTTAACATAATATATATACGAGTCTGAACACTATTTCCATTATGTCTTTAGTGTTTCAATTTAACAATTTAATTCCTAAAGTTTGCTTGTTGTAACAATCAAGTCCTTCCTTTAGTCTACCAACTGAAAAAAGACACCACCATAAAAATTAAAAGCTCAAGTACCTACCATGATAGGGAAGAGCAAAAATGATGCCGACATGGTTATCTTTTTTCAAATGGTAGACTAATGAAAGGACTTACCAGTTAGAGGAGCAAACTTCAGATACTAAATGATTAAAATTAACACTCTAAGGACATAATCAAAGTCAGGGTCAAACTCCAGAAACGAAATTCGTAATTAACCATATTTACGAAGTTGAGGTAGAAATCAGAGATCGGAAGAACAGAAAGTTCGGGACAGAATTACACAAAGCAGTCAGGCAGAATTATTAATAAAAAAAGCCTTCGAAATCTCCAAACACAAACCTCAAGGCAACATCATGGTCAGACAGATAATAGTAGGCACGTCCACGAAGCAATAGCGCCACTAAATTATCTTCATCTTGCTTTAGAATGTATCCAGTCTCTGAAATAACACTTGAGTAATCTTTCAGCGACAATAATGCTTTCGCCTTAAGAAGCTTTGCCTGTCAAAAACAAGCTTACACCGGTGAAATACTACATATCAATTAACAGCACAATATACTTATTTAACTAGGACTACTGCACGTATTTTTCACAAAAAAGGTACCTTTAAGCAACTGGGAGAAAAGACGAGGACCACTTTGTCAATGTATTCCAGAACTTTTGAAAAGTCACCAGCATCAAAATAATTATAAGCAGAGTCCAGTGCATTTTGCGCCTGCAATAACTGAGAGACTTCCTTCTCCACAGAAGAAGTCCCTGGCTTTAGCTCCAAATATTTTTTGTAGTCTTTCTCAGATTCCTCAAATCTGCAATAGTCAAGATATATCCAAGTTATATCTGGAGTCCTGGAAGCATTTTTTGGACAATCAAGTCTTTCTAATTAATCTTTCACAAAGACAAAATTCTTATTATACAATCAGAGAGCACTCTTGTATGGGAATAGCATATTGTTGCATTGTTTATAATCATTTATGTCATCATCCTGGTTCAGTTCATTTTGCTCAGGTAAGCGGCAGGAAATATTTTTAGCAAGCGAACAAAGATACTACTAATAAGAAGGTAAATAAACAGCAATTGATTAGAGATTATACTATAGCACTTACATGTCTAGGATATTGCACCAACGGTCTGATCAAAGATTGGCTAGATTTAATCATTCAAAATGAACAATAGGATATTAATACAATAAAAAGTTCAGATAGATTTCTATGTTTTTAATCACATATTTAACATAAATAAGAAGAAAAGGAAAATTAATCATACCCACTTCAACCCTACATTGAAACTAGTTGAAAAGTCAAGACATAAATCTTGTTGCATATAGTAAATGTTGAATGACAATGTGTGGTTGCCTTAAACATAATGCTAATAGCTGCTCCTATATGAAGTGCCAAAATTTAGTATTCGGCGCTATAGAAAGCAAAAGGGTACATATCACAAAGAAAGCCTAATATTCATTCCCATAAATAAAATATTTATATTCCAATAAAACCAATATCGATACATGATACTAGCAGAACTCGGTTGAAGAAGGAGAATTACCTGCACTTATTACGGAGAACAAATGCTCGTTGCAAGTAGGCTTCTGAAAGATTTGGATCTGCTTCTAATACAGAATTAAGAAGTTCGAGTGCTTCATCATACTTCTTCAAATTTATCTGTTCAGAGGCTCTTTTGAATAAAGTTGAAGCCTCATAAGATTGGCTTTCTGTACACCCAAAAAAGTTGATTAAGTGTTTAAGCAGAGAGGTCATATTACTATACATTTCATGCACAAAATGAACGCACAAAAGGCCAATATGTTTAATTGCTGTTATGGAAAGATTCACCAACTTATGTCTTCAATGAAAAGATCCCATGTTAACTCGCAAAACTGAACAATATGTGGATAAAGCCCTTAACATTTACTAAAAAAAACCTAAATGACAAAAGCTATGCAAATAATTTATGAAATTTGTGTTAGAAAAGCTCCATAATCAAGGTCATATCATATATTTACAAAATTAAACAGTTAAAATAATGCAGAAAACAAATCAGTCGAAATGTTGCATAATTAGCACAACTAGAAAAAAATTAAGATTTTGTTGGTCAACTGCAAGAACTTTAGTCTCTAACTAAGTTCAAATGCCCAACTATTTAGGCAATATAAAGAATATTTTCAAATGTAACATAGCATGAGTGCATGATGCATACGCGTGTAACCACAAATTGGAATCTTGATTTTCATATCATTTTTCTAACAGCATATGAGAGATTTCACCGTGTTTCATCGACAGGAAGAAGAAACTAACAATTAGAGAATAGGCCATCCTACCTTACAGGAATTTTCCATTTCTAGTTCCGGAGTAGTTTCTTTTTTTCTTTTTTTTTTTCTCCCTTTGTCAAAGGCCCTTCCATCATCATTCAATCTAATGCCCTAAACTCGCAATCCAAAATGAGCAACCATTTTCTAGCAAACTAGAGCCAATCTTTTACGTACTTTCGCTATCAAATCAAATATTCTCGACATAAAAACTCAGTTTTTTTGAAGACCAAATGCACAAAAAATAATAATAATAATAATAATCCAAGGACATCAAATTACGCAATTAAACTCACAATTCTTCATTAAAGAATCTCCACGCCATCACCAATTTCTATCACCCAAACACTAGCACTCCTCGCATAAAGTTTTCTCCTTTTGAGATCCAACGCAGCAAAAATAACCTCAGAACACATCTAACCACGCTAATTTAACGAAACACAACAAATCGAGTCACATTTCTTGCTTAACTAATAAGAATCTCCACAAATCCTCACTATTCCAATAACAAGATCGACCATACTGCTCTAATCGACCAATAAAAAAACATTTGTATTTACTATTTTTTTCAAACCAAAAAAGAAAAAGAAAGAAATCACGATTGAAGGTAGTAAAAGAGCTCACCTTGGGCGAAGACGAGCAGGGTTTGGTGCGAATAGATCCAGTTGAAGAAGAGGAGGTGGAGGAGCACGAGCGCGCCCGACACCAAGAAGCGTATCACCATTTCTCTCTCTCTTCTCCGAGGAGGAGGAGGAGGAGAAGGAGGAGGAAGAGACGAAGCCGCACAATGGAGTTGTCGATCGATCGGGGCCTTTTTCCTGCGATTTTTCTCCCGTTTTCAATTTCGTGCTCCGATCGAGATGGAATTGTAAACGAGGTTTCGCAATAGGTTTTAGTAAGTTTCCGTTTCTGAGCGTTCCCGTTACTCTATGTCTTCTTATTGAGTTTTTTGGAATTTTTTTTTTTTTCACAATAATAAGTCAGAGAGAATTTTTGTGAGAATTTTTGAATTGTATGCAGATTACTAAAATTGTTATTTAATCGCTAAAATTATAAGAATATAAAAAAAAATATTTAAAATTTTTTAATAATATTTAAAAATATTTTAATATAATTTATCGTTATATTTAAAAAATCGATTAAAATATCTATAAATAAAAAATTATCACACTGATGTTTATGCCACGTTTAGATAAAATATATTTTAATATATTTTTTTAATATATTAATATTTGCTTATATTATTAGAACTTTATAATGTTATTAGATTCATATATAATTTATAAATATTTTTAAAAAAATTAATAATAAATTGTTCATCCTATTCTTTTTTTTTTAAGAACAAGATGTATGAGTTGGGTAAAATAAAATTATTTTGCTAAATAAAATTTTTATAAGAGTATAATATTATATAGTTAATTATAAATTCTTAAAGAGTTAAAATAAAAAATATTTCCTAACTTGGAAAGGTAACACGTTGCAGGACCCAATGGGAGAAGGACACGTGGATTCAATCTTGCCCATATGGGCCGGAGTTTTTGGGCTTGATTCAGCATATGGGTGCTTAACAAAGCATTGGCCCATTAACGTTTGTAATTTGTTTTTTTTTTAATTAGGCTTAGTCTTTTTTTTTTTTTTTTTTTTTTTTTTTTTTTTTTTTTTTTAGCAGGAATTATCAAATGCAGAAATAACATCTAATTTATTTTAAGAAACTTTACACAAATAACACTTCTGTTGTCGCCCAGAACAAAACATTTTCAAAACAAAATCTACTCAAATTACATATCATCTTACATAGCACAGAATCAAAGCTTCTGCTCTTCCACAAAGCTTACATATTGGCTAATAATTAACACACAACACAAACTACAAATAAAAAACTCAAGTCTCCTTCAACTAATTAAACAAGTCCTTCAAAAACTATACTCACACGACTAAAAGATAAGCACTTTCATGATCTAAAACTATTTGTCTACATGTAAAAAACTTATTAGATTTAAGTTTAAGTTTTTTGCATGCATGCATGGCTCACCAGAAATCACTTCCGAACGCTCCTTCGCCATTGAAGGAGCTCAGCATGAGCTCGGTGAACCCGTCAATCTCTCTCTCTACAGGCCTCTCGCCGTCTCCTCCGAGACGCAGGGAAGGACCGCTGCCGACGTCGCCGCAGCTTGCTGTTCCACCTTGTGTCTCCGACGGTGGCGCTGTCGCGTCGACCATCGTCGGCCGATACACTTCTACATCCGGTGGTGGTGCTTCACGTTGGGCCTCCGCGACACTTCCAGCGTCGTTGCAAGGCTCACCACCTAATATTGCATGCACCACGTATTTTGAAGTCAAAGTATCGTTGATTAATTCAAATCAAACCAATTGAATGATTGACTAGTAAAATTAAAATTTTAAAAAGTTAGATAACTAAATCAAAGTAGTGCATAGTTTATATAAGTTCAGTATATTTGTACCTAATATAACTCAAATTAAATTTGATTGTTTTTCTTGTTGTTTCAATTTTAGCAACATAGTCTTCAAAGTTCACTCATCTAATATATATTTGGGCTTTTTTGTTGGCCCCAAAAGATGCTACATCAGTATAATGGTTAGAATCACTATTAATATTTACTTTGTTAAAATTAAAACTTTAATAGCAAAATTGAAATGGCATCGCAATCATGTAAAGAAACTAGATTGCCAAATCAAAATTTTGAGAGGAAAAATGAAAATAAGAGTGAGAGTTTTAGAAACTTAATTGTCAAAAATAGGAGATAAACACACTCTCTTTAGTTGGATTTGAGTTTTAGTTTAAATATTGAATCAATGCGCTCAAAATCTCTTGATTTTTTTCTATCATTTTATGTGCTCAAAAACTTGCTTACCAGTGGAGGGAGGATTAGGGTTCATCATGAAGCCAACATAGTTGCTGCTCCCGGACGCACATCCAAAAGACAAAGAACTCGGAGCACTCATCAATGGTGGTTGCGGCCATGGCTGGAAACTTCCGAAACCCATCGTCGGCATTGGCATCGCCGTCGTCGTCATCGTCATTGTCGTTGTCGTCATCGTCGCCTCCTCCGAGCTCCTAAACGAGCTCCAAAGCTCGGGAAAGAATGACCTCGACGACGACGATGATGGTGGCGGAGGAGGAGGCATCTGGGACGCAGAATGCGGACCGATCTCCGGGAGCGACGGGTTGCTCCCCGTCGCCGTCGGATCCAGGCTCCAGTTGGTGTGCAGAGAGAGGTCGGGCCCCGAGAAGGGGAGAAGCTTCGAGCCGAAGAGCGAGAGGCTCGGCCCCTGGATCGAATCCATGAGGCCGTAGTCCACGAACGGGGAAGACGACGACGATGAGGACGGTGGCGGTGGGCAATTAGGGTTCTCGATCACGTACTTGTTCTTCTTCTTCTTTCTTCTCTCCTCCTCACTCAGCCCTAACAGCGAGCTCGACAGGGAGAGATTGGGACTGGACGACGACGGATAAGGGTTTCTCTCCATCGGAGTCAACGACGACGGCCAAATCCCCAAGTCGAGGGGATTAGGGTTTGGTTGGGGGCAGGAGGGGGAGCAGGAGGAGGAGAGGAGCTGGGTGAAGCCGAGGAGGAAGTTGGGGACGTCGACTGCGGGGGCGTCGCCAGGATCCGCCATGGCCGGCTGAGGAGGCGGCGGAGGCGGTGGAGGGAGGTCGTCTTCTCCGGCGACGGGGAATGGGTGGTTAGGGCTCAGGAGGGGGGCGGGGATGTTGAGGTTGAGGTCGGTGGCTTCGGCGGCGGAGGCCGCGAGAGCGCCGCATGTTTCGCGGTGTTCATCGTACAATTCCTTGTTGCTGCATGCGTTCGTTCATGGCGTTGTCAGGTGAATTTTTATGCGTGCAAATTATTTAAATTTAGCTACTTTAATTCATGCGTGCATGCATGGAAACTTCAATATATAGGAGTGTGCAGAGGAGCTTTTATATACGCACGGACGTCTTTTATATACGGACGGACGTCTACATTTATAAGTTATTTTTAATATTAAAATTTTCAAATCAATAATCGATGTCATTAAAATTAATTTAAAATATTTGACGGATCTAAAAAATTTTTTATAATTTTTCGATATTATTTATATAATAATAAAAATTTTAAAATTAATAAAATGGGATGATATTACAATAAAATTTTAAATCAAATGTTTTTATTTTATATAGTATAAAAAATTTCTATTAAAATTTTAAATATTGTAAATATTTTTATATCGTTAAACTTACAAATGACTTATTATGATTATTAAAATTATTAATTTTAAGCGTCATTGATCATTAGGTAAATAATATCAAAAAATTATGAAATTTATTTTTTAAATATTTCAAATAATTTAGATCAAGTTTAGAAAAATTCATCGTCGATTCGAAAATTTCGACATCGAACAAAATTTATAAACACGAAAAACTCTATGCTTTTATAAGAATACCAGCCTAACTCCTTTCAAAGTATCATATTCAAAGGCAAGATATATGGAAGGATTTTTTTTTTTTTTTTTTTTTTTTGGGTAATTTGCATAAAAATTAATCAGTTTTGAGTTTTTTTACAAAATATATATATATATATATATATATATATATATATATATATATATATATATATATATATATATTTATCAGTGTATTGAAAATTTAAATTTAATCAGTAAATTTTTAAAAATAACATATTTTTACAAAAACACAAAATCAGTAAATTTTTTAAGCAAACTGGGTTTTTTTTTAAGCCGAAAAATAAAATTTTAACTTTTTTTTTTTGTATACTACAATTTCATTCTTGATCACGTGATATGGAAAAAAAACTCTAAGCACACAATCTATGTATCATATTTCAAATCTAAACACTCAAAATCAAAAACTGTGGCGCGAGAATAAAATTGCAACATGTGAGAAAGTTTCTCTGCAAATTACTATATTTGAGTGGAAAATTTATCCTTCTGTTACTTATACTTCGTCTAGGCAGAGAGAAAGAAAAGAAAAAAAAAAAAAAAAAAAAACATTTCCAGTCATTCGAATTAAGTGAAGAAAATAAGAAAAAATAATTTTCTCCTGACTTTTGAAGAATTTTTGTTTTTAATGATATCAAAGAATTTTTTTTTTTTTTTTTTCTTCTTAGATTTTTCTTCTCAAATTTTGATCCTGAGAGAAACTTAATCTTAGTTAGAAATGCATGTAGTTGGAAAGAGAAACTTAATCTTAGTTAGAAATGCATGTAGTTGGAAAGAAGAAGAAGAAGAAGAAGAAGAAGAAGAAGAAGAAGAAGAAGAAGAAGAAGAAGAAGAAGAGGAGGAGCAAATTAAAAGTCTGACCGAGTGAAGTCTTCCCCACAAGTGGGGCAGCGGATGGCGAACCCCCGGCAGGTCTTGAGGTGGGCGCGGAGGTCGGAGTCGAGGGCGTACATGCGGCCGCAGCGCTCGCACTCCCACCGCTTCTCGCCGTGCTTGCGCGAGAAGTGCTTCTTGATCCCGGTGATGTCGCCGAGCGCCCTCGCCGGGTCGTGGTAGACGCAGCTCTCCACGGGGCAGACGTAGACGCAGCGCCCTCGCGCAGGGGGCACCCCTTCCGCGCGCCGCTGTAGCTCCGACGGGATGTTGTGGCCCCGCAGGTGGAGCCGCAGGTTCTGCTCCCGTTGGAACCCCTTGCGGCACGTCTCGCAGAAGAATCGGTTGGTCGCCACCAGCTCCTCGGCCGTCAAAGCCACCACCTCCGCCCCCGGCGCTGCACCGTCCGTAACCCCACAACATTACATCAGTACAATACAGTACAGCACGATGCGTAACGTTAAATTGAGTTTTCTCCTTTTAAGTTAATTTTCTTCTTCTGAACTCAACTGTCGTTTACTGGAATAATGCATGCTATACATGCTCACTCTTTACAGCAGTGTGTGTGTAAGGCAAGCATGCATGCGTTACCTCACGTTAAAATGCAAGCTCGTTGTGACGTATAAGTCGTTGTCGTTTAGTATATTCTAGAAGAGATATTATTATTTATATGATAATTAATATAAACTTTAAATAAATAGAAAAGATGCATGCGATTGGCCCTTAAAACAAGTATATTGAAGGCTCGAGAATAAGATAAATTTGTTCTTAAGTTATTTGTGTATTTCTCTATAAAGATAGATGAATTATTAATCAATGACTCAAATCGAGCATATATGTACATATATTCTAAGTAATTTGTGGATAAAATCCTGCGTGTGCACCAAATTCTATTTTCGGGTACCTTAGAAGGAATTAATCCGTACATTAATTGTGTACTACAAAATAGAAGCACATAGCAACAGTACTACTATATATGTATGGAATTGAATTGAAGTAGTATTTAACATGCCTGGATTTCCGGGGCGTTTGGTCTGTCTCTTCTTTCGTTCTTGCGGCGGCGGCTGTTCCTGCTGTTGTTGCTGTTGTTGTTGTTCGCGACAAGTTCGGTTGGGTTGGACTTGGGATGTCGAAGCATGCATATCATCACTCTTTTTCCGACGCATCTTTCTCCAAATTCTGTGTCATTTTCAGTGAAGATGAGAGAAACATGCATTTCAACAGTTAAAAACAATAATAACATTTCTTTTTTTTCTTTTCCTTTTTCGTATATATATATATATAGAGAGAGAGAGAGAGAGAGAGAGAGAGAGAAGAGAGAGAGAGAAGAGATTATATAATTTTTTATTATAGAATTTGTATTGAGATCCATATTATTGTAAAGACAATTAAAGAGAGAAAGAGAAAATACAATTACACAAATTTTAATACAAATTTTATGATAAAAAAATTCACAAGAATGAATGAGCTTATGTCTTTAAAAATATATAATATATATATATATATATATATATATATATATATATATATATATATATATATATATATATATATATATAGTCGGGTTACTATGTATATTTTTAAAAATATCAAGCAATTGACGCTTGTAAGTTTTCTACCGTTAGATATATTTCTTTGATTAATTTCACCTCTTACATTATACTATTTTACCAACCATCTACTAATTCCAAAAGACTCACTATCATCCTAAGTGCATATCCTTTTATTCAAAAGTTAAAAAGCTACAAACACAATGACTTAATACTTAAAAAAATATAAAAGCTCAAATATATATATATATATATATATATATATATATATATATATATATATATATATATATATATAGTCTGACTATTATACTATTAATAATACTAAGTCATTGCTGCTATTAGATTTTCAGTCCTTAAATAAATGGATGTGTTGTTAGAAAGATAGTGATTTTCTAAAGTTTAGTGGATGATTGATAAAATAGTATGTTTTAAAAGATACAAATAATCAAAGGGGTAGATCTAACTATCAAAAATTTGATAGTAAGTATTTAGTGTTATAAATAGTATAATAGCCAGACTATATATATATATATATATATATATATATATATATATATATATATATATATATATTGTGGCAATAGTATTGAATAGCCTATTAGCAAGTAAGCAAAATTAGATCAAGCTAGCAAAATATCCAACTAATTTGATGAAGCCAAGAAAGGAATTTTCCTTAAACTAAATTAGACATGTAAATATAAAAGAAATAAATTAGACCAATTCAAGGCATGCAAGTGCCATGATCATTTCACATAGGGCAATATAATTTACAAGATTGAAGATCTGAGATTAAAAAAAAAAAAAAAAAACTTGCAGTTGCACTTTTAAAGTAACTTATTCTAGCAAATAAAAGATAAGCCTTTTAAGCTTCAAATTATAGTAAATGTTTTAATGAAAAATTGTTAACTATATACTTACTATTATGAAAAAACTAGGTATCAAAGAAACATGTTTCCGGCAAATACTAGCTAGATCTGGCCATTTTTAAAAAAAAAATGTATAGTTGATCATTAAAAATGTAGTAGTATTTGTTGCCAAATAATTTGTACATAGAACTAAAATCCTTCTATAGAAACATACCATAGCCAAGAGATAAGTAGCTTATAAATTGAATATTCACAAGATGAAAATGCTTGACAACTGTATCTTCCCCTACAGACATGCATGGATGCTGAAACATTACCACTAAAATCTTTTAAAAATAAAGTTGAAATCAACTAAAAGAATTTTTTTTTTAATTTTTTAAGGAATAACGAAAAAACAAGAGAAGAACAGAAAGATAGTAAGGTTTGAAAAAGATAATAAACCACCCTAACACTCAAAATGATTAAAAACATGCCTCTAGTTACCCTAGAGCACATTGATTTTAGTGCCTAATCATCCTAAAATGTTAAAAAAGAAATTAAGGAGAATAGGGATAGGCTATAAACTTAGTATAACCAAGGGAATGCTTACCTAATATAATCAATATAATAGTAGAAGTCTCTTCTTATTATGGGGAATTATACAATATCGGAGGAGTACAAATAGAAGCACAGAGTAGATCTGAGCGATAAGAGAGGTAGAAGGGTGTCAAGGAGTGCAAATAGAAGCACAGAGTAGATCTGAGCGATAAGAGAGGCAGAAGGGTGTCAGGTTTATTGCAAGAAGTATATGGAATATGCAATATCGGCGGAACTAAAATAGAAGAGAGAGTAGATCTAAGAGAAAAGAGAGGCAGAGAGGTGCACAATATATTGCAAGAAGTATATAAAATACGCAATATCAGAGAGACTCAAATATAAGAGCAGAGAAGATCTTAACGGTAAGAAAAGTAGAGAGGTGAACAGTATATCGCAGGAAGTATATGAAATATTTGATATATGAGGAATTCAAATAGAAAAGAATAGTAGATCTAAGCAATAAGAGCGGCAGAAGAGTGCAAATTATATTGCAAGAAGTATATAGAATATGCAATATCGGAGGAACTCAAATAGAAGAATAGAGAAGATCTTAGCGATAAAAAAGGTAGAGGGACGAACAATAAATTGCAAGAATTATATGAAATGTGTGATATTGGTGGAATTCAAATTGAAACGAAGAATAGATCTAAGCAATAAGAGCGTCAGAGGGGTGAACAGTGTATTGCAAGAGGTATATGGAATGTGTAATACAAGAGAAATAGAAGAGTGGAGTATATTTGAGCGATAGCAGAGGCAAGGGGGTAAACATTTATTGCAAGAAGGGCGAGAAAAAGGACAATAGTACGCAACTACCTCTGAAACGTGGCTCGCAGAAGTTGTCACGTGGATGTAACTCCAGGGAAGAAAAGCAAATCCATGTGATTAGGGTTCAAAAGAGTGTAATTAAGAATACGCGTGTTGCGAAAAAAGAAAGTCCTTTACCACAAAATTTTTGTAATTTTTGGATATGTTAATAATTTTTTTGCATGTTTAGATGACTACTCTATTTGATCTAGAAAAAGGAAATTATCTTTCAGAAAAAAAAAGAAGAAAAAATACTTCACTAATTAAATTATAGAGAGGGTTTTATTTTTCTGCGAAATCTATTCTCAAATAGCCCCTATTGCAGTACTTTTATGTTGTCGAGGCCTAAAGTACTCTGAATCATTTTCATATTGATATCTATGTAATTTACATCACTTCTCTATATCATTATGTCTAAATTTTTTCTCCAACAAGACACTTTTTAGGAGTTTATGCATTGAGACACACAAACCTTAAACATTTCATTTCCTCCTAGGAGGCATTTTATGTATATCATTATATATGTAATTACCAGTTTACTACACGACAATTTACTTTTGTAATAATCACGACCAACTGATAATACAAAAGGGATATTAAACTAATGAAATGATAATAAAAATGAAATCTATTAGTAGAATCATACCACACTTTCCTTTACTTGTGAGATCTCTTCTACTAAGAAATCTTGTTCCTTATAAGTTTGAGATGGTAATTAAGCTGGTAATCTTTTTTATGAGGTAAGTGTGAATGGCCGAAAGGTTTACGGGGTTAGGGTTGAGCAAGGGAGGGTCGGGCATTATGCTTCAAAATAGTAAGTTGGGGACTGCTCAGAAAAATTATATAGCATTGTCGGTTTCTGCGGAATTTGGATACGGCTTTTTGAAGAGTAAGATATAGGTAATTAATTCTTTGCATTTATGGACCGCTAAAGTGATAAGGGTGGGAAAACCTTATTACGCAACTGGTTAACTTGAATTCACAGTTCAACACTTAGGTTTTTTGGGCTCCTTTTAAAGTTTTTATACAACTTTTTGTCATCTATATATATTGCGAATGGATTGACTTGTCTTCTTGATTAGAATTTTCAGACGATATTTGTATGCTCGTGTGAAAATTTTGGTTTATACATTAGAAAGTCATTTCGGCATTCTACTATGGCCAAAAGATCTAAACATTTTTCGTTTGCTAAACTTCTGACATCAACTTCTCACCAATGGAAAACCAAAGGGGCTAAAAACTCAAACAAATTGAGAAATTTTAAGCAAAGTATGCAATATAAAGAGTCGACATTCTATGTATCACGTTACTCTAGATTAAAACTTGAGTAAGTTGAAAGATTTTACGAACGATTGCGCTACCTGTAGAATATCATGGTATTCTATTTGAGCCAGGTGCAATTCTTTTGCTTGCGTTTCTTTTGTCCACTTATAAGGTGTGTGATTGTCCGTCTTCTCTTGCTTACCGTCAACATTATTATTTCCCATCAGTGTACATATGTGTAATCAGTATGACCTATATCCTATGTTGGAAAAATTCGGTAGTCGTCCCGGTACCAAATTTTCTGAATCCGCAATCCGCTTCGATACCGCAATCCACTCTGGTATCGCTTAGAGTTGGAATTTCGCAGTGAAAACTTCCAATCGAGTTTTTACCATAAATCTGTCCTCTCAACAAAACTGGAACCAATACAACAACAAAGAGAAGAAAAAACCAATATAAGAAAATATGTGGGTGAAATAAGATTTATTAACTAAGAAAAAATTACACCGATTACACAGACTTCTCTTCTGCAATAGAGTAGCTTCAACCCTAGCCCTCCTCCTGAATCTCTCTCATCATTCTCTCGTCTTCTATAAACCTAGAAGACTTCTCTCTTTTCTCTCTTTTTGTATCGTACAATCATCCTCAAGATCATACGTATTTATATATATATGCTCTCTACATTAGAGATATATATAAACTCCGCCCAAGATAAATCCAAATCTACTTAAATTAGAATTATACTCTAATTAATATTTAAATCTAAATTAATTTATCTCTAACAGATTTAAATATTAATTCTAATCTAATTAAGATTTAATTACAAAACTAACCAAATCCTAACAATCTCCACCTTGGTTTGATTTGTAATCTTTAATTGCTACGTCGAGCTCACCACGCAAGCTCCATCTTGAGCTTGTCTCCGCCGCTCAATGTTGCCGCATCTTCCGCTCCATCTTGAGCGATTGCACCTCCGCGAATTTTTGGAATCCAAATTACCTTTACTGCGGTTTTGATTGTTCTCCCGTTCAGAACATACAAGTTTCCGTGCTTGTTCGCCACGCACACGATCCGATCTCATTTTTGCACCCTCATAGCTCCACCTGAAGCTGAAATTTTGCAACCTTTCGAGTCCAACTCTCCTAACGAGATCAAATTCGCTTCAGACCAGGAACGTGTCGTACACCTATCAGCGTCCTCACGACCCCATCAACCGATTCCTAAAACTTTGCATGCTGTCCCGTTCCCCATAAGAGCTTTTTTGCTTTTTATCGCCTTATAGGTAGCAAAAGACTCTTTTTTCGGGCAGACGTGAAAGGAACATGCCGAATCAAGCACCCATACATCATCCGAAATTTTAGTATCACCAGTCACCGCATATAGCACGTCAGAATCGATCATCTCTTATTTTGCCACCTGCGCCATCGCTGACGTCTTATTGTCCTGATCCGCGACAGTTTTTTCCTTCTGCCGCTTTAACTCATTCAAGTCATTCTTAAGCTTATGACAGTTGCGCTTAATGTGACCTCTCTTATGACAATAGAAGCACTCCACCTCGGATAAGGGCTTCTTTTGTCTATTTCCGGTCGCCAATATTTTTACATCCTTCTTCGCTTTTACTATCAAAGCTGTGTCATGACTCTGCATGCCGGACTCCTGAATTATCTTTCGCATCTCATTCGAGAGAAGCGCCGCCGTGACTGTCTCCACGCTTATGGTCTCCTTACCATAAAGCATCGTGGTCATAAGATGCTCATATGTCATCGATAACGAGGAAAGTAAAATAAGCGCCTTATCTTCATCATCCAATTTGACTCCGATACTGGTCAACTGGGTCACCACCTTGTTGAACTCGTTCAGATGCTCATGTAGGTTAGCCGCTTCTTGCATCCGCAGTGTGAACAGTCGCTGCTTCAGATACAATCTGTTCGTTAGGGATTTGGTCATGTACAGATCTTCCAATTTCTTCCACAACTTCGCCGGTGTTGACTCGTTGACTATGTTGTAAAGAACATCATCTGCTAATAATAGATGAAGCGTACTCAACGCTTTTCGCTCCATCTTCTCCCATGCCGCATCCGTAATCTCCGACGGCTTTGCCTCTTTCCTGTTCAACGTTTGGTCCAAATCCTGTTGTATCAAAATGGCTCGAACTTTAATTTGCCACAAGCCGAAATTGTTCTTACCGTCGAACTTCTCGATTTCAAATTTCGTGGCCATCTCTGTCAATCTTTTCCGAAGATCGATAACCTTTAGCTCCGATACCAATTGTTGGAAAAAATTCGGTACTCGCCCCGGTACCAGATTCTCTGAATCCGCAACCCGCTTCGATACCGTAATCCGCTCTGGTACCGTTTAGAGTTGGGATTCTGCAGTGGAAACGTCAAATCGTGTTTTTACCATAAACCCGTCCTCTCAACAAAACTGGAACCAATACAACCACAAAGAGAATAAAAAATCAATACAAGAAAATATGCGGGTGAAATAAGATTTATTAACTAAGAGAAGAATTACACTGATTACACAGACTTCTCTTCTGCAATAGAGTAGCTTCAACCCTGGCCCTCCTTCTGAATCTCTCCCACCCTTCTCTCGTCTTCTATAAACCTAGAAGACTTATCTCTTTTCTCTTTTTTTGTATCGTACAATCATCCTCAAGATTATGCATATTTATATATATATGCTCTCTACATTAGAGATATATATAAACTCCACCCAAGATAAACCCAAATCTACTTACATTAGGATTATACTCTAATTAATATTTAAATCTAAATTAATTATCTCTAACAGATTTAAATATTAATCCTAATCCAATTAAGATTTAATTACAAAACTAACCAAATCCTAACATCCTAAGATCTAAGATCTACTTCTAAATTTTTTTTTTTAGACCCTATTTGGATGCAAAATTACAAAACTCTAGGAAGTTTTTATTCTACGATTTTGGTCCGAATAAAATACAGAATTTTATAACTATAAAAAATTTCACAGCTTTATTTTTAAACTGTTTGGATACATATCTTACAATTTCACAGAATTTTTGACAAGTAAAATTTCAAAATTAAAAATTTTAAATTTAAACTTCAAATTTTAAAATTTGAAAAGAAAATTTCAAAATTTTAAATTTTAATTTTTAAATTTTAATTTATAATTTTAAATTTTAAAATAAAACTTTAAATTTTTTAATTTAAATTTAAAATTTTGAAATTTAAAATTTAAATTTTGATATTTTAATATTTGAAAATTTTAAATTATTTTTTTATTTTTAAATTGAAATTTGAAATTCAAAAATTGAAAAATAAAATTTAAAATTTAAAATTTAAAATTTAAAATTTAAGATTCAAAATTCAAGATTCAAAATTCAAGATTCAAAATCAAAATTCAAAATTTAAAATTCAACATTAAATTTTGAATTTAAAATTTAAAATCTAAAATTTATATTGAAATTTTAATATTTAAAATTTGAAATTTGAAATTTAAAATCTTATATTAAAATTTAAAATTTGACGCGCAAGAGTGTACCGCAATCTAATGACTAATAACTCTTTAACTTGTAAATGTAGAGTATGGCATACTCGATTCTTTCTTAGGTTGTTGCCTTAGATTAATAGTGAACCGCAATTAAGCAGAGCATTTGTGTAGTATCCACAAGAACTAGTTGCACTAAAAGGTGTTTGCGGAAGCCTGTGGGTGATGTGTAGAGATTTCAATCTGACTATGAATTAACAGAAAGAAGGAGTAGAAGTTGGAGTTGTCGGCTAACGACCATGTTTACCGATCCTGTGAATGCATAGGAGATGATTGACCTACCAATTCTTAACCCGAATCACTTTACTTCTCCATTCTCCTTGGGCGATATTAAGAAGGCTACCTTTCAATTAGGTAGTGACAAAGTTTCGGGTCGGACGGGTTCAATCTGAGTACCAGAGATTCTGGAAAGTGGTTAAAGATGAATTTTTTAATATATTTCAGGACTTATTCGACAAAACTTTGAACACCGGGCCAATGGACTATATGTACATATGCCTTGTCCCCAAGAAAGATGGAGCAAAATCAGCAAATGAACTTAGACCTATAAACCTCATCAACGATGTACAAAAGATCATTTCTAAGGTATTTGCAAACAAATTAAAAAGTGTAATAAAAGATATCATCTTTCCTACTCTAGCAGCTTTCCTCAAAGGATAGTCCATTATGGACTTCTTTGCAACTGTTAACGAAGTTGTTAGTTGGTACTCGAAAGCATGTGAGGAATGTGTCAGAATCAAAGCCGGCTTTGAGAAGATGTATGATAGAGTGAGATAGGACTTCTTGAGAAATTTTTTGATTTAGCTCAAGGCGAATCTTAAGTGGTGTGGTTGGATAGAACAATGTTTATTTAACACCAAAATAGCAACACTAGTTAATGAGGTACGATCTAAATGGATCAAAACAAAAGAGGGCCTACGACAGTGTGATCCACTCTCGCCCTATCTCTTTTTGCATTGACAAAATGATTGGTGAGAATGATGGAAAAAGTAGTGGGTAATAGGTTGGTGAGAGGAGTTAGACCCAATAAAGAGTAAGGTAGCTATTATATAGTACGTTGACGACACTCTCTTATTATGTGAAGCTAAGAAAAAGCAAGATAGAAGCCTACTCTTTGTGTGGTAAGTTTCGAGTGGACATTTGGATCAAAAATTAACAGAAATAAGTGATAGCTATTTTATCTGGGAGGTCATTGTCACTTAGGGGGTAGACTTGCAGAGATACTGGGATGTACATTGGGGGTTTTTCCAATACGCTACCTAGGACTACCACTTACGAATAGTCGTCTGCGAAAGGACGATTGGCAAGATGTCATTTGTAAAGTTGAAAAGAGGATTGAAGGGTGGCAAGTTAAATTCTTATCACAAAGGCGAAGGTTAGTCCTTGTGAACTTTGTACTCTTGAACTTGCCACTGTACTATTTCTCAATTTTCAAAGCGCCCAAATAGATAATACGACATATAGAAACTTTACGGAAGGCATTCTTCTGGAGAGGAAGGGCAACTGTATCGGGGGGACAATGCCTCGTACGATGAAAGACGGTATGTAAGAGCAGAACGAAGAGATGATTAGGAGTTAAGGACTTAAAGAATATGAATATAGGATTATTAACAAAATGGTAGTAGAGGTTTCCCTTAGAAAGGAATCATCAGTGGAGTATCCTTATCGATGGAATTTATTATTCCCGGAGAAAATCGCTTAGTAAAGGGGCGACATTCTGGCCATACTCACACTGGTGGTGGAGTGTTTTCACGATCAAAGATAGATATCTTTAAATGCGGAGTGCCCTAGTCAATCGAAGACGTGCAAATTGTTAGGTTTTGGACTGACATTTGGAGCGATCGAGCTTCTCTACGAACTTTATACCCTCATATTTATGATAACATAGTGAGTAAGAAGTATACAGTGAAGGATTGTTGGGAAGGAAATAGGTGGAAATGGCATAAGATCTTGTCAGGTTTCGCCCCTAACTCCAAGCTTGACGGTGATCAAATCATGAAGCTCAAAGAGTCGATCCCGAGATCTCTCTGTACAATAGAAAAGATGAACTCAGATGGAGATGGGTTCGGTCCGAAAAATTTACGTTCAAATCATTCTACAACTTTTTGCAAGATAATAGAGTAGAGGACAAAAGTTTTGTTCAACTATGGAAGACTAAATCCCTCTTAAAAGTTAAGATTTTCGTATGGCTAGTACTGAAAAAAAGAGTGCTCATAGTGGACAACATTCTGAAAAAGGGTATAAAGAGGAGAACTGTGTTTTCTGTCTGAATGAGACTAAGACAGTGGATCGGGATTACTATCGAACAAACTGACTCTTCGTAACTGTACTTCTACAAGTATGCTTTGGAAATGAGCAATAGTAAAGGAGGAGTGCCAAGGAAGAACTAGTGACAATTAATGCTGCGTGGTAGGTTATTTGGCTAAAATAGAATAGAAAAATATTTGAGAAAACTAAACAAACGTTGGGTTTTCTTGGGATCACTTCTATTAGACTTTTTGTTTTTGTTTTTGTTTTTGTTTTTTTTTTTCTAGCTGCCTCAAATTTTAGATCAATTCATCTTCAAAATGAATAAAGCGGAAACATATTATCTTGTTCTCAAAAAAGAAAAAGTCCATGAGAAAAATTGGCAACCTTGTATTGACCTTACCCTTACACCATACTCTCTCTCTCTCTCTCTCTCTCTCTTTGAGGCAACAGGAAATTAGGTCTTCAGATCAGCCAACCATTCTTTAAACCCTCTAATATAATGACCCCGATTAGTTCCACCACTTAAGTTTGAGAGAAACAAAAGAAGACTCCCTTTGATCTCTCTCCCACTTTTGCAAAGTAGAAACAATAGTGCGAAAATATAAAGATTAATTTCATATAATTTTCTGTAAATATATCGAATACCAAACATCTCTATGTCTCTCTCCCTCTTCTTATCATTACAGGTAGGAAAAGAACCTTCTATAACTCGGGCATGTAAGGATGGGCTAGAATACTATTGATAATAGCAGCTAAATTGTCAATATCAAATTTTTAACCAGTAGATCAAGTGGATAATAGCAAAATAGTATCCAGTTTTTCCTTTGCATCTCTCGACATCTTAAAAGAAATCATTTGCCTTGATTCAGAGAAAAAAAAAAGGAAATAAAACATGAGATATTCCAGTACTAACACCAACGACACTTCATAACATTTACCTTCCCCCTAATACCTGAGAAATAAACAATATTTACAAAGCAAAAAATATGAAAGAAAAGACACTAGTTAGTTGAAACATTTTCATGTGAAAGGGATCAGTGCTTCTTGTTAGTGGTGTCTTCGGCGGCGACGGTCTTGCAGACGGGGCATGTATTCTTTTCACGCAACCATTCCTTGACACAGTCGACATGAAAATCATGCCTGCATCTCAATCTCCCCAAGCGATCTTCGCTTTTGTATTCTTCCTGTAAAAACAATTACCATGTAGTGGGCAAGTGTGTTAGCAAGATACAAAAAAGCTCTGAAACAAGCATTTACTAATAGGAAAAGAAAGTACACTACAGGTAATCCCTTAACTCAAAACAAATTGCAATTTGTAATTATAACTTTTCACTTAAAAGAGAATAATCTGACTTAGCATCTTGTATTATCACCCCCGTGAAGTGTAGCTATGGGTTTATCTAACGAGCTACAGAGATCTTGGATTGCCAACTAATCTAGTCTAATAGATTGAAAGAATAGGGAACCAAATTAAAATTTGCCAAAAGTTTAGGGGACCGGTGCATTTCACACTCATATCGCTATACAATGGAGGTATCAAAATTAGAGACTACGCATACAAAAGCAAGGACCTTAAAGTTTAGGCATCTAAATAATAAGCCAGTGATTCAAGAAATAATACCAGGCATATTACACAGCTTCCTCCCTCTTGATCATCTTTTATCTGATTTGAACAAGAGTAAGCAGTTTCCACCAAACATCTTGAAATTGCTTCATCACAGAGTCCCATGCTGACATTCCCAATCCTTTCTTCCAAAGCAAGTAGTTCCTGTAGCAACAATTCAAACAAGGACTTAAATGAAATCACAAAAAACAATCAAACAAACCAAAATTTGAAATAAACATTGAAAGGGAGAAAAAAAAAAAACGTAATTACCTCATAGCTCATGTCGTCTACGTCGAGCCTCATGTCCCAATACGGATCAGAATCATTGACAATCATAAAATGCTGCAACATCTGTTGAATAGCAGCACGTCAGTACTATTGTCACATAGTAAAACAACAAATCAAAGGGAACAATTCAATCAAGGTAAAAATGTGTGGAATCCCTCAACTATAGGTCATTTTATAATGGATCCCTGAACTTCAATTTTTTTCAATTCAAAATCAAAAGAGCACAAGTTGAGGGGGGCATACCAAGTGGTCTATTTCAAAATAGCTTATAGTTGAAGGAGTCTCTAAACACTTTTACCTCCAATCTAACAAAAGGGGATGGGGAAGAAAGAAAAACTACCTCATAAGGGTCCCCAAATCTTCTCTCCCTTTGATTTTCATTACGTCCTGTTATAACAAGAGGCCTTGAATGTTGTCTAGAAGGTACAGTAGCCTGATTTCCCAAATAAGGAGGTAAGGATCTCATAGATGGGAGGGTCGTCGCAGCAAGGTGAGGAGCTGGCCTATTGTAACGGACACCATGGGCTGGCCCTGGTCCTTGCATGTAAGGACTGGGTCTAGTGGGCACTGGAATAATTGGATTTCTATTCTGGGTGGGATAATATTCTCCGTCTCTAAAAGTTGCAGCAGAACTGCTAGTGACAGTTCCTGCACAAGCAATTGTTTGAGTCATGGTTAACTCAGCAAAATCTCAGAATTCCAGAATGGATCAACAAATACATATAGAAGCACACTTATAAAACTACATCTAACAGACAAGGAACTTATACACATAACCTGCAAAATGTCTTAATTTTTGTACGTCCTCATAAGTGTAGCTTTTCTATAAAAAAAATTCTTATATCAAGTTAGGGAGGGAGCGTCGTCACAATCTTGTATTAGACAAAGTTTTCAAAAAGCGGCATCTTCATAAGCACAATGTATATATATATATATATATATATATATATATATATATATATATAATGTAGCTGAAATACTATCGATAGTATGAAAATAGTATTTACTATCAACTTTATGACCATTGGATGCCTAGGATTTGGTAATGAGGTAAGCAAGAACTAGCTATACTAGGAATAAGTATAAAATATGGAACTAGTGTAAAAAAACATTTGGTATGGTTCCAGAAATAAGAGAATTTGTGTTTGGTATGATAATAAGGAATAAGAGGAATAAAGAGTATTAGTTGGTGTAAATGACCTTTTTGCCCTTTTGCTTTATTATGTGTTAAAACGATTTAAATTGTAATTTATTTCTTTTAAATAGTTGATTGAAGCCTTTAAAAAATCAAATAAAATCAAAATCAAATTATATTTCATGAAAATAATATTAAGTTTAAAATTTTATTTGCTCTATTTTTCTAAAATTTAAAATATTCGTCAAATTTTTCGTAAGTTTTTAATCATAAAAAAAAGTATTTACTATTTGTTTGCTATAAATTTCATATTACTTCCCTACTAATATATACAATTTAAATTTAATACCCAGTACCGAATGTAACTGATTCAAATATTTATACATCTGTCATAAAGTGGAAACTGATTATAACATATTTTTTTAATAGTAACCATCGCGGGTCTAACTTCTATTATTCCACAGTTGATTTAATAGTAACCATCGCGGACAACAATGATGGAGGCAAGCCCTTCAGCTAGGAAGAAGGAAGAGAAGGGAGAGAGGATGCCTCGGGCAGCGAGACAGGGGTATCCAATGGAAAAAGCCAAAGTGTGGGTTTGAAGAGTGGAAACTGTTGTTCCCACTTATTCTAGCAATACTGGAACAAGCTATACCGATTAGTTCCTGGTGTGTTTGAAAGGATAAGAGAGATATCCCCCTTATTCTCATTGATGTACCGTTACCAAACGGAGCCCTACAGTTTAGTGGGGATTGGTGGAATAATAATAATCCAAATGTGGAAAAGTTGATAGTAAACACTATTCACATACTATCGATAGTATCCCAAATGAACTCTCTCTCTCTCTCTCTCTCTCTCTCTTTATATATATATATATATATATATATATATATATATATAGCGTAGGGCTACTATACTCTTATGAGTATAAATCCCTTTATACTCATAACTTTTTCACCCTTGGATGAAGGAATGTGTGGTTAGGATAATAGTGGTCCCCCTAGGGTTTACTAGGTTGTTGGGGAAATAGTATAAATCTTAGGGACTACTCTAATCCTAACCGCACTTTCCTTCATCCAAGGGATGAAAACTTATGAGTACAAAAGAATTTTACTCATAAGAGTATAATAGCCGGACCTATATATATATATATATATATATATATATATATATATATATATATATATATATATATATATGTTAAAAGGGTATAAGAGTGTGCGCGTCTGTGTATTCTCATTCAATAAAGGTAAATCAGACTAACCTGAAGATAAACTTCTTCCATGGGGAGGTACATGAGCATGATTCCATTGCTCTATTATTCTCTGACCAGAAGTATTTGCCTGTGAAGAGGTAGTCTGAGGCATGTTTGATGGATTGAACCCAATCCGATTGAATTCTAAAGGATGGGAATGGCTATGTCGACTTCGAACATTCCTCTGAAATCCTTCTGTTATGCTTGTGGGATTTGAAGGCACACCCTGTTCATAAGCTGGAGTGGGCTTGGGTTGTAAATTACCACAGGAATAGTCAGAGGAACTTCCAGAATAATTTCCATAAGCATCTGCTCTATTACTACCCAGAGTTTTTCTTTTCAGTGCCGAACTTCTATTGTACATCTGAGGAGCAACTACATGTGGATGATGGCTAGAAGGCCCAGGTTGAGCACGGTTTGCTAGAAGATCAGTATAAGGTGGATAGTGAAGGTGGGTACCATGCGATGCTCCAAAATTTGCAGGATAGTAGTTGGGATAATTAGAACTGTTACTATATGATGGATGATAGTTTGATCTCATTGGCGCGTTAAAGTAAGCTGGAGAATTGTCCCCATGTATAGCAGCATGGTTGGGAGGCGGCATCAATTGCCCTGATAATCAAATTCAACAAAATGTAAAGTATAAATTAATTGAATTAGGGATAGCAAATTGGAAACATATGAAATCCAAGATGTGGAAAGTTACCACGGACAAAGCGATGATCAGGGTATGGATGGTTTTGGACTTCATTCTGCATTTCTGGGTGTGGGGGTGACTGATGTGGGTGTCTAGCCATAGTTGAGGCCGTATGTTTTCCTGAAAATGATGGAAACTGCAAAATGGTCAAAGGAAGCAAGAATTAGACATTACAAAATACAAGGAAGCAAAAGGTGTATATGAATATAACTAAAAAAGGTAATGAGAATATGAAACGTTGCACAGTTAGCTTCAAAGAGTCGTCCCTTAACAAAGTTCGGTTTGTCTATTACAGCAATCAGAACCATGATCATGAGATATCTTGTTCTTTTTCTCCCTTTACAACCAACAAACCAGAAAGTTCACCAACAATAGTAACAACAACGAAGCCTCTAGTTGCAGTTTTCTAAGTATGGATTACTCTTACCATTTTGCCAAGCCAACCCAACATTTTTTTTTCTTCATTCCTATTCTTTCTTCCTCTCTTTCTTGCCGAGCCCCATGTTCACATTAGCAAGGAAAATATCAAGCCCCTAATGGCAGCAGCAAGGCCAGGTTTTTGTCGATAGAGGTGTCAAATTGAGTACTTAGAAGCAAAAAAAACGTGCTTCAAAAACTAATGTGGTGTTAATAATTTTCAACTTTTATTATTAACACACGCACTTCCGTGTAGGAAAATCATTGAAATATAGATAATGCATTAAAAAAAATACAAGTATAAAAATACGTACCAGTTCTATTAGATAGATACATGATAATTCTTTAACAAAGAGAAAAGACTTTAGAAAATTAACTGTATTTACTTTTAAAGATTAAATATTACATAGTTCTTCTTTTCATCATTACTTAAAAATATGTACCAGTTCTATTAGATAGATACATGATGATTTTTTAACAAAGAGAAAAGACTTCAGAAAATTAACTGTATTTACTTTTAAAGATTAAATATTACATAGTTCTTTTTTCATCATTACTTAATGTATACTGTCAGTGTTAAAGCTAGGATAATTTACTCGCACAAAATTATTTTTGTTTGAGTCCAAGTAAAAATTGTGCAAAAACAAAATTACTTTTTGAAAACATCACAGACAAGCTTTTTTTCTGTCTTCTGTAATTAAAAACTTTCTGGAGGCAATCTGCACAAAAAGGCAGTCTAAATCACTTGAACATCTTCTGAAAGGAAGTAAATAGAAACAGCACGGTAAGATGCAGTTTTTGGTACAAAAAGGAATCTGAAATGTTGTTGTAATAGCAAAAAATTCACCAGACTATAAAGCATATCCCACAATAATTTCTGAAAAATGGTAAAGGAGGGTGGATGACATATTATTATGGACATGTATCAAACAAGGAGTTGAATGTAAAGAAGGAACCCTTTGCTTTTATAATCAGAAGTCTAGAAAGTCCACAAAAGTCAATTCCACAATTCAGAAATGAAAAAAGGAAAGTTAACTTCCTAATACCTTCAAATCAAGACTCTTAGGCACCATCATAACAAAAATACCATTAAACCAATGGCCTGCATAAAGTAGGGCAATACATATCCAATTAAATATAGAAATAGGTTGTTTTGTTCTCATTAACAATGAAAGCAGACCATGGACACGCCTATGAGAGCGTAAATTAATTTGATGGCTTAGAAGCAGATAACTGGTAGTAGAATCCCAAAGTTCCATAGTGCAAACATAGCCTTCACAAGAAAATGCATCAAACACAAATTATGAACATTTCTCCTCATCACAAATGATTTCACCTCATTTGTACTATGCTATGCTATGATGAACATTTCTCTTAATATGCTTGTTTTGAATTCAAGCCCCTCACTTTACCTAAAGTTGACATAAGCTCAAAATAGGTTTCATGTACTCTCAAAAGAATTCCAATTTAAAAAGTTAAAATTACAAAAGCTAAAGATTGATCTTTTTTGTAATGCACTAATGCTAAAGCATCTAATTAGTTCCTTTGAGTGACTACACAGTTGCCAGTTTTGCAATGAATCTCTTTATGATTCAAGTAGTAACATCATTTTCGTCACATCAGAACACAGGAGTAACAATTTAAGAGCAAGACTAACAAAACTAAGGGTTCCAAGCAGCAAAAGGAATCTTACGCAAGATTCTTTTCCGTTGCTTGACAGCGGCCTCAACACCACCACTGCTCCTAGAGAGAGATACTGCATAAGCCAACTTCTCATTAGATCCAAAAATATGCAAATTACTTGACTATGAGGACTCAAAACTTTATCTACCATTCTCTGAGGTGATGTCCACTTATCAAGAGATAATTCCGTAAATCCACATTACTAGTACAAATTTGGAGACACTACATCTGGAGTTCACATTACAAAACTGACTTTGTTCAAATCTATATTTTTAAGGGAAAAGGCACATTGATAACACTTTCAGCAGTACTGTGAACACAGAACTGATTACTGTTGGCCTCCGTATAACTCAAATCTGTGATGACAATGCCTAGTAAGAGATCATAAATCACAAACTTCTTCTTTGATGGAACCAAGAAGCAAAAGGAAATTCTTCAACTGCAAATAAGTAAGAGACTAGAAAATAATCAGACGTTATGCCACTCAGCCAATCGAGGAGACTACATGGTTTTAGGAGGAAAATAAATCATTATATGAGTTAGCTGTCAAAAAGATGACTCGACTTAAGAGGGAACAATGGCCACCTTACAGCAGATAGGGACACTAGTAGCATTTAAGTCACTTTGTTGAGCTGTTATAATGAGACCATTGGAATGGAAGTGCAGAATATAAGACAGCTGAAAAACTGCACAGCAGGTTTTTCTTTATGGACACATATTTTTGCTGCAGTGTCTGGGCAACATCTGCTGTACTTGCAAGAATTAATAGCCGTATCGATTTATGCTATTTGCCGGAAGCTGAAGAAGATTATCAAAAACAGCGGATACCAAAATAGCAAGATCATCCTGGTAAGCTTTACATTCATAGAGGAGAATGTCAAATTACAGTAATAAGTGTAGGAGATAAATGTGATATGAGTGAAAGATTTTATCTTGAATGTCAACCATATAAAGTGTATTCTGCAATCAATAGATTTAGAACTTGCAAGTGGCACACAACTGAGTAAAGATCATTGATTAAGGCAAAAGGAAGGGTTTATGGCTATTCCATTGTTCTTCTTCAATTTCTTTTATCACAAACTGAATGCCAAGTCCTCTCTTCATAGAAAGGCATGCCATGAAAGATTGCAGCTTTCTTACAAAAATGTAAGAATGCTTGTAACTTAATCATCTTTCATTTATTTCTTTAGATAATTAAACATCATAATGGATCTACAGATATTTAGCCATAGAGCTAAATAAGTTAAGGAACATGTCAGCTTTTATTAATTATTAATCAACATCAAGACCATCCAATTCTAACTTTATTCATCTTCAAAAAACCAAAAATCCATATTAGTTTCTAGTAGGAACATAAAAAGATGAATTCCATGGATAAGAATCAGAAACGTGTATTTTTATATAGAAAAAGAAAATTACTAAGTATTTGTAACATAAATCATCATAAAGGATCAAAGAGAAGCAACAATCTTATCATGATGGATCTGTTTGTGCAAAAGATAGCCTGTCTAATAAGCAGACAGTACCACAGCATGCTTATTTTTATAAAGAATGCCGAGAACACCAATCAATTTGATAAAAGAATAAATTATCATTTCCCTATCTTCACGTCACTGATCTAAGAAGCAATAATGGCGAAGTTGAGGACCTTGATTAAAAGTCATTGAAGTAAGGAACTCGATGAAGCAGATTCCTAAAATTTTTTATTTCATAGCTGTAAAAAAAAATGTGTTTAAAATTGCATAGATTAAGGGCACAAAGCAGCAAGCCTCTACCGACTGACTGCAAATATAAGTGCATCTTTTACTCTGCTACACGGCATTCAAATAAGAACAACATGCTTGTTGACCTCACATAAAGGTAGTAACATGTTTACTCAGTTAACTGGAGTCACACAATTGACAGGATGATAACACTACTAACATAGTTTGAAATAAATATAAAATTTTATTTGTGATTCCTCATAAAATTTTTTGTGCCCAAACAATCTGCATTAATGAGTACAAAGCAGAATCATAATTTAAAATATCTTGATGATTCTGACATCAAATAACAATATTTAATCAACAAGCAAGGATTTAAGTGTTGTGACACACAGTCGTGCAGAACACTTTCCGGCATGGTGAGTGTCGTGCCGTGCCGATGTGTATCGTCCACAAAAATAACTTGAGTGCCAACACTCTATGGCATTAATTATATATTTTCGTTGGCACCAATATATTCTAATTGTCTAATATATATATATCAAAGTTTTTTCACTTTATTGATGTAAATACTTGCTATTTTTTTAAAAAAAAAGAGATTGAATTGTGTCATCAGCATAGGGGTTATATCATACCAATATTTTGTCAGGCACGATGGGCATGACTAGTACCGATAGGCACTTAAATCCTAGTCAGCAAGTAAACTTGGCAGTATGCATTTATACATATTATTATGCCTATGAATATATATAATGGTAAAATCTACAGCCTCTATATCATTATCTCAAAATTCTTTACCCACTGGAGACAAAAGCTAAAGCTTGAGAGTAAATATTAAAAAGCAAAAGTTCAAAGAGATAAATGGAAGTGTGTTATAGTCCAACTATATAGAAATGCTGTGATGCTATAAGGAACAGAGCATGGCAAGAGACAGCAGATATTTTGAAAACTGATGAAACAGGCTGTCA
Organism: Tillandsia fasciculata; assembly: GCA_029168755.2. Taxonomy (NCBI): domain Eukaryota; kingdom Viridiplantae; phylum Streptophyta; class Magnoliopsida; order Poales; family Bromeliaceae; genus Tillandsia; species Tillandsia fasciculata. Next base: position 1,759,449 of record CM054930.1, on the reverse strand, counting down.
CCACCATAGGAGATGTAGTTATCGCAAGTAATAGATGCACCATAGGAGCATCAGAAGCTTCATGAATTATGTTGTCCCTTGTCCCTTCTATTCCAGTTTAGAAAACTATAAGCTCACACACTGCTACAAAGTTTTGATCTCCCAGTGACTCTCTCTTAACAATTTCATTACCCTGTAAGTGATTAAGTTATGAAAGGTAGCAGAGATAGCAGCAGACAGCCTGCAGTTCATCTAGACAAAGTCCAACCAATAACTAACAAATAAATCCAACCATCTAACATCATAGGAAAATTTCCAGTTAGAGCCTACAAGGCAGTAGAAAGGCTGATGCAGAATCACTCATATTCGTTACATCCCAAATATCACCCCTCCGACAAATCCTACAGCTAAAAACTTGATGTCATTCACCACAATGCTTATATCTCCATTATCAATCTGAGATTATCGATATGGAAAGACTTATTGCAGATCAAAGAGAACTATGCAAATCCCACAATTAGGTTTCTCTTGTCAGATGATCAAAAAGGAAAAAATTTGAAGCAGTCCAATTTTCTTTAAGCAGATAAATCTGCAACCAACATATATTTTGAGTAGTTACCCAGAGATCACAACCAAGATTGGGAGCTAAAATCAGCACAAAATAGATCAGATTTTTCATAGTTTGCAATTACAATATCATAACTAAATTCAAATGCTAATTGCTGGGAATTTAAGGAACATTCGTTTTGCCATCCAAAGGCATACAAATCTATTTTCCCTTTATAAGATGAACCACCAGCCAGCTAAAGTATGAAAGTGTAGAAGTATGAATTGAAAGGTGAATGTGAGTTATAGTTGTCAATTTCTGTTTCGCAGAGGATATTCAAAATCATTCTGACAATAATATAGGCATCCTGCCATCATTATAGAATAAGTAGCTGTTACTAAATAGAAAACCGATATCATCTCAATTTGCTGCATCGCTGTGAAATAAGCCAGATAAAGCCCGGAACATTCATGTAGATGTACAAGTTTACAAGTTTGCTATAATTTCTCCAAAGGCCCTACGGCGTCGGAATTTTTTTGAATTTATGCCTCACCGAGGACATGAAATTGAGAAGCCCAAACTGGCTTTCCCTCTCTAGTGGAGCCTATTGGTACTGCGGCATAGCTACGATCCAACTCAAACATGCTTAGCTTATACCCCCACGAAAGAGGCTGACATTGCAGTGTCTCAAAGTCCAACCGTTCAATCTTATGCAAATTTGATCCTGAAGATATCTAAAAAGAACCTCTCAGGACAAGGAAGTCAATTAGTACCTGCAATGTGATCAAAAGCTCAGTAGAAAAAACTAAGAAGATGACGAGAGATAAGCTTATCCTACAGATCATAAACTGCTAATTTCATCGAGCTAATTCACTAAATATTTTGACAATGCAATAGAGGTCCAAACCACGAAATGACACAGGAATCAAGAAAATGACATAACTGGTGCTATTAGACAACTTGGGGAATGAACAAATTTGTTTACTCAGGTAAGATGCAATTAGACAGCTTTGCTAACATAGAAACATGCTCCCAATAATTCTTAAATCTACAGAACAGAGCATTGAATTGTTGAATATACTTACCCAAAAATCCAAACTCATTAAAACTATTCATATGAATAAGGGATTCGTATGAAAGAGAAAGGGTAAGACAGAGAGAGGGAGGGAGAGAAGATGATATCAGATCTAAAGGAATCATTGATTGATCACGCACTTTAGTATAAAGAAAATTGTGCTTGGACAATCAGATTTTCATTTCTGCAACATACTAGCAACTGGATTCCAATAAATTGATGACAATATAACATAAATCCACCAAACTACTGAGGCTTATATTCATGAAAAGGCTAAAATCTGAAGCTTAAACAGTACCTGGCTCTCATTTAGGTATACCAAAATAGCTTTAAATTGTTCAGAGGTTGAACAGTTTCAAGGATGACAAGCAACAAAGATGGAATATTTTTAAAATGAAGACCATACGATACATACATTAGAATATCAATTTAGAGGGTTATTTACTGGAAGACTAAAAAAGAAAGATTATCCAACATCTAGACAATTCAAATGTTAAAGCTTATGAGATACCAACTTTTGATGAGGTGGCATGCAAAAAGACAAACAAAATAGAGAATAATTATTGATTATACATTCAGTAATATAAAATGTATTTATCATAAAATCATCATCAGTACATTCAGTCATATGTTCTGTATCTATAATACCTTCGTTTAAATAAAGTTCCTCCCTGTACCATCTAACGATTGAAAAATCCCTTCCGCATGCCTCATAGATGTGAGTTCGTCCTCCTTGTATTTGATGTTCACCCATATAGCAAAACAGTGCAAACTCTTCTGATAAAAATATCACTATCCCTGTTTTTTCCTTGCATTTAAACCCTAGCCCTCTCCCTCCTCCTTACAGCAGGGTGTCAAAACAGCTCTCTCAGCCCTTTTCTCCCCACCTCTCTCCCACTTATCCCTTCTACTTCCTTTCTGTTTTCTTCTATCCATCTCTCTCTCTCTCTCTCTCTAAGAAATTATTAACAACATTATAGATGGGTTTTAAGACTCATCTCCCACAATGGATTAGAGGAAATGAGTTGTTACAGACCTATTCTTAATAGCATTTTGCTCAACAACTTCCCTGGTCCTTATCGGGGAAGTTAAAGAAATCCTAGATAATAATTGTCCCTCAGAGAGCAGTTCATGGCAGATTGCTGACAAGATGCAATCTATACATCTCCCAAGTTCAATGATCAACCAAAAAAATAAGAATCTAGTGATAACTTCTTTGTTTTTGTGAAGATCGCGACATTCTTTACATCCATTTGCATCCATCCGCGGCCCTGAACTATGCCCTAACTTCCAATGAGAAGATTTGAGAAGTCCATCCACCAAATCATCCAAACATATAGAATTTGTGTTAGAACAAGAAAAAAAGAAAACAGCAGCGATACCAACCAAAGGCTAGAGCAAAACCATCAATAAATAATTCAAAGACGACCTGCAGCAAAAACGGTTTTGATGGCACAAAACCAACAATCAACGATTTTGAAATCCATGAATTGAATCATAACAAAGATACCAAAATTAACAACAAAATCCAATCTCCTTTCCTTGCTTTTTTTTCTTGTGAAGAGATTGGGGATTACACGGGCTGATCCAACACCAACAATCCAGTTAATAGAAGTAAGAGATCTTAGCATCATATATGGAATCAAGAAATTCCAGAAAAAAAAAAAAAGGAGTAATTAACATATATAATCAACAATTACTTAACACAAATAATCTTAACGATCGACATCAAAATCAGATATAAATCCCTATCAAGATCGAGAAAGACGAATCAGGTACCTTCAGGAAGAGAGAAATTGAGGATCGAAGAGAGAAATTGGAGATCGAAATTTTCGAATCCGGGGTCGTTCGTTAGCCCTAGCGAGTCGTACTTTCTTGCGTTCACGAAACCCCTACCGCGCTCTGTCTCTCACACCCCTCTTCGCCTCGCGTGAATATATAGAAAAGGCGAACCGAGTTTTTTTTTTTTTTTTTTTTTTTTGGGGGGGGGTGGGGGGAGGGGGAGTCATTAACAGTGCTCCACGTGGCGAAAAGACTGTGGCTTTGTTCCCGTGGACCCCGCTCACAATCTTTGAACACGTCTCCCAAGGAGACTCGAATGAACTAGCTACTATTGGATGAACCCGGTTTACCACGTCATCTGTATAAGACCTTAATCTAACGTTAGAAAAAAAAAAAAAAAAAAAAAAAAAAAAAAAAAAAAAAAAAAAGGAGAGGATCAATGGACAAATGAAATTGAGGGAGATTACACTTGCGGTGCACGGGTGATGTGGGACAACGGGTGTACGTAGTAAAAATACAAGAATATTGCGTAGACCACGAGAAATTAAGTATACAAAATAAAATTTTTGTTATCTTTCAAAAATCAACAACGACTTAAATGTCATAGAATATATTTAATTTTGAAGCCCGTACGACAAGGTTTTAGGAGTGCGGTGTACGATGAGATCTTATACACCCGGTGCTAGTAAAACTTCTCATCTTTGTGGGCCCCGCAGGATTTTTATGCGGATGGATATCAAAGTGGGTACAACTTTGGCGTGCGCTGTAGTATGTCGCTGTAAACGTTTTTATTGTGCGGGTGTCCGTACGTTTACATTTTTATATTTAAGTGGGGTCCACGCGTCAGCCTCTGAACCGGGTTCGCTTGTTTGCGTTACGCTGTTGTATTGATGGAGTCACGTAGACGACACAGTTCGCGTGCATTTGCTGGGCCCGCGTGTGGAACAGTGGAATTGCAAACTTAATTTTTTTTTTTTTTTTTATATATTTAAGTGGGGTCCACTCGTCAGCCTCTGAACCGGGTTCGCTTGTTTGCGTTACGCTGTTGTATTGATGGAGTCACGTAGAAGACACAGTTCGCGCATTTGCTGGACCCGCGTGTGGAACAGTGGAATTGCAAAACTTAAGTTTTTTTAAAAAAAAATAAAATAAAATAAAAATTGTATGTGTAATATTAGATAAAAATGTAGAGAAAATTTATCTGAACTGTGATTTATTTTAAATTATCTATTTAATTTTTAAAAATTTTAATATTTTTATTTAATTTTTTAATTTATTTAATTTGAATCTCTCGATAATAAATACAAATTCCAAGCTAATTATAAATTCTCGAAATTAATTATTTCGAAATAAAAAATCTCAACAACAATATTATTACATTCATAATAAATACATATCCCAAACTAATAATTTGTAATATATTAGCTATTTATATCATAAGCGGCAATGAGCTTTGTTAAAAGCACAACTCTGTAATTTATATTATATCTGAGCCGATATTTGCGAATGCGCGTTTGAAATAAAAAAATAATAATTTATAGGCTAAATTACAGAAAACCCCCCTCTAATATTCCGCTTTTTCACTTTACCTTCTGTCTTTTAAAAATCGACAACCTGCCCCCTCGTAATTACCGAAGTATGCATTTACCTCCCTGCCAGATATGAAAGTCCATCCATGAGCCTCTAATGGATGCATTTACCCTTTCCCCCTGCCAGATATGAATTGATTTCTTACCAATTTGTTACAAGCAATTGGCTCATTAGAGGCTCATGGATGAACTTTCATATCTGGCAGGAGGGTAAATTTATATTTCGGTAATTACGAGGGGGCAGGTTGTCGAGTTTTAAAAGACAGGGGGTAAAGTAAAAAAGCGGGATATTAGAGAGGGATTTTCTGTAATTTAGCCTAATTTATATTATATCTTAGTCAATTTTAATGGATGCATGAATAAAATAAAAGAATATATATTTAAATATCGGGACGGTGGAGAAGAAGGACGAGAACCGCCTTGGCCACAATGGACCCACTTGGAATCATCTTTCTCCGGCACCGGCATCAACACTAGCTCTAATTGAAGCAGCATTACAATCGTGAATATTGTTTAGAATCGCGGAGATAGTGAAAGAGACCGTAAAATTTTGAGAGAAAAAAACAAATCCAAAAAAAAAGTAAATAATATTTTGATTAATTTATTAAAATTTTGAATTGAATTTGTAAAATTTTAAATAATGAATCGTTTATGTAAAAAATATAAAATGGATGATTTTTTAAAGAAAATTAGCCTTTTATTTTTAAGGTATTTATTATAAATTAATTTTTAGAAATTAACGTAACTTTTGGTCGTCCATGATAACCGACCCGAGTTGCGAGTCGTGTCTCTCGCCTTTCCTATCCTCCGATCCGAGTTGGAGTCGGGTCTCTTCCTCAAACCCCTAAATCCATCCCCAGTTTCGATCTCCGATCCATTCGCTCCTCCTCCGCCGCCGCCGCCGCCGCTTCCTTCTCCTTCATCTCCGACGCCGCCGCTTCCTTCTCCTTCCTCTCGTGCGAATCCCTTCTTCCGTAGATCGAGCGGAGAAGATCGGTGGGAGGGTGAGAGTGCACTAGTGGTGGTCGTCGATCCAAGTGTTCCTAGGGTAATTATCCGAACCCTAGTTTCCATCTCGATTCGATTTGGTTTTGCTCGATTACCTCTTCCGATTTTGTTCTCGGATCTCAGTTTCTTCCCGTTTCCGTTGATCTTTGTGACGGGGATTCTCTCATTGCATTCGATCTCGTTAGATCTGAACATTTCGGTTGGAATCGAGATTACGTTATTATGTGCGAGAAATACGATCTTCATGCGATTATATCTTTCGTTATTGGTGTTCCTACTTTGTGGTTTGAAGTGATTGACCATGCGTGCTCTTTGAAATCATGCACATAAGCAGCTGTGTTTTAGTTTATTGCTAAACTCTGAAACTGAATTAATCTAAAGGCATGCTTGTTTAGTATCTTTTATCACTGGTAACGAGATGCTTTTGCAGATTGGAATATATTATACTAGTACCAGCATCAGGAGATAGCATCTATGGCTGCTTCAGAGGAAAACAGCTCTCTTTTCCTCATTTTCATCTTAACCATGATTGCTCTACCTTTGGTGCCTTATACACTAGTAAGGTTATATCGTGCCGGAACTCAAAAGACGAAGACTATTCATTGCCGTTGTTCTGAATGCTCACGGTCGGGGAAGTACCGTAAATCCATTTACAAGCGGGTAATTCTGATGAATAATCTTACCCATTTTGTCCCACAGTGCGAGGCATGTTTTTCTCAAAATATATAAGCCACCTGACTTATGTGCAGATCTCAAATTTCTCGACCTATACTAATCTGACAATTCTGCTACTTTGGGTTATTATGGTGATCCTGGTTTACTACATCAAACATATAAGCCGCGAGGTACATCTAGATGTGTTTCTTAGCCAATGCTACCTTTATCTTTGTTTTGAAATGTCCTTTCTTGAATTATTATCTCTATCTTCATTTTTTTGTACCTATATACGTACCTAAGCACACTGATATATCTGAAGTATCAACAAATTAGACTTCCATATTGTCGGATATTTTAGTTGCGAGATGTTTGAACTATCATTTTTCCACCAATGATTTTGGACAAATTGAGTTGTTGCATTTCTTCACTTTTTACCCTCGATAAGAAAAGCTCGCTCAAGTCTATACTTATGCATGTATAAATTGTGAATATTTACTCCCTCTCTTGTTATCTTCTAACGAGATAAGAATGATAGATGATTTGGCTAAATCAGTACATGCGACGAGCAATAAAGAGCAAATCCACATGGTGGAATTGATAAACGATAGAAACTCTGGAAGAAAGTATGGTGAAATGAATTGATGAAAGTTCGTGGATTAGGATGTAAAAGATGCCTGATTCTCTGTGGGCTTGACTTGCACAAGGCTGTTAGTTATTCAGTTTGTTTGGACAAGTCATATACTTATTTTAGAGAACATGTTATACATGTGTCTGTAAAAGTGAGCGGTAACTGACATATTCTTCTTCCCTTTCACTTTAAATTTAATGCCGTACTCTTACCATTTCTCAGGTTCAACCATTTGAGCCATATAATATTCTTGGATTAGAGCCCGGAGCTTCAGAGTCTGACATAAAGAAGTCATACCGCAGGCTATCTATTTTGTATCATCCTGATAAGAATCCTGATCCTGGTAGGAGCTTTCCTAGTTTTCTCCCAATTTTTCTAGTTGATCGGATGCCCTTAGTTGTTTTTCTTAAGAAATTGGTAGGATTATCAGCTGCTTCTTTTGTTTTGGCTTACACTATAATTTTCTTGTTTCAGAGGCCCACAAGTACTTCGTAGAGTTTATATCCAAGGCATATCAGGCTTTGACGGATCCTGTATCTCGTGAAAATTATGAAAAATACGGTCATCCCGATGGGCGGCAGGTAGTCTAGAACCCTCTGTCCACATATATTAGTAAAAGCAAGATCATAAGTTAACTGCATTTTGTCGATATGTTAGATGTATTTAATGAATGTTCCGAAAACTAAGAGGTAAATGTTACCATGGTCCATGGTTCAGGGGCTTAAAATGGGAATTGCTTTACCTCAATTCTTGCTGAATATAGATGGAGCATCTGGCGGAGTACTTCTACTGGGGATCGTTGGAGTTTGCATTCTCTTGCCCTTGATGATAGCAGTCATATATTTATCCAGGTCATCAAAATATACTGGCAATTATGTCATGCATCAAACTTTGTCAACGTACTACTACTTCATGAAACCTTCTCTGGCACCAAGGTTTGAACCTGAGCTTATTTAATAGTTATACACTTTGTTTATGGTTTTTGCTTAAATTTAATATTGTCGCTAGTCAGAAAGAAGACCCTAACATATTGTCAGAAGGTAGAAAAAAGGAGTAAAAAGTTTGCGTAATGTTGTTGAAATAAAATTATTGACGTTCGATGTATTGCTTGAGTTTGAGATATAACTGTTTTCTTGTATCGTTGCTTTAGTCAATAGGGTGGTTGAATTAATTGTACATGTTTGATATATTTTTTATCTCCTCAAATAGTTATGTTTTACATCGTCTATCTATATTTAGAATTCTTTCATCTATCTCATCAGTTTGTTTATTATACAGCAAAGTTATGGATGTCTTCATAAAGGCTGCTGAGTATATGGAAATGCCGGTGCGTCGAAGTGACGATGAACCCCTCCAGAAGCTGTTTGTTGCAGTTAGAAGCGAGTTGAATCTAGACTTGAAGAACATCAGGACAGAACAAGCAAAGTTTTGGAAGCAACATCCATCTCTTGTTAAGGTAGTACTAGTGTTAGGAAATATATTTTGTCACTATATTAGTGTATTGGTTCTTGACGTTGTCGATTCACCGGATCAAAATTAAATATGATATTTATGTTCTTCTTTTCACTTAATTTTCTGCAGATGGAATTATTGGTTCAGGCTCATTTAACTCGTGAACCAATCACTTTGTCACCACCGCTACAACGAGACTATAAACACATGCTTGAACTCGCACCTCGTCTTCTAGAGGAGCTAATGAAGGTGATAACATGCTATTCATCCTTTCCTTTTTATATCTTATATGTCTTTGTCTTTAGCTTATGAGCTTATTGTGCTAGATTCTCAGACCTGCTTCTTTAGCTGTAGGTTTTTTTGATATAAAAAAACAACTTTTTCGTGGAATTTATTGTCTTTAGCCTTGGCAAGTTGAAAAGCCTTTTAAAATAAAGGAATTTCATCGTGCCTATTATTTTTTTGCTGCATTTTTATCATAAACAAATTTGCATTCAGATAGCTTTATTGCCTCGCAATCCTCATGGACATGGATGGCTCAGGCCTGCAATTGGAGTGGTCGAACTTTCGCAAAATATCATCCAGGTGCTGTTTCTATTCCTCTTCAAAGTTTCCACTCTTTGAACATGCTGAACTCTTGTAGCTTCTGCTGAAGTTTTGTTTATTTAAATTTAGGTTGTAAATGAAGTGCTTTGCTTAATAGTTTAGCTTGTTGATATGATCATTTATTTATTTGGGCATAATCATACCGTAGGTAATTTTGTGAAATTAAAAGCTTGATGTTGCACCTTTTAACTAGATTTCACGTTCATGATGAAAAGTACCTTCTTTTAAAATTTAATCATTGAGGTAAGTTCCAAACATTTGTTACTTTCCTTTTCCATTAGCATTCAGATAAGAAAATTCTTAATTTGACTCTCTGGTTTTGGGATTTGTAACTTCATAATTATCATGTGGCCTTCTTAATAAATCATACAGATGCAGATTTGTTGATTGTAGGCCTACTCACTCGTCGAACTTTGTCGTTTCCTTTTGTAGCGGAAATGTGGTGTCTCCTTAATCCTGTATATGTTTGATAGATCATTGCCTTTTCAAATTTCTTTTTCTTGCTTGCCCAAAGTGCTAATCAGCATTCATGATTTGTCTTCCCCATACACCGTTCACTTTCATAGATATCGATGCTATATTCTTCTAAAAAGTGGAAACATTCTGATTTTTGGGCTTATGGTATGCAAATACGAATTTAAAATGAAGAGACGAAAGAATAAAGTAGTTCTTTCAACTTTCTCCGATATTATAAACAGGGCTGATATACATAATAATTATATATATTTGCATTCTGTATGCTGTGCAGGCTGTTCCTCTCAGTACAAAAAAAGCGACTGCAGGGAATTCTGAAGGCATTGCCCCTCTTTTGCAGCTCCCTCATATCACCGAGGCAACTGTCAAAAAAATCGTCCGCAAGGTTCCTTCAATGTCGTCTTGCTATTAGTAATATAAAAAAAGTAGTGTGCTTCATGTACCATGGAATGTGCACATGAATGCTGTCGATAAGTCTGCACAAAGTTGGCTCATTCTATTAGCCATTACTCATCAAAATGATATCCAAACCTCAACTCTTCACAAAGAAATTCATATTCAACTTGACTTGAGAAATTATTCTCCCATCTTTTACAGAAGGTCCGCACATTGCAAGAACTACGGGACATGAAAGTTGAGGAGCGTGCCGAGCTGCTAACTCAGACCGGGGGTCTCTCTGCTGCAGAAGCACAAGATGCGGAGCTCGTATTAGAGATGATCCCTACATTGACTCTCGATGTCACGTGCGAAACCGAAGGCGAAGAAGGCGGCATACAAGAGGGCGATGTCGTCACAATGTATGCATGGGTCTCTCTCAAGCGCGGCAACGGCCTCACTGCCGCCCTCCCCCACGCCCCCTACTTTCCTTTTAACAAGGAAGAGAACTTCTGGGTGCTCCTCGCCGACTCTGTATCTAATGGAGTTTGGCTCTCCCAGAAGCTCAGCTTCATGGACGAAACCGCCGCCATTACCGCCGCATCCAAAGCAATTCAGGAAACAAAAGAGGCTCTGGGTGCGAGTGCCAAGGAAATAGGCGTCGCTGTTAGAGAGGCTGTTGAGAAGGTAAAGAGTGGGTGTAGACTAGTGATGGGTAAGTTTCAGGCCCCTGCTGAGGGAAGCTACAATTTGACCGCATACTGTTTGTGCGATGCGTGGATTGGGTGCGACACGAAGACTGGATATAAGCTCAAGGTTGCAAAGCGGAGCCGTGCAGGGACGAGGGGGGTCCATGCGGGGGCCGAAGAATCTGCGGCTGCCGCGGAGGACGGGAACGACGAAGAAGAGGAAGAGGAAGAGGAAGAGTATGATGATGATTACGAGAGCGAGTATAGCGATGACGAGGAAGATGATCATCAGAAGAAGAAGGGTGGTGGCAAGGCTGCTGCCGCTTATGGGTCCTCTCGGGGTCATCAAAATGGCGCCGCTGCGTCGGGCAGCGAAGACGAAGGCGACGATGAGTGATTAAATTGTTTTGACCTTGTATCTTACTTTGATCCACCGACCAAATTAGATGGAAATCTTCTCCTCCATTTTTTTTTGTTGACATCAAGATCTGATAAAAGCACATCCGAACTTATTGATACATACGCAGCTATATATGGGGATAGAGATCGAAATGAAGCGCCATGTGAAAAGGTCGGAATCCCTGTTGCTATTTACTACAGGATAACCATAACGTTTTAACTTTTTCTTTCCCCCCCTCCCCAACATAATTGCCGAGTATCAAACTCTACTGTTCTGATGGAAAATAAAGAAAAGAAATTGTGCTTCTTTCTTATTTGCAAACATGTTTCTACAGGTAGTAGGAAATTACACCACGAGCCAGCAAGCTAAACTGACGTCTTCATCTCTCTCCTCATCCTTTCATTTTGTACAAACGACAAAAAGATGGGGATGGATTTTAACAAGGGGAATAGAAATATTTACATATTATAGCCAATATCGGAGCGAGAGTTTAAAACACAGGAAAGAAAAAAATAAACAGATTATTAATATATAGCTAGTAGAGCTGATCTCTTATGTCACGCCACCACCTCCCCCTGAAAAGTAAGATGCAAAGAAGTAACAACAAATTTTATGAATTTTGAGCTTTGGAAATTAAGCGCGCAGTGTAACGAGAGTGTACACGTACCAGTAATAGTCCCAGCGTGGAAGGTTTTTGGAGGAGATGCCGTACGGGAAGCCGCCGTACTTTGCCCGGCGGACGTTGCGCAAGGCGCAGCAGCCGACGGAGTAGATGATGACGAGGAGGACGATGAGGAGGACGTTGAGGAGGGAGAGCTTGTGCCAGTCCCTCCTCACCTGCTCCAGCACCCCGGCCTTGCAGGAGTCGCACCCGTAGCACAGCACGTCCGCCGCGTTGTTCCACCGGTAGCAGTCCTCGTCCTGCGCCGCCACCGCCGCGCCCCCGCTGTGCACGACGTCGGCGGCTTACAGCATCCCGACTGTCATTTAAATAATTAAATAAATAAATAAATATATATATATATATATATATATATATATATATATATATATATATATATATATATTAAAAAAAAAAAGAAATAGTATAATTGCATGCACACGTCGTAGTAGTAGTAGTACCTGGACGGGGCTGAGATCTCTGTGCAGGTAATCGGCGGGCGTCCAGGCGGCGATCTTGTCGCAGGCGCCGGAGCCGGCGACGCAGGTGAAAGCGGCGCGCCAGACGCTGGGTTGGGCGAGGCGGCGGCGGAGCCAGGCGGAGTAGTCGGGGAGGTGGTACTCGCGGTAGGATCGGCCGGGGAGGGGGGAGCCGCCGCCGCCGCCGGAGACGGCGAGGCCGAGGGCGGCGGCGGAGAGGAGGACGGCGAGGAGGATGAGGAGGGCGGCGAGGTAGAGGCGGAGGGCGGTGGCGGAGGCGGAGCAAGCCCCGACGAGGCCGGCGAGGGAGACGAGCAGGAAGGCGAGGCCGAGGGCGAGCACCGGCGCCTGCAGGAAGGAGGAGCACGACGCCGACGCCGACGCCGACGCAGAGGAAGAGGCGCGCGCCAGCCACAGCCCCCACCCGATCAGCGGGATCGACCCCAGCAGCGTCGCCACGTTCACGAACCCGATCGTCGCGTTGCTCAGCCCCGGCCCGTACATCCTCCCCCTTCCCTTCCCTTCCCTTCCCTTTCTTTTTTTTCTTTTGTTTTTGAGTTTACGGACCGCGGCCTAATTACGCGCTCTCGGCTCTATTTAACACGACTAGCTATGGCCTTTGCTTTTTTTTTTTTTTTTTTTTTTTTTTTTTTTTTTTTTTTTTTTTGGTGGGGGCGGGGGGATCGTATTACATTAATTCATAATACAAATAAAAATTTAAATTGATTTTTTTTTTTTTTTTTTTTTTTTTTTTTGGACTCTGATCATCTTCATCAAAATTTTATTTTGTTGTCGAGTAAAATGATGCATTTTGAGCCTTGGATGTGACGATTTGCTACGCACATTTAGTTTCTTAGTTTTCATTCTTTTTTTTGAAATAAAACTTACATATTTTGCTTTTTAGATTTTAACCATTAAAAAATATTGGCATCTCTTGATATTCTAAAATGACATTTTGATACAGTTTAGAGAAACAAGCTATTTTATAATTCTCTCGACGAAATAATCTGCTGTTTTTCATGACTAAGTTGTATCATTCTCATTAAGTTAAAAGTACATATTTATGTGAAAAAACACAAGCACCAAGTTGCATTCTTTCTAAATTTTTTTAAAAAATAATATTAGTTCTTTGTAAGGGCATATTAGATATATGAGATTTCTTAATACGGTGTTTGATTTAGTACAGTAATATAATATTAAATTACAATATATATAAAATTATTATATTTAATTTTTTTATAAAATTTAATAATTTCGATAATAAAATATAATTTATTTTAAAATTATCTTTAGGTCAAATATAATATAATTTTTTACTAAATAATAACTTTAATATAATTTGCATTTAAATTTAAAATTTAAATTTAAAAATTAAAAATTTATATTTAAAATCGGAACAAAAATATAAATTTTAATCTTTTAATTTAAAATATAATTTTAAAATTTTAAAATTTAAATATAAGTATAAATTTTAATTTTAAAATTTAAAATCTAAATTGAAAATTAGAATTTCGAAATTTAAAATTTAAAAATTCAAACCTAAATTGAAAATTGAAAATTTAAAAATTAAAATCTAAATTTAAAATTTGATAATTTAAAATTTAAAATTTAAATTTTAAAAATGGCTATTAAAAGGATTTGGAGAGTTGGAACGGTAAAATTGTAATTTCATATAGGATTAGATTAATATGCAAGAAAACCCGTTATCAGTAAAATGAGATACTCACCTCCGCTTGATAATATTTTCAGAATAATTCTGTACTATTTATAATACTGCATTACCGATCATATTACAAACTCAGACTGGATGAATCAAACGCAATCATTCTAAAAAAAATTTCATTAATTCTGGCAAGATAATTCGATATGCTTTAACCGTGGACAAGAGAATGTTCTATTTTTTTTGTTTTTTTTGTGTTAAAAAGAAAAGAAAAAAAAAATAAAAAATTCTTCTGGCCAATCCAAAAAGGAATGGATAAGTATTAACTAGTGGGTTTTTAAACTTTAGGTATTTTTGGAGTGATTGAGCCCATTATTTTTCCTTAATCAAGAAGAAAAAAGGAAGTATGAGGAGTGGCCTCTCTTTTTAATAGGACTTACTTTATAGATTCACTAAAGTACAACCACTATCTAAAACATACTTCCCTAAAGTAAAAAACAAAATAAAGTAGATCCTTGCTTTTAGTAGGATAAGATTAGAGACACAGCATGGATGGTGTTGTTGCTGGGGTATTTATCTTTTTATGTGTAAGCTGAAAATACTTATTTCAGAAATAAATATAAATTTATGAACGACTAAAAATAAAACTAATTTTATATTTACATAAAAATTAAATTATTTTTAAAAATAAAAAATATAGTATTTAAATAGTTAGATTGGAATAATAAAAATACAAATAATTATAATTTTAAAATAATAATATTTTATTTAATTAATTAATATAAAAATATTAATTAAATGATTTTTTAATTTATTTAATTAACTCTTATTAGATAAAATAATTACTAATAATAAGTATTATTAATAAATAATTTAATTAACTACAAATAATTTAATAAATTAATAAATTAATTATTTAATTATCCAATAGATAAATAATTAGTTAATAAAATAATTAAATTGGTTAAAATATTAAATCAATTAAAAATTTTATACAATAATTAAAATTATATTTATTTTAATTAAATTTATTTTTAAATAAAAATAAATTTATTTCAAAAAAAAAAAAAAAAAAAAAAAATGGAACAGTAGTTTCAGCCTTATATCAGCTTATTTCATAAAGATATTAACTATTGTTTTCATCCAAATCAAAAATATTTAAAAAATAAGACTGAAACAATGTTTTATTCCATGCCTTGCTTCCGAACCAAACACTTAACCGCCCATTTTAAAAATTTTGAAATTTCTAGGGCATCTTTCTGCCCTAAAATTTGAGCTGGGATACAAGTACTTGTCTTTTGTCCATGATAATTCTCTTATTACAGGTGAAAATGAAGTGCGCACTTGTGCTCAACAATGGGTAGGCGCATTATTGAATCAAGTTGTTCCCCTTTATTAGTGCTCTTTTAACCAAACTCGAAAAGGAACTTACTTGTTAAGAAAACTTACAAATAGTAAAAGATTTTCGTCCTACCTATGTATAATTTTATGAAAAAAGTTCTTTTTCTACAGCAACAGTAATAATAGTTTTAAAGCCTGAAGGTAACGCTAGAAGGGGTTACTGGAAAGTTAAAATGAGTTTTCAGATCCAAAAGAATAAGGCCCTGCTGCAGTGGAGAGATATATAACTGCAACTCTACTTGAGGAGCAATTCTAGGTAAGCTCTAGCGATGCCAAACAAGTCATTTGAATGCATGCACAATTTCTCATAGCAAACCCCCACAAAGTCTATGTATGATGATGCAGCAAGTTTTTATGCAGTTAAAATAAACTATACATTACTTAGAATTGAGGGGAAGTTAATGATACTAACATGCACGGTTGGTTGCGGCATTTCGTCGAACAGGTAGCGGCTCTGTAACGACACCGCCTTCGTACCACGCGTCGAAGTCTCTCTCCACCTCGTCCGCAGCTTCCGCCTCCCCCAATCTCCTCAACCCTCGAATCAAAACCCTGAACAAGTACTCGTCGCCGACGCATCCCCCTCTCTTCATCCGCTTGTAGAGATCCCTCACCGCCTCCCCTCTCCCCGCCGCGATCAAAACCCTAACGAGCCGCGTGAGCTTCCACACGTCGTCCGAGGGGGAGAACCCCCCGATCATCTCCTTCTCCTCGAGCAGCTCCGCCGCCAGGGCGTCGATCTCCTCGGCGGCGGCGCCGCCCCGGGCCATGGCGGAGGCCATCTCGGCGTAGAGGGCGAAGTCGGGGTTGGTGTACCAGGGCTCGCGGCGCGCGGCGGCGAAGACGACGAGGGCGAGGCGCCACCGCCCCTGGCGCTGGAGCTCGGCCAGGGCGGCGAGGAGGTCGGGCTTGAGGAGGCGGCTGAGGGCGGCATATACGGCGGCGGATGGGGCGGCGCCGCCGCCGGAGAGGGCGTCGCGCTTGAGGGCCTGGACGGCGAGGATGGCCTCGGTGCTGAGGGTGCGGCCGCGCTGGAGGGGGCCGCGGTTGTCGCGGGGGCCACACGTGATGGTGAGGGGTGGGGGATTGGGGGGGCGTAGAGGGGAGAGGGAGGGGACGAGGCAGAGATTAGGGTTTAAGAGAGAGGAAAGAGCCATGAGAGAGAGAGAGAGAGAGAGAGAAGAGGAGGAGGAGGAAGGAGACGAGAGCTCGAACGATGGAGTGATAAAGGAACCAATAAATTTTCTTTCGTGAACCGGGTGCGTTCGTTCACTGGTGCACCTTCCACATATCATCCGTCCATCGTCGTCTCGCACTTCGAATCAACCGTCTAAAATAGAGGAACTCCAAATGGCGCGGTGCACGGATACAAATAAATGAACCGAGTGCATTAATAATTTTTCCCATATTAACACTTATGCCACATCATCAAGTCAAAGTCAAACTGAAAAGTTTTTTTTTTTTTTTTTTCTTTTCCCAGAATACAGAGTTCTCTTTATTATTAATTAATCTTTTTTTTTCTAAAAAAAAAACAAAAAACAAAAAACAAAACAATCTATTCCATGACCAGATTATGTCTAGATCATGACTTATTATTATTTCCCAATTGCATATGTTCATTTCATTCATAGCATGTAAGATGCTAATAAACTACAATGACATGTACATGCGGTTTTCAAATAATAAACTACGTACTGCTTATTCATATTGCACCTGCATGTTGATCAGGAACAGTAGCAGTAAGAGTGAGGAACATAATGCGTCTACAGAAGAATCCATATGAATATCTACACCCCAAAGATGCATATATAATCACCAACCGAAACACTTTCTCTTGGGCTCAATTATCCATGAACTGGGTTTCTCTGTTAGCAGAAAAATAAGCAAATAAGGATTACACAAATTATTAAGAAGGAAAAATGGAAAAGTTTTGAGCAGAGAATAAATCTTACATCTCTACCAGCATCTCTTTTTCGCGAATTTCCCAAATTGGGCCCTGTAGGGTATATATACTATCGACTTCGTAATCGCTGTGAAGAGGAGGAATCAAATGAATCAAGCTGTGCAATATGTTTTAAGCCATCACTATTATTAAGAGAGCAAGGTAGCTAGCTAGCATATGAGGTTGGTGATGGTGATGCACCATTAAATAATGATGCACCTGCACCACCAATTAGCTAGATGCTACAGTGGGGCTTGGTTTGATTTGCAGCAGGTTCCCATGCACGACCAAATGTAGGAGCCATATACATATTGATCACACCTAGAATCCATAGAAGCATAAAGCTCTTGGTACTTCTTGTAGTCAACAATAGAGGACATGAGCCCATGTGAGCAGCATTAGGTGATTTTTGGCTCTCTCTCCTAGAATAATTAACTCTCATTTTACAGCACATATATTGTTTAATTATTATCATGGCTTTTGAATTCAACATGGTCTTTTCACACACACACATATGTAAAGTTTCTTTTTGGATTTGAAAAGTCATTTATTTGACAATTCAATTTTACATTGCATGGTTTATAGGAACAAATCTATACATACACTATTTCTCAGTTTAGTTAGGGTGACGTGTCGTTCTCCCGTTCATTTTGCTGATGTGGCGTCATTTTACGCTTCGGGTCCTCCTACCCTAGCTCCGAACCTCGCTGCTCTTTCTCCGATGCCCGAACCTGACGTCTGTGCCGAAATGTCTCTTCACGTTGCTGCCTCCGAACCTGACGTGTGTGCCGAACCGTCTATTCCCCTACTCGGTTCTCTTTCTCCGAGGCGTCCGCTGCTTTGTGCGGCGAACCGCCTCTTCACCTAATCGCTCCTCTTTCTCGGAGACGTCCGTTGCTCGCTCCTGTTTTCTCCACTTCTTCTCTTTCCCTGCCGAATCTCTGCTCTTTCCCTCTCTCGCGCTCGGGGATCGGCGGAAACGTCGGGTCCTCCTAGGCGTCGGCTGGTTGCGCCTCTGCTCTCTCTCTCTCTCTCTCTCTCTCTCTCTCTCTCTCGGGTGCGCGAGGCCCGAAGTCGTCGGGCTCTTTCTCTCTCTCGCGCTCGGGGATCGGCGGAGACTTCGGGTCCTCCTAGGCGTCGGCTGGTTGCGCCTCTGCTATCTCCCTCTCTCTCTCTCTCTCTCTCTCTCTCTCTCGGGTGCGCGCGCGCGCGTGCTCTCTCTGGGGATGAGGCTCCTCTGCCAGGGCCGAACTCCTCTGTTTTTCTCTGTGAGGTATTCTACTGCGGGTTTCGTGTGGCTATCGGTGGTTATCGGATGGTGCATGCATGCCGCTCAACCTGTGGGGATCTATGGATTTGTGCGGGGATCTCCGGTTATCAGGTTGTTTGGACTGTGGGTGATCGGAGTTTCTCTTTCCCGGTATGTGTGTTTCTTCCGTCTTTTTCTTTTTTTTTTTTTTTATTTAGGTTTTCCCTTTTTTCCCTATATTTTCCTGTATTTTTTATTTATGGGCCTACTTCGTTGTCGATGGTGCATGCACGCTGGTCAAGCTATCTGGTTCGTCGGTCTGTTGGGATGGTGTGTGTGTGGGGTTTTGCAATGTGGGTTTCGTGTACCTATTGGTGGTCATCCGATGGTGTGGTCATCGGATGGTGCATGCAAGCCGTGCGTGGGGTTTTGCAATGTGGGTTTCGTCTGCCTATTGGTGGTCATCGGATGGTGCATCTAAGCCGCTCACGCTGTCGGGATGTTCCCTGCGGGTGAACTCCTCTGTGTGTGGGGTGTTCTGGTGTGGGTTTCGTGTGGCTATCGGTGGTCATTGGATGGTGCTCAACTCTGTTTATCTTTGTGATTCAATGGTGTATGGATTCGTGTGGGTTGATCCGACTGTCACTTTCGCGGTATGCGTGTTTCTTCCCTTTTTTGCTATCGGTGGTCAGCGGATGGTGCATGCACGCCGTTGGACCTGTTGGGATCTTTTCTGCGGCTCAACTGTGTTTATCTTTGTGATTCAATGGTGTAT
The DNA here is from genome assembly GCA_029168755.2 of Tillandsia fasciculata. Lineage (NCBI taxonomy): Eukaryota > Viridiplantae > Streptophyta > Magnoliopsida > Poales > Bromeliaceae > Tillandsia > Tillandsia fasciculata. Next base: position 1,740,021 of record CM054930.1, on the reverse strand, counting down.
GGATTCGTGTGGGGTGATCGGACTGTCTCTTTCGCGGTATGTGTGTTTCTTCCCTTTTTTGCTTTTTTATTTAGTTAGTGGATTATTTGCTTCTTTTTTTTTTTCTCTCCCCTTTTTAGTTATCACATATGTGTGTTATATGTGTTTCCTTCGTTGTTGATGGTGCATGCATGGCGGTCAACGTATCCGGACTGTCGATCTTTTCTGTGGGTGAACTCCTCTGTTTATCTTTGTGATTCAATGGTCTATGGATTCGTCTGGGGGTGATTGGACTGTATCTTTCGCGGTATGTGTGTTTCTTCCTTTTTTGCTTTTTTATTTAGTTAGTCAATTATTTACTTTTTTTTTTTTCCCCTTTTTACTTATATTATGTGTGTTATATGTGTTTCATTCGTTGTCGATGGTTCATGCTTGCCGGTCAACCTATCCGGACCGTCGATCTGTTGGGATGGTTTGTGTGTGGGGTGTTGCGATGTGGGTTTCGTGTGTCTATTGGTGGTCACTGGATGGTACATGCAAGGCGCTCAATGGCGGTATGAATGTACCTCTTATTTTAAAATTTTTTATATTAACTCCTAGCACAAGAAAAAGTTTTTTATTATAATCAAGAAATTAAAAAACTTAAACTCCTTAATTCGAATTTTACATTGATTTTGATTTGGTAAAAAATAAGTGGAGCTTCTTTGAAATTTATATTATTTAAAAAATATTTGATTGTTGATATTTTTTTTTTTTCCTATTAAAATGCATTGCTATAATATTGAAAAAAAAAAAATCATCATAAAATCTATTTATTTTAAAAGTAAATTCCTTTGTTATATTTTATTATAATTTATATTATATCCGAATTTGGTTAATAAAATTTGCTATATTTGGTTGATATATTTAGTCTTGATTGTTCTTTTCCTATACTTGGAGTAATTTCATTTAGTATAATTTCATTTATTTTTTTAGTCAGATATTTCAAATGCTTAGTGTATTATTCCGACATTTGCTGTGATCTAAAAATTTATTAGAAATTCTACCCATTCAATGTATAATTTAATTTAGTTTTTTTATATAATAATACAGTTGTTTGCTTCGCGTGTGTGCGTTGGTCTGTCGACCTGTTGGGATGCTCTGTGTGTGGGGTGTTGTGATGTGGGTTTCTTGTGCCTGTTGTTGGTGATCGGATGATCGTGTCTGAGACCTTTGCTGCTTCTGCCTCTTCTGTGTGCTGCTTTTGTTTCTCTCGCTTGCTAACTTTAATCCTCTCTCCTGCTGTGATGCTGTGATCGGAGTGTGTCATTCGTGGTATGTGTCTTATCTGTTTTCTTTTTTTTCCCGTTTTTTGTTTGTAATCTATATATCTGTACAATAAGTATTTATTTAGTCTTATATATATATAATACAGTAATTCCTGAAATTTTGCCCTTCTTTTCCTATGTGTGCTTAGGCCTCTCTCTGTCGCGGTCGGATTGTCGTCTTCATGTGTCTCTAATTGGTCATCTGATGGTTCATGCATACCGATTGAGCTGTTGGGATAATCTCGGGTTCTCTCTCTGTGTGCTTTCTTCGCTACCTGGTTTTGCCATCAATCTGACGGTTTTCCTTCCTCTCTCTGCATTTCTCTATTTTTGTTATGTATTTACTTTTATATATAAATTGGGTAGTAATTGCATAGTTTTTTATATATATAGTAAATAATTTAACATACAACAATTTGGAAAATTGAAATTGGTAATTTTATGAATTCTATGCTATACATTAATATTTGAATCCATTAATGACTAAAATTATTGCATACTTATTTTCGGAAAATGTAAGATTTATTCCTGAATTTTTTTCCCTTGATGCCAATTTAATGAATTATATGATATAAATTATTATTTGAATCAATTAATAAATACAATGATTGGGGAAATTAGAAATTTCAATTTTAATTATGTTATATATAAGATAAAATCATGGTCCCCCAGTTTTTTACCTTGATTTATAACTGAAATTATTATTATTAAATATTACGAAGACTCATTATCTATTAAAAAAACTCATATAATGTTAAAAAAGTTTTAGAGTTATTTTGATATAAAAGAACTCATATAAAGTTTTAGAGTTCTAAAAAATTTTAGAGTTTTCATGAATTTTAAAATTTGTGATGCTGTAAGATTTTAATTAGAAATTTCAATTTTTTTATAACTGAAATTATTATTATTAAATATTACGAAAACTGATTATCTATTAAAAAAACTCATATAATGTTAAAAAAGTTTTAGAGTTATTTTGATATAAAAGAACTCATATAAAGTTTTAGAGTTCTAAAAAATTTTAGAGTTTTCATGAATTTTAAAATTTGTATGTTATTTTGTTATATATATGCTTTAAAAACTCATTCTCTATTACTAAAAGTTTTAAAAATCAGATTAATTATAAATTTTTTTGTTAGAATAATGTTAAAAAAGTATAATCCTTGAGGAATGGTCTTGGGCTTTGTAGGTTTTTTTCTTATATATAATTCTATGTTACTTATTCTAATTCTCAGTCTACTTTTATTACAAATTTTGAATTGAGAGTTTCCTCTGATATAAAAGAACTCATATAAAGTTTTAGAGTTCTAAAAAATTTTAGAGTTTTCATGAATTTTAAAATTTGTGATGCTGTAAGATTTTAATTAGAAATTTCAATTTTTTTATAACTGAAATTATTATTATTAAATATTACGAAAACTGATTATCTATTAAAAAAACTCATATAATGTTAAAAAAGTTTTAGAGTTATTTTGATATAAAAGAACTCATATAAAGTTTTAGAGTTCTAAAAAATTTTAGAGTTTTCATGAATTTTAAAATTTGTATGTTATTTTGTTATATATATGCTTTAAAAACTCATTCTCTATTACTAAAAGTTTTAAAAATCAGATTAATTATAAATTTTTTTGTTAGAATAATGTTAAAAAAGTATAATCCTTGAGGAATGGTCCTGGGCTTTGTAGGTTTTTTTCTTATATATAATTCTATGTTACTTATTCTAATTCTCAGTCTACTTTTATTACAAATTTTGAATTGAGAGTTTCCTCTCCTTTTGTTTAAGTTTCCCTTTTAGATTTTTTATGATGCTAAGAAAGAATAGTAGTGGGTTTGATGCTTCATTGATTGGCAACCATTCACTGTACAATTGTTTGTGATTTGGATGGCCATTGATGGTCAACTAACCATCACCCTTTTTGTGATTCTAAGAAAGAATAGTAATGGGTTTGATGGTTCTTTGGTCCATTCATTGGCAACCATTCACTGCATAATTATTTGTGATTTGGATGGCCGTTCAAGGGCAACTAACCATTATCCTTCTTTTGATGGTAAGAAAGAATAGTAATGGGTTTGATGGTTCCTTGGTTGATTGATTGGCAACCACTCAGTGGAGAATTGTTTGTGATTTGGATGGTACCCTTCTTGTGATGGTAAGAAAGAATAGTAATGGATTTGATGGTTCTTTGGTTCATTGATTGGCAACCATTCACTGTGTAATTATTTGTGATTTGGATGGCCATTAATGGGCAACTAACCATTACCCACTTATGATGCTAAGAAAGAATCTATATCTTATATATATCTATCTATCTTCTATATCTTACAATAACTATTTCTCAGTTTAGTTATGGTGGCGTGTCGTTCTCCCGTTCATTTTGCTGATGTGGCGTCATTTTGTGCTTTGGGTACTGCTATGCTACTTCCTAACCTATTGTGCACTGAACCTCCTGTGTGCCGAACATTTTCTAATGGGTTTGATGGTTCCTTGGCCTTTTTATGATGGTAAGAAAGAATAGTCATGGGTTTCATGGTTCCTTGGTTTATTGATTGAGTAAATTTATTTTATATTTAAAAATTACTATTGATATCTAATATATAATGTAGTCTAAAATTAGTATAGGAAAAATATATCATGTATTATATATTATATATATAGTAATTTTTTACTATATAGTAATCTTATAAATAACTGAAATTACTATAGGAAAAATATAGTGGTTTGATATAGTAATTTGATTGTATAGATGTTTGCTAAAATTATTATAGGAAAAATATATCATATATTATATATTATATATTAGAATAAGAACAAATGATATAATTATTATATATTATATATCATCTTTTCAATGGTGTATGAATTTGATTTTTTTAAAAAAATTGCTATACATGTTATATATGTGTAAGTTTCATGTAGTGTTACTTAATTTTAATTCCTTCTAAACATAATCCCTTCTAAACACAATTTTAATTTTAATTGGATTTCCCTCTAGATTTCATGTGATATGTGAGCTGCAAATTTTGGAATGCCTACCTAATTTCATGTAATCATTTTCAGTATTCTTAATACATGTTCATAGATTCTCTTAGATCACTCCAGAATTGTTTGTGATTTTGATGGTCATTTTTTGAATGTAGCTTTGAGTAAATTTATTTTAAATTTAAAAATTACTATCGATATCTAATATATAATGTAGTCTTATATATAGTAATTTTATAAATTGCATGTTATATATGTCTAAGTTTCATGTAGTGTTACTTAATTTTAATTCCTTCTAAACATAATTCCTTCTAAACATAATTTTAATTTTAGAAGGATTTCCATCTATATTCGGCCCAAATTAGATGTATATGATGTTCTTTAATTGGATCTCCCTCTTACTATCTTTTGATGTGATATTACTTCTTTTGATATGATGTTATACTTTTTTAAAAGAGATTTTCCCATAATTTTCCAAATTTTTTTAAGTTGTCCTACCTACTTTCGTTTGATGTGACTTTTTGAAAACCTAAGTGATTTGGTATAGATAGATGTTCATAGATTGTCTTAGATTTATCTTAAATATTCTCTAATGACTACTCCCTCTTAGTGTCTTTTGATGTGAGATTACTTCTTTTAATATGATATTACTTCTTTAGATGTGATAGACTACATTCGTAATGTTGTCTATGAATATATAATGTAGTCTAAAAAAGATTTTTCACAAGTTGCCAATATTTTTTACTTTCTCCCACCTACTTTCATTTGATGTGATATGTGATCTCATATTGGATTTGTGTAGATTTGGTGCAAACTTTGGGATGTCTAAGTGATTTAATGTAATCTTTTTCACTCAATCTAAAGTAAACAAGGTATTTTCTACAAGTTCCCAAAAATTGTAACTTCTCTAAAAAAGATTTTTCACAAGTTGACAATATTTTTTACTTTCTCCCACCTACTTTCATCTGATGTGATATGTGATGTCATAATGGATTTCTCTAGATTTGGTTCAAATTTTGGTTACCTAGATCCCCTAATAGATTTTCCTAAATTCCCTATGATGACTACTCCCTCTTACTATCTTTCACTCTTTCTATAGCCATTTGATGTGAAATGTGATGTCATAATGGATTTCTCTAGATTTGGTCCAAATTTTGGAATACCTAAGTGATTTGATATAATTTGGTCCAAATTTTGGAATACCTAAGTGATTTGATATAATCTTTTCAATATTCTTGATAGATATTCATAGATTCCCTGATTTAATGTAATCTTTTTCACCCAATCTAAAGTAAACAAGGTATTTTCTACTTCTCCCACCTACTTTCATTTGATGTGATATGTGATGTCATAATGGATTTCTCTAGATTTGGTCCAAATTTTTAATGTAATCTTTTCAATATTCTTCATTATTTTTGGGTGAAAGTGTAGGGCTAATCACACAATTGATTTGATATAATCTTTTCAATATTCTTGATAGATATTCATAGATTCATAGATTCTTAATACATCTTTATAGATTCTCTTAGATTTGGCTAGATCCCCTAATAGATTTTCCTAGATCCCCTATAATAACTACTCCCTCTTACTATCTTTCACTCTTTCTATAACCATTTGATGTGATATGTGATGTCATAATGGATTTACTAGATTTACCTAGATCTCTTACATATTCATAGATTCATAGATATTCTTAATAATCTTTATAGATTCTCTTAGATTTACTTAGATCCCCTAATAGATTTTCCTAGATCCCCTATGATGACTACTCCCTCTTACTATCTTTCACTCTTTCTATCACCATTTAATGTGATATGTGATGTCATAATGGATTTTCTAGATTTGGTCCAAATTTTGGAATACTTAAGTGATTTGATATAATCTTTTCAATATTTTTCATAGATATTCATAGATTCCCCTATTAGATTTCCCTAGATCCCCTATCATGACTACTCCCTCTTAGTATAAGTGATTTAATATAATCTTTTTCACCGAATCTCCCACCTACTTTCATTTGATGTGATATGTGATGTCATAATGGATTTCTCTAGATTTGGTCCAAATTTTGTAATACCTAAGTGATTTGATATAATCTTTTCAATATTCTTCATTATTTTTGGGTGAAAGTGTAGGGCTAATCACACAATTGATTTGATATAATCTTTTCAATATTCTTGATAGATATTCATAGATTCATAGATTCTTAATATATCTTTATAGATTCTCTTAGATTTACCTAGATCCCCTAATAGATTTTCCTAGATCCCCTATGATAACTACTCCCTCTTACTATCTTTCACTCTTTCTATAACCATTTGATGTGATATGTGATGTCATCATGGATTTACTAGATTTACCTAGATCTCTTACATATTCATAGATTCATAGATATTCTTAATACATCTTTATAGATTTGCTTAGATTTACCTAGATCCCCTAATAGATTTTCCTAGATTCCCTATGATGACTACTCCCTCTTACTATCTTTGACTCTTTCTATAATTATTTGATGTGATATGTGATGTCATAATGGATTTTCTAGATTTGGTCCAAATTTTTGAATATTAGATTTCCCTAGATTCCCTATCATGATTACTCCCTCTCTTTCTATAACCATTTGATGTGATATGTGATGTCATCATGGATTTACTAGATTTACCTAGATCTCTTACATATTCATAGATTCATAGATATTCTTAATACATCTTTATAGATTTGCTTAGATTTACCTAGATCCCCTAATAGATTTTCCTAGATTCCCTATGATGACTACTCCCTCTTACTATCTTTGACTCTTTCTATAATTATTTGATGTGATATGTGATGTCATAATGGATTTTCTAGATTTGGTCCAAATTTTTGAATATTAGATTTCCCTAGATTCCCTATCATGACTACTCCCTCTTAGTATCTTTCACTCTTTCTATAAATAGTAATTATGTTTATGTACCCTATCACTAACTTCTCCCAACCTAAAGTAGACAAGGTAATTCTTGATAGATGTTGACTGTTTCTATAAATATTCATTGTGTCTATGTAATCTAAAGTAAATAAGGTTCTATCATTGACTCTTTCAATCTAAAGTAAACAAGGTGATGTAATAATATAAAGAAAATACCATTGACCCTTATATACCATTAATTAATAAAATACCAATATTTATTTCCTAATCACTGTCCTATCCTGTACTAGGTGTTGCCTTCTTGTTGGTGTAGTTGCAAGTTATTAATTACTTAAAAGGTACGATTCTTTTCCTCCCTTTTTTTTATTATGTTTTATCTCTGTTTAGTCTTATATTGTACCCTCTTCGTTTTCGTTATCCTTTTTTTGTTGTACTGTTTTGATTTTCCTACGAGGTTTTTGTGTACTGTTGTTCTATTTCATTTTCCTATTGAGTTATATGATTATTTCCTCCCTTTTTTTTTTATGTTTTATCTTTGTTTAGTCTTATATTCTATCCTGTTCCTTTCTCCTATGCTTTTTTGTTGGACTGTTTTGATTTTCCTACTAGGTTTTTGTGTACTGTTATTCTGTTTCTTTTTTGTGTACAGTTATATGATTACTTACAAGATATGGTTTTTGGTATTTCATAAGTCTTATATACTAACTCTCTATTTGCAGTTTTTTTCCCTTTTTTTCTCCACGGGGTATTTTGGTTTCCACATGAATTTTCGGCATACTGTTAAGTTTCCATTGCCTTTTGTCATGGCTTCTGTTAAGTTCCCTTTCCTATTGGAATTTTTTTTTTTTCCCCCATGGTTTGCTGCAGATTTTTCGTCCTCCGTGGAGTTTTCCTGCGGGCTTTTCTATGATGCTAAGGAGGAATGGTTTTGGGCTTTGATGGTCCATTGAGTGGCAACCAACCACTGCAGAACTGTTTGTGGTTTGGATGGCCGTTGATGGGCAACTAGCCATTACCTTTTGCTCCGTTGGGCTAATTTTTTCTTGCTTGCTCATTAGCATCTCTCTTTTGTTGTCGCGTTTTGCGGGGAAAAAAACATGTTTGCTTTCCTTCCTTTTCCGCGATCGTCAAGGTGACTGTTTTCCTATAATTATTATTATTATTTTTTACATTAAGTGTTTCCCTTTTGCTCATATAGCTGTCCTAAAACTTTTCTCTTGCTTTTCCCCTTTCTGTGTCCTACGCTGCTGCGGTTTCTTGCAGCCTGTACTATGACTACCATAGAGCTGTCGTTTAGCCGGCTGCTCCGTGAAATTTGTGAAAAAATACACATGGATGTGCCAGATTGTACTGTCTGGGATGACACTCAAGGCAACTTTACCGCTTACATAGACATCCATGTTACACGGAGTGAGTCCATAGTTGAAGTTATTCGGTGTTCGAGTGCGTCAGCTTCCACTGCTGCTGCTGCTGAGGAGGAAGCTGCTCACAATGCTATTAAGAGATTGGCTCAAGAGTTGGACTTACGTATCAAAGATATTAACTACGCGGATGCCTTATTTTATAAGACTCTCAACGACCAGCTTTCTGCTAATATGTTAGCTGTTTCAAGCCAATATAATAAATTGGTATGGGAATACAATTTTCTAAAAGAATGTTATGTTACAACCACCACCCAAAAAAATGAATGCCTTGCTGAACGTGCTAAGATACAAGCTGCCATTGAAGAATGTCATGCAATAGTAAATCGTGAAACCTCGCTCCCTACTATTACACCAACTCCTCTCTCAGACATTGTGACTCCTCCTTTGGGTTAAATGTTTCAGAATGTAACCCCGGACCTTCGCTTCGTTGTTGCTAACTTTTTGCCCCCTATGCTAACTTTTATCGGCCGCACCTTCTTCTCAGCTGAGGTGTATTTTGTAATATTAATGCTAGAACAGTATTGTAGATTACTCTGTGTTTTTGCAAGCTATGGTACACTACCACAAATGAAGGGGTGATGGTAGAAACTATATTATGCTGGGAACAAAAAAGTACATTATGTAAATTACGGCATTGCCACACTGTTGCTATGTTGTCTAATGCGGTTGCCTATGGTTTCTTTCGTTTTTATCATCTTGGGCATTTTACTATGACATGCACTTTATCCTTTCTTTAAGTTTGATATTGATAGTAATGAAGGTGATGAAATATAGGTTTTGGATGGTCTAATTCTAAGTTGATTATAGACAACCAGCTTATTCCTATATTGGTTGTATAGATTATAACTTTACTGTTTTTTTACATTCATTCTTATCATTGTTTTGCTGAACTGTTTTCCTTACTTTTGGTAATTATGACTGATGTTAAAGTTATTAGGTTACCCTTGCTTCGCATAGCCTCCATTTTTGCCCAACTGTTTTGATTAATTTTGGTTATCCTTTTGGGTGATTGTAGAGTTATTAGGTTATGCTTTATTTTACTGCATCTATATTACTGTGTTGCCTTCTACAGTTTGGCCACTTGTTCACTTGATCTTACTTTGTTTGTTCTGTATATATATATATTAGTATGAAATTATACAATATGGCTAGAGTTCCTAATAATAATACTAGATATTTAAAGTACCATCTACTGTTAATTCATTGACTGGCTAAGAATCTGAAATTTTTACTTGTCATTGATGGTTGCAGTTTATTCCATTGAATATAATCCTGTTTCAACTGTAATCTTGAATAGAATCTTATTTCTGATATAATCTTATCTTTGTTGTACATTTTCCAATTGACAGCTTCGGTTAATTTGTTATGTACAAATTTCATGCTATGTTACTTCATGTGCCACTTCCCTTTATCTCTTGGGATTCTCTTCCATGTTGGTCTGTTGGGATTGTCTCTCAGGATGCATCTATTACTGGTTTGATGAATTCTTGCCCTCAGTTTGCTTTGCCCATGAATCCAATGGTTCTTCTTTTTTTCCCTCTGTCTCATCTCTATATGTTTGCTTGACTGACTATTTGTTTGATCTTATGTTTACGTTTCGCCGTAATTAGTTGACCCAATTTTTCATTAAAGAAAAAAGAAAAAAACATGCTCTTACTTGATTTAGTAGAAGAACAAATTAGATAGTGATTCAACTGTTTGCATATATAGATATATAAACAAATTTGAGAGTTATTTTGATGAATCAAATGATTTTATTTAAATTTCATGTCATATTATTTGCTTTTGCATACGTAGCTTATCCTGCAATTGTGTGTTTGGTGTTTACGTATCACTTGCTGTTGGTATTGTTCCATTGTCTTTGGTCCTCTTCTTGCTTTCTGTTCTTGCTTTGGTTACAACCTAATAGTAAAGAAAAAAACATACTCTTACTTGATTTAGTACACGAACAAAATAGATAGTGATTCACCTGTTTGCATATATAGATATATAAACAAAATTTAGAGTTATTTTGATGAAACAAATGATTCTATTTAAATTCCATGTCATATTATTTGCTTCTGCATACTTAGCTTATCCTGCAATTGTGTGTTTGGTGTTTGTGACTCATATAATGTTAAAAAAGTTTTAGAGTTATTTTGATATAAAAAAACTCATATAAAGTTTTAGAGTTCTAAAAAATTTTAGAGTTTTCATGAATTTTAAAATTTGTATGTTATTTTGTTATATATATGCTTTAAAAACTCATTCTCTATTACTAAAAGTTTTAAAAATCAGATTAATTATAAATTTTTTTGTTAGAATAATGTTAAAAAAGTTTAATCCTTGAGGAATGGTCTTGGGCTTTGTAGGTTTTTTTCTTATATATAATTCTATGTTACTTATTCTAATTCTCAGTCTACTTTTATTACAAATTTTGAATTCAGAGTTTCCTCTCCTTTTGTTTAAGTTTCCCTTTTAGATTTCTTATGATGCTAAGAAAGAATAGTAGTGGGTTTGATGGTTCATTGATTGGCAACCATTCACTGTAGAATTGTTTGTGATTTGGATGGCCATTGATGGTCAACTAACCATCACCCTTTTTGTGATTCTAAGAAAGAATAGTAATGGGTTTGATGGTTCTTTGGTCCATTCGTTGGCAACCATTCACTGCATAATTATTTGTGATTTGGATGGCCGTTCATGGGCAACTAACCATTATCCTTCTTTTGATGGTAAGAAAGAATAGTAATGGGTTTGATGGTTCCCGTCTTCTTGCTTTCTGTTCTTGCTTTGGTTACAACCTAATGGTCTCTATCTCTGTCATCTACTGGTTTATTTGTCTCTGTTGCTGTGGAATGATATCTGTGGGTTGATAAACTGACATTAAATTTGATGAATTCCTACTATCTGAGCCTCATGGTTTTTTTCCTTCGATTTTTTCCCTATACTTGCCTTTTGTTGTTTTTGAAATTGATTAGTTTGACTTCTTTCTATGTGAGCCTCATGCTTTTTTCCCTTTGATTTCTTCTCCATACTTGCCTTTTGTTGTTTTTGAAATTGATTAGTTTTCGCATAATTTTTCCCCCCCGCAGTGTTTGCCTTTTGATATCCTCGAAATTGAATGATTTTCTGCAGATTTTGTTCTTCTCATATTTGTATTTGTTATTTATTTTCCTGTTGTTCAGATTTGTTCTCTCCGTCTTCGAATGTATTTTTTTATTTTCAAAATTAAACAACCTTTTTTTGTATGCTCTGATTTGTCGGCTCTAATTGAGATGACCAGTGCTCCATTCTCTATTTCTAAGTGGGAATCAAGATTTCTGCATCTTTAGTAACATGTAATTTATATTTATTTCCCATTCTGTGGATTTGTGATTTTGCAATTCTTCTATTTGAGGTTTTTTTTACTAGATTTGTGAATTTTTTGATTTTACAATTCTTCTATTTGAGGTTTTTTTTACTAGATTTGCGATTTTTTTCCCCCACAGATTTTGACTTCCTTTCTTTCCCCCTTTTCTCTTTTTTTTTTTTTCCTTTTTTTTTCCCTTTTTTGTTGTGTTCCTTTTTTTTTTTTTTTTTTTTTTTTTTTTTTTTTTTGGGGCAGTGATGATAAAAATGAAGGATGAAGCTTTCCTCACAGTATAGTCCATAAGCAATGGGCCTAACAATTTGCCTCTGTTAGAACTATATTGGTCATGGAAAAAAAAAAAAAAAGAGGTGAAAGCAATGGAAAAATATGTAATTTGATGTGCTTGAGCTTCCAGCGTACAGAGCTGAAGAATTTGCCTTCGTCTAATGTTTAGGCAACCAACTTATTAAAGTTTTGGATGGCCTAAGACAATGACCCTGTTACTACAAACAAAGATGCGTGTTTTCCCTGCTGTGTGCTGAATAGTTGACACTATACTTGATGAGATGCGAATATCTGGGCTTCCCTCCCCCCCCCCCCCCCCCCCCCCCCCCCCCCCCCCCTCCCCGTCCCTTTTTGTTTGTTGTTTTTTGTAAATGAAATGTTGTTTACCCTTTTGATACTTTGTTTTATGATTTCTTGAGTTAACTACCTGCTTTGGTATTCTCAAATCTGTTACATTTAACTAATGAATAGATTTCCAAATATTATTCTTGATACTTTTAGATTTCCTAGCATTTTGTATTTTCATCGAAATTACTATAGATATGTATGATATGATGTATTCTACAATCACTTCATATTATATATTACATATAGTCTAAGAAGGAATGGGGATTTGGTTATACTTTGCAAGTATTTGGTCATACTAAGTTAGTAAATAACATACAATTGATACGAAGTTTCCTTTTTTGCATATTTGTGTTTAAATTGGTATTTAGTTTTGATTATGCAGATTTTTGTCTTTTTAAAAGTTTCCTACAGTTTTCTCTTGATGAATTCTCTTGCTGGTATTCTTTACTTCTTTTTCCATGTTCCTGTTTTGAGTGGGGGGGGGGGGGGGGGCAGTGATGATGTAAAACAATAATAAAAGGTTTCCTCAGACATGGACTTTGGTGGTCATCGGAGTGTCTCCTTTGCGGTATGTGTGTTATTACTGTTTTTTTCTTAAATATTTACTTAGTTGTTCTTTGAGCTCATATTTGCTTCTGCTTGCAAGCTAAGAAGAATTTGTCCTTCATCAGTTTATTACTGTTCGTTGATTATTTGATACTGTACTTGATGACATGTGAAAACCTGACCTTCCTTTGGTTATTGTGATGTTATACTTTATTAGATTCCTACATCTGAGCCTCCTTTTTTTCCCACTCTCTTTTCAATTTTTTTTTTTTTTTTAGTGAAATATCTTGCTTTCCTGTAATACTGTTTTCATGCATAATTTGTTTGCTGTTTCTTCTTTGATTTCCTATGTGATTAATTTGATATCATACACCACTTTTGAACTGATTATTGGTTGTACTTGCAAAGTTGATTAAATTATTCTTTTGGTTAATTACCTAATAGAGTGACTGATTAAATATACTTGATGAACTCCCTATATTTGAGCCTTATGTTGCCTGCTTTCCTTGGTCTAATCCTTGAGTAATGGGTCTAATAATTTGCCTCTTTTACAAGTACATTAGTCATCGAAAAAAAAAAAAAAGGAAATGTGCAATTTGATGTCCTCAAGTTTGGAGCATGAACAGGATGAAGAATGTCAAGTTTCGTTTGGTGTATTGTTATGTTCTAAAACAATATTTAAACAAAAAATTAAATTAGTACATAATGATATTTTTTATATTTAACGGCTAGAAAATGGAATGAAAATTGTCCATATACAATGAACTCAATGTGTTATTATTAGTTAAAATTGTTGTTTTTTCCAAATCATTTCCCATTCTTTCTTATATGAAAAAGTCAGTTTCTTTATTTCTCACTCTTTTTGTCTTCTGCTCTGTTGCTTTATATATATATGGAATATTGTTGTTAATAAGTGCATGTTGACTTTGAGCTTATGTTGTGTTGTGGTAAGCTAATTTTGGTCAGATTGTTGCTGTGGGTTGAATATCTAGGTTGATTTTGACCTCACATTGAGTTCTGCTAACCTAATCTTCATTGAATTGTTACTGTGTGCTGAATACCTCACACTACACTTGATGAGATGTGGAAATCTGAGCCCCCTTCCCCTCCTCCCCCCCCCCCCCCCTCCCCTTGCCTTTTCTTTGTTGTTTTTTCTAAATGAAATGCTGCTTATGCTTTTCTTGCCTTTATTTTTTTTATTTCTCGAGCTAGCTATCTGCTTTGCTATTTTCAGATTCCTTACTTTTAACTATAACAACTAAACTTTGTTCCTGTGTTTCTCGCAAGGAATGAACATTTGGTTCCACTTTGAATTTGCTTACTATTTAAATAGATATAATATGTGATATCTTCATGTCCTGATTTCAGTTTCCTTCTTATTACTTGGCGTTCTTCATGTTCAGTTATTTCATTGCTTTGGTTTTTGTATTGTTCTTTTGGGTTGTGAGCATATAAAGTAGTTATACAGAGTGCCATTGTTGTTGGTTATACTCTAGAAATGTTTATATGAGTATTTGGTGTTGATTATGCAACCTTTTTGTTTTTTATAAGTTTACTAGAGTTTCCTCTTGATGAATTCACTTGGTGCTATTCTTTCCTTCTTTTTCCATATTCCTTTTTTGGAGAGGGGGGGGGGGGGGCAGTGATGATATATAGAGAAATTCTTGAGGTGAATGTGAGTTTCGTGTAGCTCTTGCTGGTCATTGGAGTGTCCATTTCTGTAATAGTGTATTCATGCTTATTTGTTTTGTGGTGAATATTGGTTGTACTTGCAAAGCTGATTGAATTACTGTTTTGGCTAAGTACCTGATACCATGCTTGATTAAAAGTGAACAACTGAGCCTCCTTTATTTATTCTGGTGGTATACTTGATGAACTCCCTATATTTGAGCCTTCTTTTGTTTGCTTTCCTCATGCTCTAATCCTTGGGCAGTCAGTCTAACAATTTGCCTTTCTTAGAACTACATTGGTCAGAGAAAAAAAAAGAGCAAAAAAAAAAAAATTGCAATTTGATGTTCTTGAGTTTGGAGCATGAAGAGGACGATGAATTTATCTTTGTCTAATGTTTAGGCAACCAACTTATTAGAGTTTTGGATGGCCTAACACATTGATGCTTTTACTACCAACAAAGATACCTACCTCTTGCTCTTTCTCTCTATTTCCCAGTCTCGAGTTAACTCTGTGCTTTGCTATTCTCAGATTGCTTACTTTTAACTAAAACAACTAAACTTCGTTTCATTTCTCAAGTTAACAACTAACATGTTACTGATTAACCTCTTTGAGCTCATATTGAGTTCTGCTTGCAAGCAGAGAAAATCTAATCTTCATCGGATTATTACTGTGGGTTGATTGTCTAATACTGCACTTGATGAGATGTGGAAATTTGAGATTTCTTTAGTTATTCTGATGCTATACTTGATTAAATTCTTGCATCTGAGCCTCATATATATATTATATATATATATATAATATATATATCTTGATTATATTGTTGCACATTGAGTTTTGCTAACCTACTCTTGATCGAATTGTTTCTGTGTGCTTAATACCTGACAGTACACTTGATGAGATGTGAAAATCTGAGCCCCCCCTCTCAGCCCTCCCCCCCGCCTCCCCTCACCTTTCCTTTGTTGTTTTTTGGGTGAATGAAATGTTGTTTACAGTTTTGTTGCCTTTATTTTGCGATCTCTTCAGTTACCTACCTGCTTTCTAATTGTCAGATTCCTTAATTTTGTCTTCATATTTTGTTCTCACAAAAAAGTCGATATTTCCTTTGTTTTTCGTGTTCCTGGTATTCAGTTATTTGATTCCTTTGTTTTTCGTGTACTTCTTTGTGTTCTGCTAATATAAAGGAGTTATAAAGCGTACCATTATTATTTGTTGTACTCTGAAAATGCTTATATAATTTTGTAGTCGGTGGTAATGCGAGCATTAGATAAAGAACTCTTGCTAACATACAATTGGTATTAAGTTCCCTTTTTGCATATCTGTGTTTAAATTAGTATTTAGTTTCGGTTATGCAGCTTTGTGTTTTTTATAAGTTTACTGGAGTTTCCTCTTTGATGAATTCACTTAGTAGTATTCTTTGCTTCTTTTCCATTTCCCTTTTTTTTTTTTTTTTTTTTTTCCTTTTTTTGGGGGGGGGGGGGAGGGGGCAGTGATGATATAAAAGAATAATAAAAGGTTTCCTCACACATGGACTTTTGATGGCCTAATGTTTAGATATGTAGCTTATTATGACTTTTGGATAGTCTTCCACTTAAGCTATGTGTGTTGTTACTGTTTTTTTTAAAAAATTTACACTCTTACTACCAATGACCACCAATAGCCACATGAAAACCCACATACAAAAGATCCTGATAGGTTCAGGCGCATGCATGCACCATCTGACTTATATAATGTATATACATTAGCGCATGTTGACTTTGAACTGATGTTGTGTTGTGCTAAGCTAATTTTGATCAGATTGTTGCTATAGTCTGAATATCTACATTGATTTTAAGCAAAGATTGAGTTTTCCTAACCTCTAATCTAGATTGAATTGTTATTATGTGCTGGATACCTAGCACTACACTTGATGAGATGTCAAAATCTGAGCCCCCCCCTGCCCTCTCACCTTTCCTTTGTTGGTTTTTGAGAATGAAATGTTGTTTACCCTTTTGTTGCCTTTATTTTTCCATTTCATGAGTTAACTACCTGCTTTGCTATTCTTATTTTCTTTACTTTTAAATAATACAACTAAAGTTTGTTTTCCTATTTCTCGCAACGAATGAACATTTCCTTCCACTTTGAATTTGCTTTCTATTTAAATAAATATAATCTATGATATCTTCATGACCTGTTTTCAGAGAAAGTCAATATTTTTGTTTTTATTACTTGGTTTTCCCTTTGTGCATATTTATGTTTAATTTGGTATTTAGTTTCCATTATGCAGTTTTGTGTTTTTTCTAAGTTTGATGATAGGTTTCCTCCCACATGGGCTTTGTTTGAGCTACATTGGAGGAGAAAAGGAGGAAACCCTATAATGTTTAGACAACTAACTTATTGTGAGTTTTGGATAGTTTAGGGCATATGCTTTCTTATAAACAAGGTTTCTCTCTCTCTCTCTCTCTCTCTCTCTCTCTCTCTCTCTGTGTGTGTGTTTGTTTTTCCTTCTCCTTTGATCCGCTTGCTGATCAATCTAGCAGAATGAAATATCTCCTTCAATTGCCTTGCTGATTGATCTAGCAGTACACCTCTGCTTTAGTGTCATAATATTTGTGTTTACTTGGAAGCATAGAATTTTATGCTGGGCAAATTATTATTGTTGGGTCTCTTCATATTTCTTTCTTTTTTAGAGTGTGTCCATTACTTGTTTGTTTTTTAAAGTCTGTATTGATTACCTAATACTTTACTTGATGAAATGGTTGGTTGTTTCTCCTAATTCCTTCTAGGTGCTGTGTTTAGCCATATTATTGTATATTGGAGTGTTACGGAATGTTCTTACACATTGTGGTGGTCTAACCTTCCTAATTTTGTCCTAACTGTAAGTTGATAGTATATAATTATCATTCATATATTTCTCATATGTGAGGGTTATTGTGTATTGGAGTGTTACGGAATGTTCTTACACATTGTGGTGGTCCAACCTTCCTAATTTTCCCCTAATTTTCTCCTTACCGTATGTTGATAGTATATAATTATCATTCATATATTTCTCATATGTGAGGGTTATTTTTTGGTTTTTTTAGCTACATTAATGATGAGTATTGCTGCTATTATATTTTTTCAATGTTCAGGAAATTGATCTTCCTTGAAGCATTTTTAGTGCCCATTTTCACATTTCAAAAAAAAATGTCTTTTTATGTATATACAAGATCATTCAAATTTCCAGTGTAGTTGCTGTTAAGTTCTCAGCATGGTCTGATTTTTATGTATCCATTCGTAGTCAACTAATTTATCTATACAATAACTATTTGGTTGTTTCCCCAAGTTCCTTCCAGGTGCCATGTTGGACTACTGAGTGTTTACCCATATTATTGTGCATTTGGCTGTTAAGGAGTCTTCTTACACACTGTGGTGATGCAACCTTCCTAATCTTCTTCTTACTGTAAGTTGATGTTCATTATTTTTTATTTGGAACTATCCAAATCTTGACATTCTATTTATTCTTGCTGAAATTAACTTGCTCAATTCCTTTTTCTTTTTTTTTTGTGTGTGTCATTCTTTTGGTATATTCATAAAGTATTACATATATTCAACTCTCAATAAATGTAACTTTTTCTTAACTATGAACATTTAAATAACCCCACCATGATATCAAGTTATAATGTAAGTAGATTGTATTTGACAATTATAGAATGCCATTTCCTTCAGAGAAATTAATAATTGGCCTAGAGATGACAATCATAGTAGTTGCTTCTCTCCTAACTATGCAACTCTATTTTAGTTAAGGAACCTAAAAATCAAATTTCTCTATTTCAGTTAGAAAAAAAAAAATGATATATAGGACATGGATTGTATGTTTAGGACTATGGTTTGGTTACATAACATAAAACTATAGTACTACAAAAAAAAAAAAAAAAAATTAATATTTCGGTCTAGATTTAATAACTAAGAATATATATTATTTATTTTATATCACATACAAATCTAATAGCTAGCAAAATATTTAGAGATTAGTAAATATGACATATATTTTGTAAACTAATTCAAGTAAACCCAATAGGCACAACTTGCTCTAAAGTAAGTACAGAGGATAAAAAATGCTAATTTAATGAGGTAACAAAAAAAAAAAAAAAATTGTAGAACGCATATTTTTTGATGGTTTAATTCATAAGGTATTGTCAGAAGAGACTTATATTTGTCGACGGTCGTATACATATAGTTCTTTCTTAAAATTGCCTAATAAATAAAGATTATTATTATTTTCTTTGTTTTATTCAGGCTAATTCAAAAAGATTTATATGTATTCGACAATCGATGAATATAACCCTTTTCATAATAGTTTAGATTAAATAACTATCAATTATAAATTTAACTGATAATTACATAAAGCTATAGTAGCACACAAAAAAAAAAAATATTGGTGAGAGTTTTGCGATTAGGAAAAAGGTAGATTACCAAAAAAAATAGACCTGATAATTCAGAAAAGTTGGTAATTAGATTAGTTTTCACAATCATATTAGGTCATCTCCTTCGGAAGATTTAATAATTAGTCTAGATTTAACAACGATAGTAGTTGATTTCAGGAACTAAGAAAATATTTCGGTCTAGATTTAATAACTAAGAAAAACGATCTCTCTTTAGATATATATATATATATATATATATATATATATATATATATATATATATAATATATATATATATATATATATTATTTATTTTATATCACTTACAAATCTAATAGCTAGGAAAATATTTAGGGATTAGTAAATATCACATATATTTTGTAAGTTAATTTAAGTAAACCCAACAGGCGAAAGTTGCGCAAGTAAACCCAAGAATAGTAAATATTACATAGAGAAGGCAGGCACAACTTTTTGTTAAAGTTAAATCTTTTCAAGTGCATGTTTTCTTAACCGTTTTTAGACAACATTTTGCCTAAAAAAGGAAGCAAAAACAGAGACCATTAAAAACAAAGCAAGAAAATGAAAGAGAAAAAGAGCAACTACAAATTCCTTTTACCTTATTGATACAGTATTCTTTATTCTCTATACTTATTTAAGAAAAGAATGTTACAAAGTATCGTCATTTAATGGGAATGCAATATGTGAACTCCTATAATCCAACATCGATATTTCAGTTGATTTACGCAAAGATAATGACAACCGAGAAACTGATCAACAGTAGAATGTCATCATCTTTTCATAAATCACCTCAAAGATTGATGTTGAATTATAGGAGTCCTCATATCGCCTTCCCATGAAATGGTGATACTTTTTATCATTCTGCTCTAGAGTAAGTACAGAGGATAAAGAATGCTATTTTAATGAGGTAACAAAAAAAATTTGTAGAGCGCATATTTTTTGATGGTTTAATTCATAAGGTATTGTCGGAAGAGACTTATATTTGTCGAAGGTCGTATACATATAGTTCTTTCTTAAAATTGCCTAATAAATAAAGATTATTATTATTTTCTTTGTTTTATTTAGGCTGATTCATAAAGATTTATATGTATTCGACAATCGATGAATATAACCCTTTTCATAATAGTGTAGCTTAAATAACTATCAATTATAAATTTAACTGATAATTACCTAAATAGTTATAAATTTAATTATTAATTACTTAAATATATTATGGTTCAGGAAGGATTTATAGCTTGGGTAGACCTTTATGATTAGACAGTATTATGATTAGCATGGATGGTGAATAGTATTCTTATTCATAAGGTATTGTTATTCATAAGGTATTGTTAGAGTCATAGACGAGGGTATTGTTATTCATAAGGTATTGTTAGAGTCATGGGCAAGGTTAAGCCAGCACTAAAATTAGGACGGGGGGAGGGAGGCGAGAAAAATAGGCTCTTATCTAAAATTAGGCTCTTTTCTAAAAAAACTCAGAAAGAGAAAGTTCTATGTTCACAAAAATAGATACTCACAATCATATGATTCAGTTTGTATTGCTACTCTTAACGGAATTTTTCCAGCAAGCTGGTACTTCTTCTTCTGCTGCTTCTTCTCATTCCATAAAATTTTAATATTTCTCATCAATCCGGACTTATTTTCTTAGTTGTTCTTAATTGTTTCATTATCTTTCATTTTAAGTTTATAGAAGTAGATACTGTTACATGAAAGAAAAATGGGATGAATCATTTGGGAGAAAAGAGATATTTGTAATTTTTTTTGAAGAAGATTGTAGGGTGTTTAAATTCCTGAGTATTTTTTTCTCAAATTTTTTTTCCCCCCTGATAGTTTAGAAAATATTCTGTTTCTCAGAAGATAATAAATAAAAAAA
This sequence comes from Tillandsia fasciculata, assembly GCA_029168755.2. NCBI lineage: Eukaryota > Viridiplantae > Streptophyta > Magnoliopsida > Poales > Bromeliaceae > Tillandsia > Tillandsia fasciculata. The sequence continues at coordinate 1,718,978 of CM054930.1, read as the reverse complement.
TGTTTATGTATCGAATCAAGCGGGTTATTTACAAATATTCAGGAATATTGAAAAAAAATACCCAGTAATCTAAACATCCTACAATTTTCTTCAAAATAATTATAAATAAATATTTCTTTTCTCCCAAATGATTCATCCCATTTTCCTTTTATGTAACAGCATCTACTTCTAAGAACTTGAAATGAAAGATAATGAAACAATTAAGAACAACTAAGAAAATAAGTCCTGATTGATGAGGAATATTAATATTTTATGGAATGGGAAAAAGCAGGAGAAGAAGAGGTACCAGTTTTTGCAAAAAAACCGTTGAGAGCAGCAATACAAACTGAATCTTATGATTGTGAGTATCCATTTTTGTGAGCATAGAACTTCTTCTTTCTGAGTTTTTTTAGAAAATTACTATAATTAACAACAACTAAAATTATTTCCACTATTTTAATATCATGCACGAGGTATTGTCATAGGACATTTCTATTTATTGCTAGCTTAATATCAAGTGTAGCTAGAATTATATATACAATAAAACCTTTATGATTAGGTTAGAGTAAAAAAGAATAAAATTACTCCCACTATATTAAGGAAAAAATAATAATAATAATAAATGGCAATCATAGAAACTAATTTCCTTCAGAAAACTTAATAATTGGCCTAGAGTTCACACTCTATGCAACTCTATGTTACTTAAGAAACCTAAAAATGGCGAGGCTTGGAAAAAAAAAAAAAAAAAAAAAAAAAAACCTCTCTTGTGCATTTCTTTCCCTCTATAACACCTGACGAAAAGATCACTGATAGATTTTACATAGGCATTACAACCACTTGAAGAATGAAGCAGTAGAGGCCTCTCTACATCCTTTGTTGTAAGGAGGAAACTACGTACATGTTTTCTTGAAATTATTGTGATGGGCCAGTAGAACTTGAGCAATACTATATATACATCCTAAAAAGGATGTACATCTTACATTCAGCTCATTTAAAAATAGAATATACAAGTAGCATTTTAAGGTTAATATATAAAAGGAGAAGGATATGAGAGATAGCGGGGGGTGGCAGATTGGAAAGGGTAGGCGGCATCGTTAGTATATATTTAATTTATGGATTTGGGCTTGGAGATCATACCCAAATCTATAAATTAAGTATACGGTAATGATAACTCTGCCGTCTATCCTTTCGAATCTCCCCCCCCTGCTCTTCTCATATCCTTCTCATTCTATACATATAGTTCTGAAATAAAATTACCTACTAAAATAACAAATCTCCTCTCCCTATTTCCAAAAGTTCGTAAATAATTACATGTATTCGACCATCAATAAATGTAGCTCTTTTCAAAAATACCAACATGTTAGTAACCTATAGTAGAGATTAAGCGGTCAAATTAAATTGTGGTAGCTTGATATCAAGTATTGGTAGAATTAAATATATAGTCAAACCTTTGTGATTAGGTTAGACAAGAAATACAAAATTTCTTCGATTATATTAAGAAAAAAAAAATATGCAAAAGAAAAAAAAAAAAAAAAAAACTGAATAGACTTATATTTATTGAGGATCTTATACATATAGTTCTTGAATAAAATGACCTACTAAAATAACGACACTTCTAAATGAATGAATCGCTGGTTTTTAAATACGGTATATTATTTATTATTTTTTTAAAAATATAATTTTTTTTATAAAATAAATAAAAATAATTTGGTCCTTTTACTTTCTAATTTTTATCCAAAAAATTATTTTTACAAAATATATTAAAAGCTACTTTAATAAAAAAAAATAATAAGTACCTATTCTTAGAATAAAAAAATAATAAAATTTAATTCTCATAAGCAACCTTTGGAAAGGTAGATGAATGGTTATTTAGTTTTCTGAGCTTTGCGCTCTGTCCCTTGTATATATTAAAGAAAGATAATACATGTTTAGACAAGAAATACAAAATTTCTTCGATTATATTAAGAAAAAAAAAAATAGGCAACAGAAAAAAAAAGAAAAAACTGAATAGACTTATATTTATTGAGGATCTTATACATATAGTTCTTGAATAAAATGACCTACTAAAATAACGACACTTCTCTCCTTATTTACAAAAGGTCTAAAGAATTATATGTATTCAACTATCAAAAAATGTAGCTCTTTCCAAAAATACCAACATGTTATTAGGAGTTTTTTAGAAAAAATATTATTTCAACATGTATTATCTTTCTTTAATATATACAGAGGGACAGAGCGCAAAGCTCAGAAAACTAAATGACCCTTCATCTACCTTTCCAAAGGTTGCTTGTGAGAATTAAATTTTATTATTTTTTTATTCTAAGAATAAGTACTTATTATTTTTTTTTATTAAAGTAGGTTTTAATATATTTTGTAAAAATAATTTTTTGGATAAAAATTAGAAAGTGAAAGGACCAAATTATTTTTATTTATTTTATAAAAAAAATTAATATTTTTAAAAAAATAATAAATAATATACCGTATTTAAAAACCAGCGATTCATTCATTTATATGTGTAATCAAACCTCCGTGCTTCGAAAAAAATTCTCCCACTATATTAGCGGGGGGGGGGGGGGGGGCTATATTTCATTCATAACTAATTTTTATTTACTGAAAATGCTTATATTTATTGAGAGTTATATACATAGAGTTCCTGAATAAAATTCCTTATTTCAGTAAATTCATAATGAATTATATATATATAACTCTCAATATTTGCGTGTGTGTTTTTAGATCTTTCTATTAATTTGCTCTTTTGTTCTTGCTGGTACAATTCCATGCATACTTTTCATTTCTGTTTTCTCAATGCTCTTTAATATAAAATATATATATATATATATGTATATCAAAATGATCAGTATTTGTACTACTGTATTTTTTCAATGTTTACAAAATTGTTCTTTTGGGTGCAATGATGTTATAGGTGAAGAAAAGGAGCTTAATAATCATCTAATCCTCACACAGCAAGGTAATTAAAAGATTTTTATGTATATATTCGTAGTCAACCAATTTATGTATACAATAACTATTTCGTTGTTTCTCCTAATTCCTTCTAGGTGCCACGTTTAACCATAACTATTTGGTTGTCCTTACACATTGTGGTGATCCTAATTTTCTCCTTGCTGTAAGTTGATAGTATATTATCGTTCGTATATTTCTGATATGTGAGTCTCATTTTTGCCTTTTATAGATACATTAATGATGAGTATTTCTCCTACTATATTTTCCCGATGTTCACAAAATTGATCTGTTTGTGCACAATGATGTTATAGAGGAAGAAAAGGAGCTTAATAATAATCTAATCCTCATACAGTTAGGTAATTAAAAGATTTTTATGTATTCATTCGTAGTCAACTAATTTATCTATACAATGACTATTTGGTTGTTTCCCAAAGTTCCTTGCCACGTTGGATTACTGTGTGTTTACCCATATTATTGTACATTTGGCTGTTAGGGAGTCTTCTTACACATTGTGGTGATGAAACCTTCCTAATCTTCTTCTTACTGTAAGTTGATGGAGTATGATTATCCTTCATAAATTTCTAATATGTGAGGCTCATTTTTTCCCCATTTTCTTTTTTTTAAAACCCCCTCTCCGAATTATTATGTTTTACTGTTTGTTGTTCTCGCAAATAGACAGTCTTTTGAGATCTCTGCGTTGTCCTCTTGTGTGATTTATCTCTGTTTCTTTTATGTAAATCAATGCATAAATAAATATTGGTGTCTTACTATCAACTGATACTACAATTTACGTTACTGCAGTATTCTCTATCGTGTTCTTTTGTCGAGAGTTGGTGCTGCGTACTTTCCTCAAGAATATTTTCATTCACTGTCGAGATATCCAGTCTGAGAGTTTTATCTGGTTATTGAGGTATTGCTAATCATAGCCATAAAATGAGAATTGAGAATATCATTTTTAACTTATCTTCATTTTGGTTCATCTTTTTTTCTATATGGAGTGTTCCATGCACAATGCTTAACATTATTTTTTTTATACATAACTTATTTCTGACGAGAATTTTTATATTTTACCTTCCACATATTTCCTAAATAGTTTTTTTTACATCTCAGGTATAAATGGATATATCCTCAATATATAGAGAGAATCGAAAAAAAAGGAAAAAAATACTGCTTGAACGCAAGAATACATCTAAGAGATGTCATACAACCATTATAAATAATGTAATTATTCCTGAAGCTCCCTCTCATTGTAACTTGGGAAATGATCAGATATCATCAATATGTAGAGAGAATCGTAAGAGAAGAAAAACTGAGCGAGCTCAACATAGCAATAGATCTACCAAATCAAAAATTGGAAATAATGAAATGCTTTATGAGAGTTCCTCTCATGGTAGTCTACGAGATGATCAGTTACTTGGAATAAAAGAACATATACCAGCTACTTTGCAAACACACAATGTTGGACAGTCTTACTTAGGGTTGCCAGAATATCAGTGTCAATCATGTGGGGCTTTATTATGGTATAACGAAAGAATTTATAAGCATCAAAATGAGAGTACTCCAAGATTTTCCTTATGCTGCCAAGAAGGCCGGATTTGTTTACCATTGCTACAAAATACACCGAATGAGCTAGATGTTTTATTGGATTGTCATCGTTCTCGACAAGCTACAAAATTTCAAGAAAATATTAGAGTGTACAATTCCATGTTTGCTTTTACCTCTATAGGAGCAAAAGTCGATGTTGATATTAATAAAAAACCAGGACCATATATATTTAGAATTAGTGGTCAAAATCATCATATAATGGGCTCCCTCCTTCCTGTTGTTGGACAACAACCAAAATTTGCTCAACTATATATTTATGATACCGAAAACGAAGTTGATAATAGAATGAGGGTGTTTGGTGCAAATGGTGATATCCAAAATATTGATAAAGATATTGTTGCAAATTTGATAAAAATGTTTGATGACAAAAATGAGATTGTTAAAGCATTTAGAATGGCCAGAGATCGTTTTAGAGAAGCTGATTACTTACCAATTAGATTACGATTGATTGGTACGCGTAGTATAAGTACATCCCAATATAATCCTCCATCATGTGCTGAAATTGCTGGGTTGATTATTGGTGACTTAGGCAGTGCAGATCGCCAGCGTGATATTATTGTCGAACATAAGACAAATGGGCTCAAACGTATTAGTGATTTACATCCCTCTTTTATGGCTATGCAATATCCTATACTATTCCCGTATGGTGAAGATGGATTTAGATTAGGCATTCAATGTAGTCGAGAGTCGCGCAGAAAAACAAACTCAAGAAAATGCATTACAATGCGTGAGTTTTATGCATATAGAATCCAAAATAGGTTACATGAAGGAAAAACACTAATACGTGGAGGTAGACTGTTCCAACAGTATATTGTAGATGCATTCTCATGTATTGAAGAAGAAAGACTTGGTTATATCAGAAAGAATCAAACAAACTTACGATCTGAAATATATCAAGGTATAAAAGATGCAGTTGTTCAAGGTGATGTTGATGGTAATGCTATTGGAAAAAGAATTATATTACCGTCAAGTTTCACAGCTGGTCCGCGTTATATGATCCAAAATTATCAAGATGCTATTGCAATATGCAGACATTGTGGTCCTCCCGACTTATTTATTACATTTACATGTAATGCGCAATGGCAGGAAATACGAGATGCTCTAAATTTTATTTCAGGTCAACGATCTGAAGATAGGCCTGATATTGTTAGTAGAGTATTCAAGATGAAATTGGAGTCGATTATGACTGATATTAAAAAAGGCCATTTCTTTGGTCGGTCTATAGCTGGTACGTAACTGTGAAAAAACTATCTACAGAATCAAAAGACAAATAGTATATTTATTTTCAGTTTATAGTTTTTTATTTTTTTACTTTATTTTTCATACATTTTGATGCAGAATTATACACAGTGGAATTTCAAAAAAGAGGACTTCCACATGTGCACATATTAGTGTGGTTGGATGTCAATCATAAGTATTTAACGAATGTTGAAATTGATTCAATCATTTCAGCTGAGATACCTGATAAAGTTACTGATCCGAATGGATATGCAGCTGTTGAAAAATTTATGATCCATGGTCCATGTGGACTTGCAAAAGTAGGAGCACCCTGTATGATAAAAGGTTATTGCTCAAAACATTTTCCAAAGGAGTACAACAATGAGACAATTATCAACGATGATGGCTATCCAATATATAGGAGAAGGAATAATCAGAGAACAGTTTTCAAGAATGGAATTGAACTTGACAACAGATTTGTCGTTCCATATAATTTAACATTACTTGTGAAATATTATGCACATATTAATGTTGAGTGGTGTAATAAATCAAGATTGATAAAGTATTTATTCAAATACATTAACAAAGGTCCGGATCGATCAGCAGTTATTATAGAAAATAATGTTAATACTGATATGTCTTCTTCTACTGTACGTTATAAACAAATTGATGAAATCAAACAATATCTTGATTGCCGATATTTATCAGCATATGAGGCTATTTGGAGGATATTTGATTTTGATATTCACTTTAGGCAACCATCTGTTGAAAGATTAAGTGTTCACCTACCGATGATGAACAATGTGACATATCGTGATGACGAAAGTTTAGAAAATTTGTTGAACCGTCCTGATATTGGGAAAACAATGTTCACAGCATGGATGGAAACAAATCTAACCAATGAGAATGCTCGTGAACTCACATATGAACAATTTCCAACTAAATGGGTTTGGCATTCAAGCGAAAAGTTTTGGTCAAATCGAAAACAAGGAAATCGCATAGGTAGGATTGTTTATGTTCATCCAAGTGCAGGAGAACTTTACTTTCTACGAATGCTTTTAAATATTATCAAGGGTCCTACAAATTATGAACAGATTAGAACTGTCAATGGTATTGTTCATGAAACATTTCGATCTGCATGTGATGCTCTCGGGCTACTTGGTAATGATAAAGAGTGGCAAGAAGCATTAAAAGAGGCATCATTTTGGTGTTCTTCAGGTCAACTAAGAGAATTATTCGTTACCTTAGTCATGTTTTGTGAAGTTTCGAATCCAATAAACTTGTGGAATGAATTTTGGCAGTTACTAGCTGATGATATTTTACACAAATTGAAGGATATTCTTGGGGTTCAAAATATTAGAGTACCTCAAATAGAACTCCAAAATCATGTCTTATTTGAACTTGAGATTTTGTTCAATAAGAATGGAAGCTCTCTTGATCATTTTAAGCTACCTATGCCAAATAGATTATTTGTTGACCAGTTTCACAATAGACTACTCAGAGAAGAAACAAATTACAACATTGATGATTTAAGACAAGAGCATACAAAATTGTTTAGTGGATTAAACGATGAACAAAGGAAGATATATAATGCTGTTTTGGTTTCAATATATGAAAATATTGGAGACTTAATATTTGTCTATGGACATGGTGGAACAGGGAAAACTTATCTTTGGAAAACTATTATTTCAAAACTACGGTCAGAAGGAAAGATAGTTTTAGCTGTCGCTTCTTCAGGAATAGCATCACTTTTGTTACCAGGTGGTCGTACGGCACACTCAAGGTTTAAGATACCTATTAAAATTAATGATTGTTCAGTTTGTGAGATTAAAAAAGGTACACAGCTTGCAAAATTGGTAGCGTATGCTAGCTTGATTATTTGGGATGAGGCACCTATGAATCACAGATATTGTTTTGAGGCTTTAGATAAATCACTAAAGGATATTTTGGAATCAGATAATACATCAGGCAGTCAAAAAAATTTTGGAGGGAAAACTATTCTTTTGGGAGGAGATTTCAGACAAATACTTCCGGTTGTTGTAGGAGGTACTCGACATGATATTATTAATGCATCTCTTACAAAATCTTACATATGGAGTAAGTGTAAAATCTTCCGCCTACAAACAAATATGAGGTTGTTACATGGTTCTTCTGGAAATGAATCAACTGCTTTATCATTAGCGGAATTTAGCAAATGGGTATTAGATATTGGTGATGGCAGGATCCATGCTATTAAATTAGATGGAGAAGAAGAAGCAACTTGGATAAAAATTCCTGATGATTTGCTTATAGGAAATATTAATAATGGAATTGAGAGTATTGTTCAGGAAGTATATGAGAATATTGAAGAAAATTTTAGTAAACCAACCTATCTGAGAGATAGAGCGATTGTTACACCAATAAATGAAATTGTTGATGAGATTAATAAATATGTACTTTCATTAGTACCAGGTGAAGAGCAAATATACTTGAGCTCAGATTCAGTAAGTACTTCATCCGGAAATGCTGAAGATAATGATATACTTTATCCAATGGAATTCTTGAATTCTTTAAAATTTAATGGAGTGCCTCATCATGAATTAAGATTAAAAGTGGGGACTCCAATAATGTTACTTCGAAATATTAACCAAAGTTCTGGACTTTGTAATGGTACACGATTGTTGGTGACTCAACTTTCTCCAAGAATTATTGAAGCACAAATTTTCACTGGCAATCATATTGGCGAAAAAGTTTACATCCCTCGCATTATCATTAATGTCACTGATTCAAAGTGGCCATTTATTTTGAAAAGACGACAGTTTCCGATCCGTTTAAGCTATGCAATGACAATTAATAAAAGCCAAGGACAAACATTGGAAAAGGTTGGACTTTATTTATCGCAACCTGTTTTCTCTCATGGTCAGCTTTATGTAGCAATTTCAAGAGTCACTTCTCGAGAGGGGTTGCGAATCTTTATAAAAAATAAAGATCATGAGCCTGAAGGATATACAAGAAATATTGTTTACCATGAAATATTTGAAGATTTGTAATCTTTTTTTACTTGGTATGCAATATAATATCCATTTACTTGGTTTATAATATTCAATTACTTGACTTATAATTGAATACAAATATAATATTCAATTACTTGATTTACAGGTTTTATATAATGATGGAATACATGTTATTATCCGAATTATCATTACAACAGAAAAAATGCAAGCTGAAGGTAAGGATATGTCGATTTTGGGAATCAACTGCGCCATTTTTGAAAGAAGATATATTTAGTCTTGATTGTCTTCTGGTAGATGAAAAGGTAAAAAAATTCTGATTTTTATAAAATATTTATTTTTTCCCCTATTTTTTTATATTAATATTATATTTAATCATTCAATTATTACCTAATTGACTGAATATATTTTTTACTAGGGATATTCCTTACAAGGAACGATTCGGAAGCAAGATGCAGAAGAAATTAAATATCAGATAACTGAAGGAAACGTTTATCTAATAGAAAAATTCAATGTTATTCCCAGTAAGAAAAAATATGCTGCTGTTGAACGTGATTATATGGTTCAAATTAATAAATGGACCTCCCTAATCTTGGTCGAAGAAGATAACGAGAAAATACCATTATATAGTTTTAATTTCTTAAATTTTTCTCAAGTTGAAAAACAAAGATTTAGTGATGCTGTTCTCACAGGTATTATTTATTTATACAATTACATATTTGTTCTCTAAAAAAGTTTTTCCTTATTCATAATATTTTCATATGGTAACATTAATACTCTTTATTTTGAAGATGTTTTCGGACAAGTTACATCTATTAGTGACATCGCACACATATACGTCGGACAAACTCTAACACCGATTAGAAATTTACAAATTCAAGATTTAGAGTAAGTGTTTTATTCTTCATATTGTATGTTTTATACATAAATATATTCACATACCTACATCAACTTTTTTTTTGCCTTTTTTTATTTTACAGAAGAAATGACTTATCTGTTACATTATGGGATAAGTTTGCTTTGGATTTTGATAATACTTATATTTTGGAAAAAGAAAGAGAAGGAAATAAGCCAGTTGTAATAATCTTTGCTGGAATGACTGTTCGCTCATTTAGAGGTTAATATTTACTTTTTCAAACCAATATATTTCCATATTTACTTAATATATACTTAACACTAATCCTATATGTTGCTCAATATCTATAGAAAATATTTATCTATCATCGTGCTCAGCTTCAAAAATTTACCTTGATTTGGAAATTCCAGAAGTTACCAACATGTTACAAAGGTTTGCCACTTCATCCTTTTATTAATATTAATTAATTAATTAATAATTAATCTAAATAGTTAGTAATTTTGACTAATCTATGAATTATCACATGCAGTTTACAAGTTGTCAATAAATCAATTGAGCGGATCGACACAAGTCATGAACAAATTATGAGTCCTGAAGAAGAAATGTCTTTAAATCGAAAAAATGTCGCCTCATTGCTTGATTTGGATCTTTCTATTTTAGAGGTAAAATTATTTATAAAATATTAAATATTTCTTATTACCCACTCATATATTGATATATATTTTATTTATTTATTTATTTATTTATTTATTTATTTGTTTTTTTACAATTGACAGAACACGAAGTACACCTGTAAAGCAAAAATTGTTGAAATTGACACGTCATTTGGTTGGTGGTATAAGGCATGTAATAAGTGCAAAGCATCTGTGAAAACATACGATGATACTTTCTATTGCTCGAACTGTAATGAAAATGATCAAGGTTGTATGCCATGGTAAGAAAATTTTCTAACATTATAGTCATAATAATTATAATAATAATAGGTGTTATTCGAGAAAAAATAATTTGTAAGTTCCTTATCTCAGGTACAAGTTAAATACTGTTGTTGAAGATTCAAGTGGTTCTACGAATTTCACTATATTTGGGAAGGTAGCCCAAGACCTTATTCGTATTCCAGCACAAATTTTAGCTACATCTCCTGGGGCGGATCAGTTTGTGCTTTCTCCTCCAATTAGGTCTATTATTGGACAAGAGCATGTTTTCCAAATTATACCTGACGCAATGAAATTTAGATCCAGTACTCCGTCTTTTAAAGTAACAAAAATTTTCACGATAAACTGTAATACAAAAGGAAAGTCTCATATGGAACAAACTTTGGTTATTAAATGTGAAGAACAAGAGCAGTCCCCTGCAACTAAGAAGAAACTAAATAAAGATATATTTACAGAAATATCACCGGACATCGAAATCTCTTCCAGGTAGTCTTATTATCATTTTATATTAAGAATTTTATATATTTTTGTATAAATATATATATTTTTTAAAATTTTTAACATGTATAAATATTTTTATGAACAGTTCCGGACAATCTGCTCATAACTTATCTGACATACAGCATTCGAAAAAGCGTCGACTTACGTAAGATATCTAATATATTATAGAATTATAGAATATGAGTCTATTTTATTCATTTATTTATCTATTATAATTTTTTTTATTATTATTATTGTAGGTTTGGTGAAGCAAATACATCTAACGAATAGGATAAATGAAGAACTACCGACTGTCCTCTATATAGTTTATCTACTTATTGAGTAGTTACCCAGACCTTCGCTTCGTTGTTGCTAACTTTTTGCCCCCTATTCTAACTTTTATCTGCCGCAGTTTCTTCTCACCTGAGGTGTACTTTGTAATATTAATGGTAGAACAGTATTGTAGATTACTCTCTGTTTTTGCAAGCTATGCTACACTACCACAACATTGATTTCCATAGTTTGGAAACATGTTGGGAAAAAAAATGAAGGAATGATGCTAGAAACTATATTATGTAAATTACGACATTGCTACACTGTTGCTATGTTGTATAATGCGGTTCCCTATGGTTTCTTTGGTTTTTATCATCTTGGGCATTTTACTATGACATGGCATTTTACTATGACATGCACTTTATCCTTCCTTTAAGTTTGATATTAATGGTAATGAAGATGATGAAATATAGGTTTTGGATGGTCTAATTCTTAGACAACCAACTAATGAGTGGTTTCGGATGGTCTAATTGATAGACAACCAACTTATTTCTATATTGTTTGTATAGATTATAATTTTACTGTTTTTTTACATTCATTCTTATCATTGTTTTGCTGAACTGTTTTCCTTAATTTTGGTAATTATGACTGATGTTAGACTTATTAGGTTACCCTTGGTTCGCATATACTCCATTTTTGCCCAACTGTTTTGGTTGATTTTGGTAATTATGGCTGATTGTAGACTTATTAGGTTATCCTTTATTTTACTGCATCTATATTACTGTGTTACCTTCTACAGTTTGGCCATTTGTTCACTTGATCTTATGAATAGGTACTGTTATATTGATATTTTAAAAGTACAATAATAAAAGGTTTCCTCACACATGGACTTTGGTGGTCATCACAGTATCTCCTTTGCGGTATGTGTGTTATTACTGTTTTTTTTTTTTAATATTTACTTAGTTGTTCTTGGAGACCTTCATCAGTTTATTACTGTTCGTTCATTATCTAATACTGTACTTGATGACATGTGAAAACCTGAGCTTCCTTTAGTTATTGTGATGGCTTAGAATCTGAAATCTTTATTTGACATTGGTATTTGCAGTTTGTTTTCATTGAATATAATTCTATTTCAGTTGCAATCATTCAAGTTGTATTTTTTAGTTTGAGCTTTCCAATTGACAACTTCAATTAGTTTGTTGTGTAGAAATTCTATGCCGTGTTATTTTGTGTGCCACCTGCCTTTATCTCTTGGGATTCTCTTGCATGCTGGTCGTCTTCCTAACCTATAAAGTGACCCCATCTCCTCTCTGTCTTCCTTTTACTATTTATTTTCTGTTATGTTTATGTTTTGTCTTAATTAGTTGTGAAAAATTCCGATTCATTAGGACTGGATGTTTTTAATAAAATGATGAAAAAAACAATTTTCTATTACTTGATTTAGAATAGGACCATTCCAAATTTTCCTGAAAAATGGTGATTTGCATGTCATTTTGATGAAAAAAATGAATTGATTTAGATTTGATGTTATATAGTTTGGTTTGCATATGTACCTTATCCTCCAATTGTGTGTTTGGTGTTTACATGTTACTGTCTTTGGTGCATTTCATTTTGATGAAAAAAATAAATCTATTTAATTTTGATGTTATATTATTTAGTTTTGCATTTGTACCTTATGCTACAATTGTGTGTTTGATGCTCTGTCGATCTGTTGGGATGCTCTGTGTGTGGGGTGTTGTGATGTGGGTTTCTTGTGCCTGTTGTTGGTGATTGGATGGCAAAACCAGGTAGCGAAGAAAGCACACAGAGAGAGAACCCGAGATTATCCCAACAGCTCAATGGGTATGCATGAACCATCAGATGACCAATTAGAGACACATGAAGACGACAATCCGACCGCGACAGAGAGAGGCCTAAGCACACATAGAACTAAGCACACATATGCTCCCTCTCTCTTTGGCCCTCTGCTTGGTTTGATTACAATCCGGTTGTCTCTCTCTCTCCTTTGCTGGTTTATTCTTTTTCTTTACTGTGGAGTGATCACTGTGGGTTCATAAGCTGTTATTACATTTGATGAATTCCTAATATCTGAGCCTCCTGTTTTTTCTTTTTTTTGCTTTTGTTTTTTTCTCCCATGCTTGTCTTTTGTTGTTTTCGAAATTGATTAGTTTCCCAGTAATTTTCCCCTCACAATAGTCACCTTTTGTTGTTCTCAAAATTTAGAGATTTTCACAAATTTTGTTTCCCTGTTATTTGTATTTCCTATTTGCTTTCCTGTTGGCCAGATTTGTTGTCTCTGCCTTGAGATGAATTTTTTACCTTCCCAAATTGAACAATCTTTTCTGGTATTTGTTTTTCTCCGGAAATTTGTAAATATTGGTTTCTATTTGTTTTACATCTACTTGGTTTTGTTGTCTCTAAATGAACTGACCAAACCTTCATTTCCCATTTCTAAGAGGGAGTCAACATTTGGTCATGTACAGTAACATGTAACTGATATTTGGTTTTCATTTTTGTAGATTTGTGATTTGAAAGTTTTACTATTCAATCTTTTTTTCCTACAGTGATTTGGTTGCTAAGTTTCTTTGTTGTTCACTTGGTTGATTCGTTTGCTTATTTCACAATTTCTTACTTGCGTAGATACACTTGGTTATACGTTTGCTTATTTTGCAATTTTTCCGTTTCCTTTTCCTCTTCTTTTACGTTTTCCCTTCTTTTTTTTTTCCCTCTCTTTTTTCTTTTTTTTTTGGGGGGCAGTGATGATAAAAAGGACAGATAAAGCTTTCCTCACAGTCTAATCCTTGAGCAATGAATCTAACAGTTTGCCTTTCTTATAACCGAAAAAAAGAGAAAAAAACCATATGTGTACTTTGATGTTCTCGAGTTTGGAGTATGCAGAGGATAAAGAATTTGTCTTGGTGTAATGTTTAGGCAACCAGCTTATTATGAGCTTTGGATGGCCTAACACATAGACCCTCACCTTATTGCTACCAGCAAAGATGTGTCCCTCTTTCTCTCTCTGTTTTCCTCTCTTTCTCTCTTTCTACTTGCTTAGCTTCTTGTTCTTTATGGCTCATTTGCGAGGATTAAGGTAAAACAAATGTGACGTGTGTGCCGAACCGTCTCTTCCCGTTGCTGCCTCCGAACCTGATGTGTGTGCCGAACCGTCTGTTCCCCTACTCTTATCAATTAAGTTTCATGTGACTTGATTGACAATTTATAAAAGTTTGTTAGTTTTATATAGTGATCTATGGAAGTAGTAAGCTGGAAATATACCATGTAGAGCTTTCCTCATAATATCTCTTGAATATCTCATGAATTATAAGAACAAATTTCTTCCTTTGTGTGTTTAACTAAAGGTAACAGTGTCGGAAGTAGCAAGCTGGAAATATACCATGTAGAGCTTTCCTCATAATATCTCTTGAATATCTCATGAATTATAAGAACAAATTTCTTCCTTTGTGTGTTTAACTAAAGGTAACAGTGTCTCACCTGGGCTTGAACTGGATGAAAGTGTAGTGATTTGCCTCACATATCACATCAAATCAAAGTAGGTAGGAGAAAGTAAAAAATTTTGGGAACTTGTGGAAAATCTTTTTAAAAAGAATACAACATCATATATATACACACACACACACACACGCAGGTTTACTTCGAGGTCATGTTGATTTATCTTGAGCTAATCTTGATCAACTTGTTACTGTGGGCTGAATACTTATGTTGACTTTGAGCTCATGGTGAGTTTTGCTAACCTAATCTTGATCAAATTGTTACTGTGAGGTGAATACCTAATACTACACTTGATGAGCAACAGCAGCAGCTTCTTCCACAGCAGCAGCGTCAACAGCAGCAACTTCTTCCACAGCAGCAGCAGCAGCAGTTTCTTCCACAGCAGCAGCAGCTTCTTCCGCAGCAGCAGCAGTCGCAGCAAAACCTGCAACAGCAGCAAGTTCTTCTTCCAGAATTGCCTGGGATAGTTCTTCCTTCGTCAAATTCAATGATCAACATAACTTCGACGGGTGGCAACTCATCTCATGCAGTTGCGGTTCAACATTCGGTGCTAACAGATGACATTTCTTCTTGCTCAACTTCTCCTTACCATTTTGAGCCCTAACCCCATGGAAGCTGTGGCAGGAAGCCCTACCATCTCTAAGGACTTGCATTTCTTGAATTACCCTTCATTCCCTGTTACTCACAACGAATCAATATTTGCTTGCTTGCCAACAGGTAGTAAGCTTATCTTGCTCAAATTATTACTTTGGGTTAATTAGTCGATATTGTACTTGATTAAATGCGAAGATGTGAGATTCCTTTATTCATTCTAATGGTATACTTGATGAACTCCCTATATTTGAACCTGATTTTCGTACCCTTTTTGCTCTCTTTTTTTTGTTCTTTACCAAATGAAATATCCTTTCCAAAATTGATGTTTTCCTTTTGCACTTCTTATGCACTTGATGAAATGTAAAAATCTGAGCTCCCTTTATTTATTCTGATAGTACTTGTGAAGTCCCTACATTTGAGCCTTATTTAATAAAAAAACATGCTCTTACTTGATTTAGTAGAAGAACAAATTAGATAGTGATTCAACTGTTTGCATATATAGATATATAAACAA
The DNA here is from genome assembly GCA_029168755.2 of Tillandsia fasciculata. NCBI lineage: Eukaryota > Viridiplantae > Streptophyta > Magnoliopsida > Poales > Bromeliaceae > Tillandsia > Tillandsia fasciculata. Next base: position 1,703,066 of record CM054930.1, on the reverse strand, counting down.
ATTTGAGAGTTATTTTGATGAATCAAATGATTCTATTTAAATTTCATGTCATATTATTTGCTTTTGCATACGTAGCTTATCCTGCAATTGTGTGTTTGGTGTTTACATATCACTTGCTGTTGGTATTGTTCCATTGTCTTTGGTCCTCTTCTTGCTTTCTGTTCTTGCTATGGTTACAACCTAATAGTCTTACATTCATTTATAAATTTTCTCTCTATTGTCTGTCATACATATTTATGTTTCAATTGCTATTTAGTTGACAGATTTCTATATTTTTAGAGTTTACTAGAGATCTCTATTGATGAAATTTCCTTGCTATGATGTACTAGAGCAGTGTTTTTACAAGAGCAGTCCCCTGCAACTAAGAAGTCTTCCAGGTAGGCTTATTATCATTTTATATTAAGAAATATTTTATATATTTTTGTACAAATGTCTTTCTTTTTTAAAATTTTTAACATGTATAAATCTTTTTATAAACAGTTCAGGACAATTTGCTCATAACTTATCTGACAAACAACATTCGAAGAAACGTCGACTTACGTAAGATATCTAATATATTATAGAATATGAGTCTAATTTTTTTATTTATCTATTATAGAATATAAGTATAATTTGTTTTTTTATTATTATTGTAGGTTTGATGAAGCAATAAATGAAGAACTACCAACTGTCCTCCATATAGTTTATCTACTTATTCAATAGTTACTGTTATATTTATATTTTTAAAGTAAGACATTATATTTAAATTTTTGCTCTCTATGTAATATATTATCTAATATAATATATTATAACTATCATCAATTTATAGTTTATTATACTATAATTTTCGCAGCGAAGCGCGGGTGATTGACCTAGTATATATATATTTTGTTGTCTTGAATCTCTCGTTGATGCAATGCAACACAATGTTATTAACAACATTAATTGATATGTTCTAGAAACATGCATGATTTGAAATTAGGGAATCCAACGGCTGGCGACGGTTCGTTTAACGTGGCGGCGTTGGAAGTTGTGCCATATTTTTTTGTTTGTGTTCTTGTATTTGCTGAGCTGTAATGAGCTGTTGGACACGGTACACCTCACAGCCTTCTCTTCCAATAAATTAAAATTTTAAAATATATAATTATACAGATAAATCAGGTGCGTTCAATAAATATAAATATTTTTTCTAAACTCAAAAGTGTCGAGATCAGAGAGCTCACGTCGAATTAGTGAATTGCACGAACTAAATTTTACCCCACCTGATCCGAAGTGAGATGGTATAAAATCTGTATCTTTATGAGTGCAAATTCAATAATTTTGTATTAAATATATGCGCTCACTAATTTTGCTGGAATGGCAACTTCACCTTCTTGATTTATCACAAACAAACAAAATTTTTACTTTTTATTCTAATCTTATTTAAATTTGTACATCGGTTTTAATTTTTCAAACTAATTTTTTTTTTTTAAAAAAAACTAATACTTTTTCAAATAGTCTCGTCAACCTCGTGAGTTTGGTGGGATCGATGCGGCCGCATGCGGCACCACCTACCAAATTATACGACTTTAAAAAAAAAAAAAAAAAAAAAAAAAATATTCAAAGGTAGTTGTGTGCATTTTGATTTCTTTTTATAATTTTTCCTCATAGAGTAGGATGATTCCACACGGATCCTTTAAAAAAACCTATATTCAGTTTCGACCAGTTTTCTTGTGTATGCTCATTGAAATTAGTTTCCTCCTCTTCTCTGTATATGTTATTTTATTTGTGCACTTGAAAAATTAAGAAATGCAACGTACGTAGAGTGTGAAATAGAATTGATATAAGGATGAAAAAATAAATAGTAAATACTATTTATACACCTATGGATAGTAGTTTAGTAGTTTAGATGATCTCCATATATAAATAAATAAATAAATAAATAAATAAATAAATAAATAGCACTTCTCCAAACCTGTTTTATTCAAACAGTTCTTTCTTGTATAAACACATCCGAAGGCAACAACTGAGCACTCTATATATATATATATATATATATATATATAGTCTATAGTTGTTGCCAAAGCTCTGCCGGGGCTAAATATGCCCTTTGTAGTTCAAAAAAGGCCAGATTATATATGTCATAGTTTGCAAATTGTGCAGTACACCATCATTTGCTAATACTAAAGGCCACAAAAATTTGTATGTATGTATGTATCAAAGAGCCATTCAGGAGAGTGATCACAGCTTGATGAGGCTCGTTTAGCATCATACCTACCCATCCAATACTTTTCGAGGTTCAATATTTAGAATTTATAAAGAATACACGCATTGGAGATGAAAAAACAATGATAACAGCGTTTTTAATATAGAAAAAAAAAAAAAAAAAAAAAAAAGTAATAAAATCGAAGAGATCCCACGGGTATCAGATCAGGCTCCAACCGGGTCTTTTGGGCTTAGACATAAGTTGATCACTTGGGCTACTAACTCAGAGTAGGCTTATATTAGGCCCATTAAAGAAAGGCTAATATCCAAAGTTCCAAACCTTATCGGGAAGAATTGGGCCAGTAATTTACCTAGGCCAGCCCAAATGTCACAACATTCACTAAATAGGCCCTGTTATGGGCCGGCTCGGCCTTATCACCAAATGGGGCATTTGGAGTTATACAGTAGTATTGAGCTTCTATCTAAGAGCAGTGAAATATTCTTGTACCGCAGCAAAAAATCAGAAGTTTCAAATTAGAGTTTATGATTTTAAGATATAAAGGTTTTGTTTCTTAGGCTCCATTTGGCGCGGCATTTCAGTTCACGAATGTCCAGTCAATGCGATGCCGAACACCTGATCATGTTAGGCGCCACGTAAAGCGAGCGCGAAGCGGAAGACCTCGGCTCATGAATATAAGGAGCCATTTGGTGAGACATGGGTTAAACATTTCTGCCAAAAGCGTACTCTTATAAGCTAGATACGGGATACAACTGCTTCATTAATCTCACCATTTCAACGCACGCTTCGCCAAAGCGCCAAGGTAGCATTGCACAAAACTGCACCACACCGGAGCAGGAGTGGACTCACGACCTTCCAAACTGCTCCACATGCCTAGAATTTTGTTTCAACCTCCATTCCATCCAGAAGCTATGTACAATAGTTGCTAAAGATCAAAATTGTAAGTAAAGAAGATACAGCACAAGTCGGACAAAAAAAAAGCACTTATTTATAATATTGTAACTATATATATATATATACATAATAAGTTTTATACCTCTCGCTTGTTTCACTTCCTAACTTCCTAACCACTAGATGAAAAATCTGAAGTCAATTTAATTAGTTAATAATTAATAACTTGTGGCACGTTTTAATCAAACTGCTAGTATTTATGTATCTATCAATTTTAATACTGAAAAATGACTACTGCATTCAATGGTTAGAAAAAAGTTTGTTAGGTGATCTGACCTCCCCTTTCTTTACCAGCGTCCATATATATATATATATAGAGAGAGAGAGAGAGAGAGAGAGAGAGAGAGAGAGAGAGAGAGAGAGATGCATACACCCTACTACCCATCAATTAAATCACCCAAAACTAAACACGGGTTTAGTTAAGTGCGCATATATATAATTAAGTAGACCCGCACCTCACTATGCACATTTAAGCTCCGCTACGTCTACTTAATTAATTCCTGTAATTCACATTCTACATTTATTACTCATCATAAATTCCAGCTACTCGTGAGCAAATATGCCTTACATGTCCTTTGAGGCGTATACTTTGGTGGGGGATCGATTAGGGCGATCAGTTGTGAGCTGTCATGGGACTTAAGTAAAAAAGAATAAAATGAATGGGTGTGATGAGATAATGAAGTGCCAACTAACAATAGGGGCTTTGGCTGTCAGAGCAGCCCTTTTGAACAGAAGAATGTGGGTGCGTGTCCCTTTCACTTGTGTGATCGATGTCTCTGCCTTTCTCTCCGCTTAGAAAGGGAAATAACAAGGCCCAGTTCACAATTAAAGTGGCTTTCGAAATTTACTATCCCCCCTTGTATTACCTCTTGACTTGTCAACCTCATCGATCCAACGGCTGTCGGTTTCGATTGTACAGTAATTCTTCGGTACAACACTTGCATCTGAGCCCTCAATTTTTTTTCCTTTTTTTTTTCTTTCCGTATAATGACTTAAAAAGCTTTGCTACATTAATATTAGGGGTCGGTGAGTAATATTAATTAAGTGTGATTGCGCGGTACGTGTTGTACTGAAGCGTTAATTATTGAGTCTGGAGCTTAGTAGAAAGTCATCTTTATAGATTATAAGCAGCTTCTAAGTACTTAATTAATTAATGCATGATTCTTTAATTATACTTATTATTATTTTTATGATTTACTTAGGAGTAAAATAAGTTTTCACAGATTTAGTTGTTTTAATTTATGGATCAATGGAAGTTACATGTAAAAGATTTCTAATGCACGTTTAACTAGCTAGATTATTCTCTTATCACAAATAGTATTGGTGCTACACAGATACTCCTTTTCTATTGCTCCATGTACATGTAGTCTTATAAGATGACTCGGACTAGATTCTAGCGCTCTCCGTTACCCTCGATAAACATGCAAAGCGTAATTAATGAAAGATACTTTGACTTTTTAAAGTACGAAATTAAGATTATTTTTTTTTTTTTTTTTTTGATTTAAAAGAGCCAATATTCTGTCATGCCAGATGTCAGGAAGTCAGATTAGATCAAGTCATGTTCGAAATAACTGAAGATCGAGTTAGGTCGAATCATGCTTAAAATGGTATGAAGCTGATAGGACCGAATCACAATCGAAACTCCAGAATGCTGTATTTATACTGTTTATGTGAATTTGTTATATTTTTATTTTTAACACTTTGAACTATTAGGATTAATATTAGGATCAACGATTCGACAAGTAGTATAGAATCGTTGACACTAACCTTTAATCTAAAAGCTCCGACTATTAAAAATATTATATATATATATATATATATATATATATAATTTATTTAAAATATATAAATACAGTACTCACGAATCTCAACTATGATTTAACCCAACTAGTCACTCGCCGCTTTGAACATGACTCAACTGAATCTAGTCTCATGCCATTTCGAATGTAATTCAATCAAATTAATTTGACCTTAGAAAATATATAGAATAATGATCCTCTTTAACCAACAAATTACATGCAAGGAATTTATGTATCTACTAAGAGAAAAAAATTGTTGACTTAAAAAGATTTGTATTATGTTCCGTGACAAAAACTTAGATGGAATAAAATTATATCCGAAAAATGACATGGGGCATTACCGAGGATAACACTTTGAAGTCAATTATCTCATTTATTTGAAAAAACTAGAAAGTAGAAACAAGTTCAATTTCCAGGGGCAAGTTGAGCTATCCTAGGAATTTCGTGAAATTTGTGCGAACAAATGTTACTAACCCTCTCCAATGAACGATGGACTCGTCCGCATGTACTCAACACATATAGTTGTCCCAGCAACAAATATAGACAAATGAGATATACTAAAATGAAAACCATATATATACTCCTAAGAGTATAAGTAGCATAGTTAGTTAATTCGCGAATTATTCGCGAATTATTGAGAATCCGAATTAAACGTGCCGTTTCCGACTTTTTCCAAAAATTTAAAATAATTCGCGAATTTTTGGATCAAAAAGTATTATTCGCGAATTATTCACGAATTATGAATTTTTGGGTGAAAAATTCGTTCTTTTTCAAAGCACAGTTAGTTAATTCACGAATTATTCACGAATTATTCGCGAATTATTGAGAATCCGAATTAAAATTATGTCGAAAATAATTTAAAATTATATTTTTTTTGTTCTAAATGAATATTTTATTTATTTCTAAAATAAATTGATTAAATTATTTTAAAAAATTATAATTGTTTATACTAATAGTATAAATTTTTTAATTTTTTTTAAAATTTAATAGCCGAATTTTTGATCCCAAATTTTTAATTAGTGAACATATTATTTCCGTATAAATCACGTATCCGAATAATTGACGAGCCCGTTTTTTAGCCGAATTTTTCAACGAATTTTAAAATTATAATACGAATTTTATCCGTATTATATCTGTACCGAATTTTTGCCGAATCCGAATTAACTAACTATGATAAGTAGCCCTACGCTTTATATATATATATATATATATATATATATATATATATATATATATATATATAAAGAGAGAGAGAGTGAGAGAGAGAGAGTGTGTGTGTTAGGTTGGAATGTTATTAATAGCATAAAGTTATTGGTGCTATTAAGTTTTTAACCGTTGAATTAAAAAATGTGTGGTTGAGATGATGGTGGGCCTTTTGGGTTTAATGGGTGGTTGAAAAAATAATAAAATCTAACGGATAAAAATAATTAAAGGAGTTGATCTAAAGGTAAAAAATTTGATAGCACAAAATACTAAGCTAGACTGGAATGATATTAATAGCATCAAATCATTGGTGCTATTAAGTTTTTAACCCTTAGATTAAAAGATGTGTGGTTGAGATGATAGTGGGCCTCTTGGATTTAATGGGTAGTTGGGGAAATGGTAAAATCTAACGGATGAAAATGATCAAAGGGGTTGATCTAAGGGTAGAAAACTTGATAGTACCAATAACTTGGTACTATTAATAGCATAGTAGCCGGATTCTCTCTCTCTCTCCCTCTCTCTCGCTATATATATATATATATATATATATATATATATATATATATATATATATATATATATATATATATATATATATATATATATATATAAACTAGGTTACTATGCTATCGATAGCACAAAGTCATTGGCGCTATCAAGTTTTTAGCCCTTGCATTAAGAGATGTGTGATTAGGATGACAATGATCTCTTAGGGTTTAGTGGGTAGTTGGTTGAATAGTATGATTCAAAGGGTGAAAATGATCAAAGAGATGGATCTAATGGTAAAAAAATTAGTAGCACAAATTGCTTAATGCTATCGATAGAATTTCAGCCACACTCTCTCTCTCTCTCTCTCTCTCTCTCTCTCTCTCTCTCTCTCTCTCTCTCTATATATATATATATATATATATATATATATATATATATATATATATATATATATATATATATATATATATAGACTATTATACTATGGAAAATGCTATGTATACACCCTGAATGGGGTGTATATCATACACCTAACCGGGGGGAGTTTCAGGATCTTCCTCGGTTGTTGACGTTGTTTCTTTATCACCCAATATTACTGCTTCGACTGTTGATTTTACATCCATTGGACCAGAGGTAGGGTGATTAACCAAGGTATAGCATCTAGCAATACCATCCATAATCTCCTTCAATTCAGAAACAATTTGTTTATTTTTTCTCAATTAAAATATTATAGGTTTTCTTAAGAAGATCAAAGTCCAAGTTAAGCATCTCATACTCATCACGAAGTTCTGTATGTTCATCACAAATACGTTCGTATAATTCTTTGTAAGTTTTTTTGTCATCATAATTAACATCTTTAACTTCAAAGCCAAGTTCATCACGGAGCCTCTTGATAGCAACACGTGCAGAGTCCTCCTCAGATTGTTCAGAGTCCGAAAACAAATTTCCCAACATGTAATTATTTTCATAAATCGGGTACTCCTAGGAACCTCCACATCAACATAAGAACGTAGCTGTCCGCCGGCGACCACGGTAATTCCATATCTAGGAGGAGGTAAGGAAAATTATGCGCAGATTTTGTGAAGTAAAAGGCGAAAGTTGATGCCGACGTTTATGGTTGATGCCATTTATATAGTCAAACGTAAGCTGTCGAAAAATACACGCCGAACTTATGTTTTAGACAACTCCTGATATGGTCTCAATCTTTTGTGTTTTAGATTACATGTATGTTTTACATAGTAGTCATGTGTTTTAACTCAATTAACAGACGCATAATATAATATATTAAATGATGAATAGAAAAATAATTATAGATAATAATAAAATTATAATAAAAAAATATCAAAAGTAAACATGATAAGAATAGACAATACAGTAAAATTTGTTAGAATCACAAAGTTGTATTAGAACTTACAGTACCACGGAAGCAAAACAATTGTTCCAAATCTCCGTCACTTTCCTGAAAAAGAAAAAATTACATTAATTAAATAGAAATAGAATAAATTGACAACTCTTGTATTGACTATAATCTACAGTAAGTGAAATTAGCGATTATTCATCAGGGCATCGAGCATAAATTACAAAAATCATCGAGCATAAATTACAAAAATCATGAGACTTTACATGAATGTTTGTATAGGTAGCAAAGCCCTTATACTATTAATAGTACTATGTCATTGATGCTATTAAGTTTTCGACCCTTGAATTAAAAGATGTGCGGTTATGATTATAGTAGTTTCTTAGGATTTAATGGGTGATTTATTAATTGAATAGTATGATCTAAGGGTTCGAAATGATCAAAGGGGTTGATCTAACGGTGGAAAACTTGGTAGCATCAAGTGCTTGGTACTATAAATAGCATACTAGCTAGACTATATACTCTCAAAAGCACAAGCCCAAATATACTTGTGAATTTTTTATCATTAGATTTGCATTGAGATTTGTGCTTTTGTAAAGTTAACTAAAGAGAGAGAAAGAAAAAGTAAATAGCACAAATCTCAATTCAAAACCAATGGTAAAAAATTCACAATCATATTTAAGCTTGTGCTTTTGAGAGTATATAAGCTTTACTCATATATATATATATATATATATATATATATAGAAAGAGAGAGAGAGAGAGAGAGAGTTTGGCTAAAATACTATCGATAGCACCAAGCAATTGGTGCTATCAAGTTTTTAGCATTTGGATGAAATATGTGCGGTTGGGATTATAGTGGTCCCATAGAATTTTTACTATTCAACCAACCACGAATTAAACCCTAGAAGACCACTATCATCCTAACCGCGCTTTTCGTAATCCAAGGGCTAAAAAATTGGTAGCTCTAATGACTTGGTGCTATTGATAGTATTCCAGCCTAGTTCTACACGCACAGACACACAGACACACACAGTACATGTCTTATGTGCTTTCGAGAGTACTGAGGCCTCCATATGTTTAAGTTGTTTTTGATGATGGGATTTTCGATTTGACGATCGGCTCCGTCAGATATGATGTACACTATTAGAACTATTTAGAAACTAAATTTCTTAATTTTTCAACATCATTTACCAAACTATCAAAGAGTCTAAAAAATGATTATTTTAATATTGGTTTATGTGGTACGTTTGCAAGTTCAACGGTGTTAAAAAATTCAAATTAGATGAAAATTTAAAAGAAAATTCTACTTAACATCAAGAGTTAGATCAATACTTACGATTTAAAATTTGAGTCTTTTATCATTAATTTTTATTAAATTTTTATTTTCAATTGTTCATTTTAGGCTACTTGTTCACTATACAAATAAAGTAAAAAACTTATAGAATTTGATTCCTAGATAGTTCCAACATAGTAGATCATGTAACGGAGTCGATTGTCGAATCAAATGTCTCATCGTTAAAAACAACTTATAAATATAGAGACCTCCGTACTTTCGAATATATATATATATATATATATATATATAATATATAGTCCGGCTATTATATTATCGATAGTATCAAACACTTGGTGTTACTAAAATTTTCATCATTAGATCAACCCCTTTGATCATTTCTATTCCTTAGATTATACTATTCAGCCAACTACACTCTAAATCCTAGGGGCCCACTATCATCCTAACTACACATCTCTTCATCCAATGATCAAAAACTTAATAACACTAATGACTTGGTACTATTAATAGTATAATAGCTTAGTGTTGGGGCCGAAAATGTCACGCAGACTGTTGACCGGATTCGGTCGTCGATCGGCCCCGTGGGGTGATCCTCAAGATGTGAATGCGTCACGTGCCAATGGATCAAGCGATCGGACCGAGGAGGGATCCGCTTGGCTGGGTTCTTCTTAATCAAACTCTTGCAACCGACCGGCTTAAATTAGCCGAATCGAAATATGAAGGTAGAGAAAGAGAGAGTTCGGCCTAGAGTAGCCGAACAGGAATGTAGGGACAGAAATTTGACACGGCTAAGGAGCTAATTAAAAATTATATTGCTTGAGAATGAGGGGTTACAAGGTGAACTGGTAGTCAATTACAATTAATCTACTCTTAGGAAATGCTGTAAAGTTATCTAGGAAAGCAGTAAATGCAGATATGAAAGGTATGAAAAAGTAGGGGTGGTCTTGACTTACGAGGTTGTAGGACCCCTTTTGTGGTGTCCTGATTGCCCGTGTGGCTTGACCGCATGGTTGGCGGCGAGAAAACACATGTTACTGGTGTATAAAGTGCGTTGTGCATCAAATGAATGCCAAAAACGGACTCAACGCGTGAAAACAGTCAAAAATAGTTTTTTTTCAATTTTTTGGGGCCTATTGGGCTTTTTTGCTTTGGAGCCGATCCACGGAACAATGTCCATGCACCAGGCGCAGCGAGGGGAGGCCGGGACAGCTGGCGGGTACCGGTTGGCCGACAGCCGCCACGTGGTTTGCGCGTAGTAGCGCCGCGCCCGCGTGCGCTAGGCGGCACGCACGGTCCCCGTGTGGGACACGTGGCGCGCTGCTATTGGCCGCGCCACGCCGAGTGGGATCAAGCCACATGGCTCGATCCCAGCCGTCCACTCGAGATGGCTAGGGGCTCTGGATGGCTGCCGTGTGGTGGGCCCCCATGTGGAGTTGGTCCGGGCATGTTACTGTAGCTGGAACAATAAATTCTCTCGCCCTATTTTCCTCATCCTTCTTCTTCTTCTTCTTCTTCTTCTTCTATTTATGTGTTTCTTCTCCTCCTTTCTCTCCGCGCGCCCCGCGCACGTGCGACGACTTGCACCGGCCAATCGCAGCGTGACACGTGGTGGGTCACGGTCCACGCGCCGGTCTATGCGCTAGGTCTTTCGGAAAGTGTCGGCCAATCATACACTGCCACGTGGCACCGCCGCGCGGCGTGATGCGCGTGCTCAGACTAATCACACGCCGCCACATGGCAGAATCCGGCGTTCGCTGGACCCGGAGCACGCGCCAAGGGCCGTGGACCGGCCTGCCGGTGCGCGTGCCTGCCCGCGGCAGCGCCACCGCGCTCTGGCGCTGCCCGCCGCCGCCGGCGCTGCCCGAGCTACAATAACATGCCCGTGCTATAGTAAAAACAGTGTCCGGATCCCGAAAAATACAAATAAATAGCTGATTTTCATCGTTTTCGCTCACTGAGTCCAAATCCGATGTCCATTTTGCCAAATTTTATTTTTAAAATTTAACGAAGGCCTCCGGAAAGGCAAACTTGACCTAATTTTTGTGCTGGGTCTAATTCTGGGGTCCGATTTGCGCACAACTATCACCATCACACAACATAGGCCTCCAGAAGCCACCTATCGCCATGCAAAACCATCACGGAGATTCGGATCATCACATTGGTGGAATAGAATGATCTAAGAAATGAAATTAGTCAAAGCGGTAGATCCAACAGTAGAAAGCTTACAAGCACCAATTGCTTGGTATTTGTACAAGCATAGTAACCGAACTCTCTCTCTCTCTCTCTCTCTCTCTCTCTCTCTATATATATATATATATATATATATATATATATATATATATATATATATATATATATATATAGAGAGAGAGAGAGAGAGAGAGAGAGAGAGAGAGAAAGAGATCTGTAATACTATTAATAGTATCAAGTCATTGGTGCTTTTAAGTTTTTAACCCTTGGATTAAAAGATGTTTGGTTGAGATGATAGTGGGCCCCTTGGGTTTAATAGGTGGTTAGGAAAATGGTAAAATCTAACGGGTGAAAATAATCAAATGGGTTGATCTAAGTGTAAAAAATTTGGTAGCACCAATAACTTGGTACTATTAATAGTATAGTAGCCGAACTCTCTCTCTCTCTCTCTCTCTCTCTTGTCTGCGATCCCGAATGACTCATCTCGCGCGGTTCGCCTGGGGCTTCCCGTGGGATGGTATTCACGATTCAGATTGATATTTGTGTGTATATGGGTGTATGTGTGGGTATCAGGTATTGCGGATCCATGACTTCCAATAGACGCAAGCATCTATTGTTAATTACCCCCATGCGATTGGGGCACCTTCGATTAAGAGACCTTTGCGGGGAGGATAGAATAAATCGTATCCTAATGACTGACCAAATCCTAAGTATATGTGTTAGGATTTAGATGGATTTGAAATTGACTTGATCCTGCTTATATGTGTTGAGGATTAGTCGACATTAAACTCTAATTATATGTGTTAGAGTTTAATTGGGTTCAATTGGCTCTAAGTATATGTATTAGAGTCCAATTATATTTGATTTCATATTTGGTGTATGTTCCAAAGTGGAAATATGACCAAACCCCAAGGATATGTATTGAGGTGGGTCGGATTTGATACTACTCGAAAGTAGGTGGTGGCTAAGTCCTATATGTATTAGGATTGGCCGAGTTTGATATGTTTTTCATTCTAGTTATATGTGCTAGAATGAGAGATTGACTAACCCTAAGTATATGTATTAGGATTAGTTGAGTTGATTTGGTTTCTACCCTAGATATATGGGCTAGAGTAAAAGGTTAACTACACCCTAAGTATATGTATTAGGGTTAGTTTGATTGATTTGGATGAACTCTAAGTATATGTGTTAGAGCTCGATCAAATTTGATTGGACTAAATTCTAAGTATATGATTTAGAATCTAGTCGGTTTCGATATAGTTTTGCCTTAATTATATGTGTTAAGGCGATGAGATTGAATGGAGTTTGAGTTTTATTTGTGGATCGAATAGGTTTTGGGTTTTATTTATGAACTCGAATAGGTTTTGGGTTTTGGGTTTTGGGTTTTATTTGTGGATCGAATGGGTTTTGGGTTTGGGGTTTTATTTGTGGATCGAATAGGTTTTGGATTTTTGGGTTTTATTTGTGGATCGAATAGGTTTTGGATTTTTGGGTTTTATTTGTGGATCGACTGGATTTAAGACCCGTATATGGATTGGGCCTATGTCATATGTGGGTGGATTTGAGATCCGTATGTGGATCGGGCCTATGTCATATGTGGGTTGGATTTGAGATCCGTATGTGTATTGGGCCTATGTCATATGTGGATTGGATTTGAGATCCGTATGTGGATCGGATTTGAGATCCGTATATGGTTGGAATGATTAGTCCTTTTTGAATCGGACTTAGACTCCCAGTTGATTAGGACTCATTTGAATTCTTTCTCGATTCAAAGGAATTCCCATTTATTTCAATATCCCCTTTTATTTTATTTTATTTTATTTTGCATCCGAAGAAAATTTTCTAATTTATCTTGGGATTCGCAAAAATCCCTTATTTTATCTTGGGTTTCGAAGCTCCGTTATTTTATTTTGATAGTATGATCTGAATAAATTCCCCTTTTTTCTTTTGAAAATATTTGGGATCCGAGAAAGTTTCTATTTTTTTTTGAAATTATCGGGAATCTGAAGGAGAAATTATTTGAGATCCGTCAAAGAAATTATTTGGGATTCGAAGAGGTCTATTTTATCTTATTTTATTTGACTTGGGATCTGAAGGAAATCCAATTTGGGATCCGAATCCACTTTGACTTAGCCTAAGTTCGGATGTCCGAAGAAATCATCCGAATCGGTTTTGGGTCTTTGTTGACTTTCTTTTTTTCTTTGACTTTCTTCTTTTTTTTTCTTTTTTTTTTTTTTTTTTTTTTTGAGCCTAAAGTTAGGACGTCCGGAGAGGTCCTAACCGGCTTTACCGACTTTCTTTTTTTTCTTCCCTTTTCAACTGAAGTAAGGGGCGTCCGAAGAGGTCCCAAACCGGCTTTCAAAGAAAATTAATTTATTTTATTTCCTTCTTTTTTTCCTTTTTTTTTCTTCTCTTTCCTCTTTTTTTCTTCTTTTCTTTTCAACCTGAAGTAAGGGGCGTCCGAAGAGGTCCCAAACCGGTTTTCAAAGAAAGTTAATTTATTTTATTTCCTTCTTTTTTTTCCTTTTCTTTTCAACCTGAAGTAAGGGGCGTCCGAAGAGGTCCCAAACCGGTTTTCAAAGAAAGTTAATTTATTTTATTTCCTTCTTTTTTTTTTTCTTTTTTTCTTCTCTTTTCTCTTTTTTTTCTTCTTTTCTTTTCAACCTGAAGTAAGGGGCGTCCGAAGAGGTCCCAAACCGGTTTTCAAAGAAAGTTAATTTATTTTATTTCCTTCTTTTTTTTCTTTTCTTTTCAACCTGAAGTAAGGGGCGTCCAAAGAGGTCCCAAACCGGCTTTCAAAGAAAATATATTTTTTCCTCTTTTTTTTATTATTATTATTTTTTTTATTTACCTGAGAAATACGCGGGTGCCGAGGAAGTTGACCGGAGGAGGTTGAGGCTATTGACCGGAAGAGTCGAAGAAGTTGACCGGAGGAGGTTGAGGAAGTTGACCGGAGGAGGTTGACCGGAGGAGGTTGAGGAAGTTGACCGGAGGAGGTTGAGGCGATCGGCGCTTGAGGATGAGGGGTTTTTTTTTCTTTTTGTAGTGGAATATAGGACAATATCGGGCGTTCTTTTTTTCTGTGGTGGGAAAAATATGGAAAAAGATTGTCCTCGGGCAAAGGAAGATCCCTCTTTTTTATAATGGGGAGGGGCAGATAAATATCGTGTGAGATTCGTTGGGTTTGTTGTGGGGTTAGCGAGAAAGCGTGGTTTCGTTGAGGAACGATCGTTGAGAAAAATACGTGGGAAACTCGTTCGAATTTTAAAATTCAAACTTCAAAATTGAAAAGATATGTTCAAATTCAAATTGAATATGTTCGAATTTCAAAATTGAAAAGATATGTTCAAATTTTAAAATTCAAATTTTAAAGTTGAATATGTTCCAATTTAAATTTCAGATTTCAAAATTGAAAAGATATGTTCAAATTTTAAAATTCAAATTTTAAAGTTAAATATGTTCAAATTTAAATTTCAAATTTCAAAATTGGAAAGATATGTTCAAATTTTAAAATTCAAATTTTAAAGTTGAATATGTTCAAATTTAAATTTCAAATTTCAAAAATTGAAAAGATATGTTCAAATTTTAAAATTCAAATTTTAAAGTTGAATATGTTCAAATTTAAATTTCAAATTTCAAAATTGAAAAGATATGTTCAAATTTTAAAATTCAAATTTTAAAGTTGAATATGTTCAAATTTAAATTTCAGATTTCAAAATTGAAAAGATATGTTCAAATTTTAAAATTCAAATTTTAAAGTTGAATATGTTCAAATTTAAATTTCAGATCTCAAAATTGAAAAGATATGTTCAAATTTTAAAATTCAAATTTTAAAGTTGAATATGTTCAAATTTAAATTTCAGATCTCAAAATTGAAAAGATATGTTCAAATTTTGAAATTCAAATTTTAAAGTTGAATATGTTCAAATTTAAATTTCAGATCTCAAAATTGAAAAGATATGTTCAAATTTTAAAATTCAAATTTTAAAGTTGAATATGTTCAAATTTAAATTTCAGATTTCAAAATTGAGTATGTTATGAGGAAGTAAGTTCGTATTTTAAGTTTTAAATTTCAGAATTGAGTATATTACATTTTGAATTTAAAGAAGTATGTTTGTATTTAAATTTCAAATTTTAAATTTTAAAATTTAAATTTGAGGAAGTGTGTTTGTATTTAAATTTCAAATTTTAAATTTGAAGATTAAATCTGTTACATTTAAATTTGAGGACGTATGTTTGTGATTAACGAACGAGGGAATTTGTTTGGATTCAAAAATTCAAAACAAGGTATAGATGAGTTTGAAAATCGTTGAGAGATATTTAAAATATGGTTGAAGATTTGGATCACTGTGTTTGAGATAATTGACGGATGAGGAGTTTTAATTGGAGTCGGATTCGGGCATAGGTGGCGTTGGGATTTGGGATATATATTTATTGCTATTATTATTATTATTTATTTGTTTTTTTTTTTATTATTATATATATATTTTTATTATTTTTTTTATTCAAACATCTCTCTCTCTCTCTCTATATATATATATATATATATATATATATAGTAGAGCTTATATTTTTGTTAAATTACAAGTTCATTAATACTTGTGAATTTTTTATCATTTAATTTATATTGGGATTTATATTTTTTACTATTTCTTTCTCTCTCTTTAGTTGACTTTATAATAATACAAAATCCAATATAAATTCAATGGTAAAAAATTCACAAGTATAAATTGACTTATATTTTTAAAAATATACAAGCTCTTTTTATATATATATATATATATATATATATATATATATATATATATATATATATATATATATATATATTGAGCTTCAATATTTTTAAAAGAATCAAATCATTGGTCTTATAAATTTTTAACCTTTGAATGAAAGGGTGTGTAGTTAGATTGATAGTGAACTATTTGGGTTCGATGGGTGATTAATGAAATAATATGATTTAAGAGCTGAACTAATCAAAACAATAAATTTAATGATAAAAAAATTATAAATATCAAGTTTTTTTTTTGATATTTTTATAAGCATAGTAACTATAAAATATATATATATAAAGGTGGGGGTAGGGGTATGTACATAGAATCATGACAGTAGTACATTGGGAGCCCACATATCGCTTAGAGAGAGAAATATGTTTCCCACGTATTAAAGTTTCTGACACGATGAATTTAATCTTCGCCAGGGATTTTAGCTCTTATGGACTCGATCACACGAGTTACGATTAGCACTATCTCTTGGCCAATTGGTCGGCTTAAATGGATGAGCCCCCTCACTTTTGTCCTTGACTACAACAGCAACACTATTATGTATCCATCACATTCCAACGCTCTCTTGCTCTCCCACTACTGTTCCACTTTAATGCCCAACACTGTTTGCATTATTATTCATACCTTGAACCCAATCTGTCTCAACTATTTGTGTTATGACCACTTTAATGCCCAACACTGTTTGCATTATTATTCATACCTTGAGCCCGATCTGTCTCAACTGTTTGTCTTACGACGCATGTTCCTCACAGTACCAAGGAATTAATGTAATTCTCAGCATTGATCCACCGCCAACTGACATGCCCAAGTCATCGTTTGGAGCATAGCTAGGGTCCATTTCACTGTGTGCATGAGAGAGAGAGAGAGAGAGAGAGAGTGTGTGTGTGTGTGTGTGTATTTATCTCTTCGATGATTAGCTGTCTATATATATATATATATATATGATATAGTATGATATATGTTATAGAAGATTAATGATGCATGCGCATGTGTGTATATATATATGTAGCCCCAAGAATAGTTACATGTACGTAGCAGCTAGTTATTAGTACCTTAGTTTTTAAAATAGATTGATCTCAAATGTGAGAAGTTAGACTAATTAATCAAAATTTGTTTTGTGTGTAATGCTGATCGGTGAGATGCATGTAAAAATAGCTAGAAGTGGGGGAGAGTGTTTCCGGCTGCAGGATGTCTTCCTACTGACCTCACGCTTGCCATTTATTGCATGCATGAAATGGCATGGCCAATGAGAAGTGCTAATTAATTAAGGACGTATTTTGTCTTCAGTGAAGTGGAGTGATCGAGCTAGAAATATTCCAGCGGAACTCAACACGTTCGTTATTTGGAATGGAATGCGTGCATGGAACTCACAAGTCCACCCCCCAATGTGCCCCCTTTTCTGAGTTTTAAACTTCCTATAGGAGCGACCTGAAGTCGCGAGCTCAAGTGCACCTCAAGTGCACCGATTAAACACGCCCTAGTTCTATGATCCGATCCAAAAATATTGTAGAATTACAATCCTCCATTCAAGACTTTCTACAACCAAATTAAAAATAATTGTAATTAATCTCTGCGATCCCTTATCTAAGCGCGCGTGCTTAGTGAGTGCCTAATGTAGACAAACGTTTTTTTGGCTTTTAGTTACAAAAGAGGAGGGACAAAAAAAAGAAGAAAAATTTGCCTTTTGGTAAGGGCGTCATGGGATTCCAAACTATTTTGGGTTATAAACCTAACATTACTCAAAATGCACTGCTAGATCTACGGCCACTGTGATATTCCTGGAATGTGAAATAATTTTATGTATAATAAAATTAAATATTTTAATCTGATTATATTATTTTGAACGATGGTTAAACTTAAGAAGGTTAAGTATATTAGAACTTGACTATATAGTTCTGAAGAGCGACTTTCTAAAAAACGTTAGAGCCACTTAATTTTTAGTTGTACTCTTAGGTCAGATTTGGTTAGGGAGATAAAAGGGGATAATTTTTTTATCCTCCCAAACACAAAAGAAAATTAGGGGGATTTCTTATTTCCTCCTTAACGAGTTATTCCAGAATAGCCCGTTAAGGAGAAGGGATAACAATTCCTCCCATTGGTGAGAATAAAGTTGTTTCCATCCAGGAACAACCTTATTTTCATTTTTTTTAAATTTAATTAAATTTTATAAAATTTTAAATATATTTTTTTTTATTTTATAAATTTTAAAATTTTTAACTTTAATTTTTTATAAATCTATAAATTTAAAAATTTAAAATTTAAAATTTTAAAATTTTTAAAATTTATATAAATTTAAATTTTTTTATAGAATTTTTTTAATTTATATAAATTTAAAAATTAAAATTTTTGCATAATGTTTTACATATTTTTCGAAATAATTAAAATTTAAATTTAATACATTTATAAATTTTATATTTTTAATTTTTAATAAATTCAATAAATTTTCAAATTTATACAAATTTTAAAATTTTTAACTTTAATTTTAAAAAAATTAAACGGTATTACTTACTAAAATATTATATTAATTTATAAAAATATTAATTATTATTTAATTAATATTTTATATTAATTAATTAGATAAAATATTATTATTTTAAAATTATAATTATTCTTATTTTTTTATTATTTTCGCTTTTTCTAAGAAATAAACCAAACACAATTTCAGCTATTTCTAAGAATAATAGTTTTACAAGCCAAACACTATTTTTTTTTTATTTCTGACTATTGCGGAATACCAAGCTATCGCATGAATAAAAAATTTATTCCCAAACTCATAATCCTCGAACCAAATATTATCTAAGGTACAATATTATTCATCAAAGAATAAACTTTTTCACACTATTTTATCAATTTTTTTAATATTATAATATAAAATAGCACAAAATATATATATATATATATATATATATATATATATATATATATATATATATATATATATGTGTGTCTTGTTAATGGTCCAGTGCGACATTAATTACCTAGCTCCTTTCGGCTTTTACTCTTGGAAACTTTGGAAAAGTCTCGTTTGGCATATTATACCTATAACGTACCAATCAATATATCCGTACTTCTCTCTCCCTTCAACTCAATTTAATTTGAGCTTTATATTTGCAAACAAAATTTCTAGATCTCTACTTATAATTATACACGAAAAGCCAAGAAATCTGTTTCTTAAATAACTGTTAATTCCCCCAAATTAGTCGCCCTCGTGTACTTCTACGCATGTCTTATTTTCCACAAGGCTACAAGACGGGAGAGAACGAACCCTTCTTTCTAATTTTCACTATTCACCCGTATTTAGTTAGATTAACTTTTTAAATCATTTTCAAAATCTAAATGCATTAGAGTCTAAAACTTTTTATGCTGCGGAAATTTACCCTGATCTACAAACAAAATAGTGTAATTCAAACTCTCTATTTCGATTCTATTTATAATTTCTATATCAGCTTAATTTTTTGAGATTGTTTAAGCCCATTAACCATCACATTAACTATCATATATATGTTGTGCCTAATTCATTTTTTTTATTGATGAAGAAAGTTCATATTTTTACATTTTTAATCACACGTACTTTTTTTTTTTTAATATTTTTCTTGTTATAATTGTCTGATCATTTTTGCACTAGATCAGCAACACTCTCAACAAAGAGAACTCTAGGAACTTACTTCCCGAATGATCCGGCTCCGAACCAAGTATGGTTAAAAAGAGATTTGGCTTAAGAAACAAGGGTGTGAACAGGGACGTACTAGCCCTATGTAGCTGGTTGTGCATGGTTCAAACACGCCACAAACAACGAGAAGAGAGAGTGAGAGAGATAGAGAGGGGAAAAAGGTCACCACCACCAAATTAAAGAACACAAATTAAGGAGACCTTTTTTAAGTTAACATTGGGATGAGGGCTCGGGTGGGCTCGTAGCGAGCCGAGCCGACAGGGGCGCGCTGATCGAAACAGTTGCTGGGTTGGGAAGCGACTGATTCTCATCCCAAGCCAAAAAGACCACACGAGGGAAACCTTGTTTTCCTTTGTTAATTTAACTGTACCTTCCTATACACAAGTAGCATATAAAACACACAAATGACAAGCTAACATATAGTACATGTTTCCTACTCTCTCTCTCTCTCTCTCTCTCTCTCTCTCTCTCTCTCTAGGGTGACAAGACACCATCTACCCGTAACTCACCTACTTGTATTTGGACATCTACAAACCCAAAAAAGGAATATTGTAGGGATTACAACTCTCCTCAAGGATTTTTTTTTTTCTTTTTTTTTCTTCTTCTTATGGTTTAAACAATCTTTTTTAAAATTTTAGTATTAAAAAAAAATTAAGTGCAAAAATTTCAATTTTTGGATGAACATTATAAGATTACAATTATAAAATAGTTGTAGATGTAGTATTGCTTTCTATTTTGCGTGAGTTCTCCTCCAGATACCTAAAAATATTACTTTTATATAATATATATATATGAGCTTATATATTTTTAAAAGTATAAATTCATTCATATATATAAATTTTTTATCATAGAATTTATATTAGAATCCGTATTATTATAAATGCATTTAAGGAGAGAGAAAAAAAAAAGGTGAAATTGTAGAAATCCTAATACAAATTTTATGCTAAAAAATTTACAAGTATGGATGAGCTTATACTTTTGAAAGTATATAAGCTCTACTATATATAAGGAGAGAGAGAGAGAGAGAGCTAGGATGGAATATTATCAGTAGCAAATTGGTGCGGTTGCCACCCATTTATTTTCAATGATTGAGCTTCCAAATCAACAATCGGTATCGTTAAATATGATCTAGCTCATTTAAACTATTTAGAAATTTAATTTCATATATTTTCGATATTCTTTTCTTATTCATCAAGTAGACAAAAAAATGAACGACTGAAAATAAGTATCCTTCAAAAAGTGATGATAAGAGTCTTGTAATCAAGATCAAAAGTATGAATCTTATTTTAAATAGTTTAAAATTTTTTTAACAAAAATTTAATTAATTTAGATCTCTTTATACCGTTAAATGAGCAAAAAATTTATATCTACTATTAAAATTATAAATTTTGCAATCGTTTGATCATAAAGTCAATGATATCGAAAAGATTTGAAATTTAATTTCTAACTATTTCGAGTGATCTAAATCATGTTCAACGATGCCGATCGTCGATTTGAAAGCTCCATCATCGAAAACAAATGGATGACAACTGAACCGGTTTACTACTGATAGCACTCCAGCTCAACTATATATATATATATATATATATATATATATATATATATATAGAGAGAGAGAGAGAGAGAGAGAGAGAGAGAGAGAGAGAGAGAGAGAGAGAGAGAGAGAGAGTAGGGCTTATATATATATTTTTTCAAAAGTACAAACTCAAATATGTTTGTGAATTTTTTACTATTGGATTTGCATTGAGATTTGTGCTATTTACTTTTTCTTTTTCTCTCTTTAGTCGACTTTACAATAGCACAAATTTCAACGCAAAATCCAATGGTAAAAAATTTATAAGCATAGTTTGGTTTGTACTTTTGAAAGTAAATAAGCTCTACTATAAATATAAATATATATATATATATATATATATATATATATATATATATATAGAGAGAGAGAGAGAGAGAGAGAGAGAGAGAGAGAGAGTAGAGCTTATATGCTTTCAAAAGCACAAGACAATCCATGCTTGTGAATTTTTTATCATTGAATTTGTATTGAGATTTGTGCTTTTTATTTTATCTTTCTCTCTCTTTAGTTGACTTTATAAAAGTACAAATCTAAATACAAATCCAATGGTAAAAAATTTACAAGTATAGAATGTCTTGTGTTTTTAAAAGCATATAAGCTCTACTCTCTCTTTCTCTCTCTATATATATATATATATATATATATAATAGAGCTTATATGTTTTTAAAAGCACAAGTCCATCCATACTTGTGAATTTTTTATCATTAGATTTGTATTGGGATTTATATTTTTTACTTTTTTTTTTCTTTAATTGACTTTATAATAGCGCAAATCCCAATAAAAATCCAATGGTAAAAGATTTACAAGCATAAATTGGCTTGTAGTTTTAAATATATATATATATATATATATATATATATATATATATATATATATATATATATATATATAATTGAGCTTTTATACTTTTAAAAGTACAAAGTTATTGGTGTTTGTAGATTTTTAGCTCGTGGATAAAAAAATATATGGTTAGCATAATAGTGGGCCTTTTGGGTTAAATGAGTGATTGGTGGAATAGAATGATCTAAGCGTTGAAATTAGTCAAAAGCGTAAATCTAACGGTGGAAAACTTACAAGCACCAATTACTTGGCTCTTGTACAAGTATAATAGCTGAACTATATATATATATATATATATATATATATATATATATATATATATATATAGTTGAGCTTTTATTTTTAAAAAATATTAAATTATTGGTGTTTGTAGATTTTTGACTTTTGGATGAAAATTTGTAGGGTTAGAATAATAATGACCTCCTAAAATATAGTGAGTGATTCGTAGAATAGTATAAGTTATAAAATAAAATTAATCAGAGCAATAGATCTAACGGTGAAAAAATTACAAACATTAAGTATTCAATATTTTTAAAAGCACCATAGCCTCCCTCCTCCCTCTCTCTCTCTCTCTCTCTCTCTCTCTCTCTCTCTATCTCTCTCTCTATATATATATATATATATATATATATATATAGTCGGGCTACTGTGTTTGTACAAGCGTCAAGCAATTAGTGTTTGTAAGTTTTCTACCGTTAAATTTATATCTAATCCTTAGATCATACTATTCCACCAACCACCCACTAAACCTAAGGGGCCCACCATCATTCTAACCGTACATTCTTACATTCAATGGTAAAAACTCACAAGCACAAATAACTTTGTATTTTTACAAACATACAAGCTCAATTATATATATATATATATATATATATATATATATATATATAATATAAAAAATTTTAATCAGTTCATTTATAATTTAGAGATGTACTTAAATTTTCCTTATACATTATAGACCTTTAGATTTAGGGGGACCGAAAATATTTTCCATTTACCCTTATGTACTTTAGTTGTGAACTTGTAAGAGAAATCAATTCCATTTGAGAAATCAAGTTATCTAGTGTAATGATTCTGCTTATCAGTATTAATAATTTATTCAGTATAAATCAGTTATTAGCGTTAGTGCTTTTAATCCTTATACTTTAAACTTTTTTTTTTTTTTTTTTCATCAGATGTTGAAATACTGTCTTCTCCCATTTATATCCTGACATACTCAACAAGTTAAATTCTCTAATATAAAATGATCAGACAATGTGAAATTTATCTCATATTTCTAGCTAATAAATTAGTTTTGATACTAAATATAATAATTCATTCTACTAATTTTTAAACCTATTACTTGTATTAGAGTTCCTGCTACTTATATTTTTAATTATATATTTTTTTTAATCGAAAGTGGAATTATTAGGACCTCACGTCTAATCCCAAAGAGAGTACTGCTCTATGGCACAAGAATACTAATTAGCCACTGGGGCAGTAAAAGGGTGCTAATTAATTTATAGGCTCTTTCTTCCAATTAATTAATAGGCTTTTCCTTCCATGCTTTTGTAGTCCTGGCAAGTTATAATAAATTGTAAACTTTGTCCCTATAGGTACCAAGTTTGTTATTTTTAAATTTTACTTTCTTTTCATTTTGAGGAGGACTATAAATAACAAGATCAAATTTCTAGCTCTTTAATCCACCTACCCCTCTTCTCTTCTACTTTGTTTTTACTCTCTCTCTCTCTCTCTCTCTCTCTCTCTCTCTCTCTCTCTCTCTCTCTCTTTCTCTTGTACACACACAAGAAAAGAAAACGATCGAGCACAGAGAGAGAGAGAGAGAAAGAGAAAGAGACATAGAAACTTGCCTCTACAGTTCTAGGAAGGCTCAACTTTTTCCCCTTCTCTAGTTTTATAGGCACACAGGTGCTTTGTCTCTCTCTCTCTCTCTCTCTCTCTCTCTCAAATAGTCTTTTGCCTCAACAAGTAAAACCATCATCTGCTAGTCCATCCACGGCTCCAAAAATGGCAGATCCCTACACTTATCTCTTCAACAGCTACTACAATTTCTACCAATTCCCCTCCAACCCATCTCCCCCTTCACTTGGCACCCCCACCTACACTTTCCACAGCTCCCACATCCATGCCATCAACGCAAACAACAACAACAACAACAACAACTCCCACCTCCCATCTCCTCCACCATCCCCTCCTCTTAGAGAAGCTCTCCCTCTACTCAATACCCTCAGCCCAGCAAAGCAACAAGATGATCGAGATACCACCTCATCTTGCAGATCCTTTGGCGAGCCTGCAGCTCCTGCCAACGTTGCTCGTGATGTTCAAAAGAACAAGAGCATCACAGTACTGGATGATGAGGAATATGCCATGGATGAAGATGATGAGGCTGTTACAGTGGCTCTCCACATAGGCCTCCCAAGCCCTAGTGCAATCGATCTCATCTCTAAGGTCTCTTCTAATTACAGAACTCCACAGGAGGGGGAGAAGGAACTGGAAGAAGGTGGCGGTGGCGGTGGCGCTGGTGAAGAAGTGGTTCCTCTAGGTTGCCCTACCACCACAATAGGGAGGCTCAACAAAGGCCAGTATTGGATTCCAACCCCCTCACAGATCCTTATTGGTCCTACCCAGTTCTCTTGTCCAGTGTGTTACAAGACCTTCAATAGATACAACAACATGCAGGTGATGATCCTTTATTTCTTTATTCATGTTGCCTTTCATATATATATATATATATATATATATATATATATATATATATATATATATATATATATATATATATATATATATTGTGTAAGGTTTTAATTTGCATGGTAGATTGTGCAATCCTTACCAATGTCCGGTCTAGTTGAGGATGATGTAAACAGTTGTTTCCTTTTTATGTGATTGAACTGGACAGAGTGAGTTCTTATGATGCTTTTGGTGCTTTTTATATGTGGTTTTGGGTTTATAGAAAGAGAATTATTGCTCTTATAAAAGAACATGGGGAGTTGTGAGAATCCTGAAAAAGATCTCCAGTTCTTTCAGATCAGTGGCGCTCTCAGATGGTCTAAAAAGAAAGCACAATCTTCTGCTGTTCCAGTCCACTGATCAATAAACTCCAGTATATATTCTTGTTTGTTTTTATCTCAAGCTTTACATGTGTTGCTTCCAAGATCAATTTAGAGATCTAGCACTTCTTTGCCATACTAGCACTGTAGCACCTCTCTCTCTCTTCCCAACTCACTCACACATCATGAGCATACATACAAACAAACCCACAAACACATTGAACTGTCCTTGGTTTCGAGGGATATCTAACAGTAGATATATAAATAACTTGTTTACTCTTCATTTTGGGACTTCGAGTGAAGGAGCCAATTTGGAAATTAAGCTCAAAATTCTTCTGATCAGTCGCATGAAACGAGCGACCGTACCTTCTCCCCACCCCTAAAAAAAAAAGAAAAAAAAAAAAGAAAAAAGGAAGCAGCGATTGTACGTGTGTATGTGAGAAAGAGATCGAGAGGCCCCTCGATCTGGCCAGAAAGAAAGATTTTATCTTTTCTTCTTTTTTTTTTTTTTTTTTTTTATCTCATCTCTTTTTTGGCTGGAAAAAGAAATAATGAATAGCCTTATCCTTTTGCTTTTGTTCTACGGAGAGTTTAATTAAGCTCCTTTCGAAAATCAAAATAAACACCTTCCATGGGTATATGCTTCTACATTTTCTTCCTTTTTGGTTTATGAAAACTATGCGAATTCATATAATTATTATTATGATGTAGTACGTTCTATAACTAAGAGATTTTTTTTTTTTTTTTTTTTTTTTTTTTTCCATTTTTGCTTTTTGGATAAGGGTAACAACTATAACAAGTTAAGAGATATCTTAACCTAAGGCCGTTGAATAAAAGGAAAGGAAAATGGGGAATATATATATTAGGTTTATTACACAATAATATAAAAACACTGCATGCATTATGTATACTGCTTAATTAAATAATTAATTATTTCTTTGCTTATAATTTGACTCGTTTCTTCACTTCTTTGTGACGCATTGGGCATCAGATGCATATGTGGGGGCATGGATCGCAGTACAGGAAGGGACCGGAATCGCTTCGAGGGATCCAACCCACCGCAATGTTGCGACTCCCGTGCTACTGCTGCGCCCCGGGATGTCGAAACAACATAGACCACCCAAGAACAAAGCCATTGAAGGACTTTAGAACACTCCAAACCCACTACAAGAGGAAGCACGGGATAAAACCCTTCATGTGTCGCAAATGCGGCAAAGCGTTTGCGGTGAAGGGAGATTGGAGGACGCACGAGAAGAATTGTGGCAAGCTGTGGTTTTGCATCTGCGGCTCAGATTTTAAGCATAAGAGGTCTCTCAAGGATCACATTCGGGCTTTTGGTAACGGGCATGCGGCGTACGGGATCGACTGCTTCGAGGAGGAGGACGAGCCGCTGTCGGAGATCGAACAAGACTGCGTTCGATCTCACCGAGAAGATTGATGCTCTTAAAGGATATGAATATATATATATATGGTACTGATCAGTTTGGATTGGTATTATATGTGCATGGGTTGGGTTCCCTTCATCGTATGTAACAGAAGCTTTTACTATCCAAATGACCAGCTACTTAGGCCGCTTAATTGTCTCTTACTTTCTTCTATTTTTCTGTTTCTTTGGTTTAGGTTGTGAGTACCAGGAGGCACAGATACAGGAGTAACAGGAATGTTGGGATCACTGCTTTGTTAATGAAAGTTGTTAATTAATTAAGCTGCTTCTTTTCTCTTATTACTGTGTTCTTTAAAAGCTTTTCTACTTCTTTTGAATATATACTTCTTTTCTCTTATTACTGTGTTCTTTAAAAGCTTTTCTACTTCTTTTGAATATATATATATATATATATATATATATATATATATATATATATATATGGATGGTATGTGGAAACTGGACTCTATTCTTTAGGCTAAGTACTCTACTCTTTATATTCTGGTTCTTGTGTGTATGGTGATCCCTTGGTCACTACTTAGATGTATGGTATCGGCACTTGGTCATTTTGTCACTTACTCTTTATTTTATGGTTCTAATATCTATTGTCATTATCCACCAAAAAAAAAAAAAAAAAAAATGTCATTGTGATTTCGTAATCACTGGGTGTCTTAATTTTTTTGAACTATAATAAAATTATATTATACAGACACTTTTAAGTATTGCTAAATACTAAAAAGATATTGCTAGAAAAAAATACCGACACTTATCATTAGTGTCGCTATATGTGCCGTCGCTAAAGTGTATAGCGACACATTACTATAATGTGTCCCTATAATCTAATTTTAGATATTTATGGACTATAAATGGAACACTTGCAAAAAAATATCACAAACATGTGTTCTTATAATCTAATTTCGTTATAGTGTTGTTTCATATATGTCATCTTATTTCTTTTTAATTACTGATGTAATCCACAAAAAAATTTGTATGAAATAATTATTGTGCTCCAAAAATTTAAATTTTTAGAGAATATTATTTTTTAATATGTTAATACTCTTCTTCAGGTTTGGATTTAATATTTTAATATTTCAATACTCTTCCTCGCGTTTGGACTCGATATTTTTTTTTTTGATAGGCCTAAAATATAAACTTGATTTAAACAAAAAAAAATTAATTATGCTAGAGGTTAGACGGGATTTGAACTCATGACTTGATACTCTATACCAAAAATAATATGAAACAGTTATTGTACTACAAAAGCTTAACTTTTTAGATAATAGCATTTTTTTAATATTTCAATAGGTTGTGGATTTTGTTTCTTATTCATTTTCCATTCATGCTTAATTTCCATACTTGAAAAGCAGACAAACACTGGAGGAGCCCATGACCAGTAAATGCAATATTACTGTTCATGGGAATAGTTTGCACTTTTGCACTCTTCTTATGACAGAGGTTTTGAAGAAGCCCCACTCTTTGATATTTCAAACAAAATATGATAGAACGTACTCGAAAGTAAACAAAATAGAATGATTGAATAGTTTTGAAAAGTCACCTAAATAGAATGCTTGTCATTACATGGATATGGTATTCTCTTTAATTTTTTTTCTTGGTTAGAAATTCACATGTGAAGTTCTGTATAAAATAAATAATAAGTGAGTGGAAGAATGGTACATGTTAATGAGCCAAAATCTAGCTAATAGACATAAATAATTTTTAGGTTGGATGTGTTTCATTTGATATATTACATCTTTAAATTTAATGCAGGCTTAAATTGAACGGAACTCCACTAGTATTTCAACATAGATATATAAATACTATTGGTAAACCCAAAAAGAGAGTATAAATTTTTAAGATTTAAAATCTTTTAAAATTTTTAGTATTTTAAAAATAATAATAAATTTGACAAGACAAAGGCCTAATATAGATCTTTGAATATGGGATGTAAAATTTACACCTTTTTTTTTTTTTTTTTTTGTGTACAAATAGTATTGCTCTTTGATATATTACATTTTTAATGCTTTAATGTTGTTTGGATGTGTTTCATTCATACCCGCTACAAACTTCAAGAGACACAAAAGTATCAAGCTAATCACTTGGGTTTACATCCAACTAGTTGAATCTCGCACTGCAATATTAGTTACATATAAATTAAGTGCACATTCAGAAAAATTCAGGAAAAAAAAAAAATGTTAAGTAACTAAATATAATAGTAAAGAGTTGCTTTAGCTATTAGTAAAAGCCTTCTCATTTTTCTTTCCCAAGTTTCTTCTCTTGTCTCCTTCGAAAGAATCAAACCTACATGAATACCTTCCATAAAAGGATTATCAGCAGTGGAGATAATTCCAAATATAAGGTTCCCAAATAGGAGATATATATATTTTTTCAATGTGAGCTTTATAATGCAGAAGCCATGCATGGATCTTTCACTTCTACCCACTATTTTTACTGCTTTTCATGAGCAAATCTACCTTTTTGGTGCATATGTTGCTCCACCAATCTTCGAGATGTACATATACCATGAGCTGTTCAAATCAAATGATGAGCTTATCCCATATATCGACAGAGAGACGTGAGAGAGAGATAGATACGCCAAATAAACAGTGTGTTTTTGATGGGTCATCTCAAGCACAATCCATCCATCATCAGAGAGATGCGTGTTGTATGAAGTAGTAGTATTGTGAGTGTAGCAGAAAAGCCCAGCAACGTGACTTAGACTCCACACTTTCCTGACTCCACCTAACCTCTTTGCCCTCATTTATTCTCACTACCCTCTCTCTTCTTGTTGAATTCTCTCTCTCTCTCTCTCTCTCTTGGGTACGAGCAAATATTATCTCATGCACACTCAAAAATAAATTATATAAATATTTTATATTCATAAAAAATAATTAATAGTTATTTCATACTAATTTTATTATTTTCAAAATAAAATTTATGCACTACTAGCTCTTTGGTGTACAAATAGCATATCTCTTTTACCATACAAATCCTTCTATTTTTCAATATATTTTTTAATACTAAAATTTAAAAGATTTTTATCAAACAAGTGAGTTGTCAAATTTATACCTATATCTAAGTGTAATATATGTTTTCCTAATACAAACGATCGATCATTTTGTTATCATGCATGTCTTTCCATATATAAGGAAAATCTCCGATAGAGTAAGGATATCATGGTGGGGAATTAAGATCTTAAATTATACATAGTAACTAGTGATATCATGATGGGGAATTAGGCTATTATTCTTTTGAGAGGTGGATTGAGTAATTATTAATAAAGTAAAGATATGTCGGAACAAATTTAGAGTTATTATATTTTACTATAAAATACAGTATAATTTTCTCTGTAAATTAATTAATTTTTTTAAAAAATAAAAAATACACAATATTAATTACTAGTTTATTTTGAACAGGAATATATATATATATATATATATATATATATATAT
Source organism: Tillandsia fasciculata (assembly GCA_029168755.2). Lineage (NCBI taxonomy): Eukaryota > Viridiplantae > Streptophyta > Magnoliopsida > Poales > Bromeliaceae > Tillandsia > Tillandsia fasciculata. Next base: position 1,672,809 of record CM054930.1, on the reverse strand, counting down.
ATATATATATATATATATATATATATATGAAACACTATAACAAACAGGGTACGCAGACCACATAAAAAAAAAAATATAAACTATATTGCATGTCAACAGTTCTGACCTTGTTCAATATGTAGTGATGGAATAATAAATGTTTACCTGCATGCATTCCAACATCCCTCTTGGAACAGTACACGATTATGCTCCTTTTTAATAAATAATTTAATATACAGTAGAAGTTGTGTCCTTTCATGCAAGCACTCCACGATATATAAATAAATAGTGCTCAACCTTTACAATACGTACGTACATGTGTTGTATAAGAGGGGATACAAATTATGGTTTCGAGGCACTCCATGATATATAAATAAGAAGTGATCAACCTTTACAATACGTACATGTGTTGTATAAGAGGGGGTACAAATTATGGTTTCGAGACCTTATTAATTAATGCTCGCCTTGGAGCGAAAGTCCTACAATCCAGAAAAGGGCTTGTCCGTGGTTTGGAATTAAGAAACAGTTGAAAACATGGAAGTTGAGATAGGGAAAGGGGGAGCCCTTCAAGGGGATTGCCCACATGAGGAGACATTGCAATTTCTCTCTCTCTCTCTCTCTCTCTCTCTCTCTCTCTCTCTCTCTCTCTCTCTCTCTCTCTATATATATATATATAGCAGTTGAGTTGAGCTGCTTAAAATCCCAAAGAGCCTTACAAAACCTTCCCTTTTGTTGAACTTTGTATTACGTTCACACCCACAGAGAGAAGATATTATTGTATGCACCCGGTGCATCTATACGTCTTTGCACCGGACAGCTATCAACCGTCGATCACATTTCATATATCAATCTGTTTCATTGGATCTTTTCTTTTGTTTGAAATATGAAGTATTGGACTAATATTGAAGGCGAGGGATAAAGGGTTAATCGAGGATAAGCGCAGGAATGGATGGATGGATGGATGGACCAGGTGGATGCAATAATTTCTCCTCCGGAAGAGACACAGGGCATTGCACAGAGAATATATTTATGCGGCATCCTGTTGTGCGCTCGCAACACACACAGACAGCTCTGTCTCCGTTTAATGGAATCACGAGGGAGTTGAAGAGCCACTGTTCCCGTTCGCGAAAACATCTTTGAGAGAATAAAATATGTGCTATAATATGCGTGTTTAACATCACTGAGTCATTCAATATATATGCATGTTTTGAAGCATCCAGCGAATTATAAATCATCTTCAGTGTAGAAAAATCTCAGCAACAAACTCTAGATTCCCATGATGAACGCTTATTTATTCGAAAGATATTTAGAAGGCAGTATTGATACTAATCTAGGACAAGCTGGCAAGTCTGAAAAAGGAGTACTAACTTAAAAAAAGTGAATTTTTTTTTAAAATGAATTTTCAAAAATTTATATTTTCGAAAATTGCTCTACAAATTTTGTATTTACAAAAATAATTCTATGAGTACCAACTGTGCGCCACGTGTGCCGTCATTTGGGAGGAGGAGCCGAACGTGTCACAAGTTGAAAACAAAAATTTAATTTTCGTGTTTAAATATGAGAAATAATTCTCCGTATAATTAAAATCAAAATTTTTATTTTTAAAATTAATTTTAAATTCTAAATTTGAATTTAAAATTTGATTTTAAATTCAAATTTTAAATTCAAATTTAATTTTGAACTCAAATACATATTTTGCACTAGTTTTAAATTCAAATTGAGATCTTGAATTTAATTTGAATTTCAATTTTAGTTTTAAACTATAAATTCAAAATATTAAAATTGAATCTAAATTTTAAATATTAATTTAGATTCAAAATTAAATTTCAAATTTATATTTAAAGTTTAAATTTAAATTTAAAAATCAAATCAAATTTTAAATTTGGCTGCGAATTCAAATTTTAATTTTAAATTCAAATTTTGAGTTCAAATATCAATCCAAGGGCTTTTTTGATATTTGAAATTGAATTAATATTTGAATTTAAAATTTCGATATTTAAAATTAAATTGATATACAAAATATGAATTTAAATTCAAAATTAAATTTGAACTTGAAATTTGAATCCAAAATTAAATTTTAAATTCAAATTTGAAATCTAAAATCAGTTTCAAAAATAAAAATTTTGATTTAAATTACACAGAAAACTATTTCCCACACGAAAATTCAATGTGAATTTTCATGTTCAATTTGTGACACGTCTGACTCCCCCGCCCACACAGCGGCACATGTGGCGCACAGTTGGCTCGCATAGGATCATTTTTGTAAATACAAAATTTATAGAACTATTTTAAAAATAGGGGCAATTTCCTACGTACCCCTAAAAATTTTCCTGTTTTCCGATTTACCCCTCTTAGAAGGCTAATATTAAAACTACCCTTCTTACGTTCCAACTTCTTTCCAAAAAACCCCTGAAGTTAAACTCTGTTAGTATACCGTTTGAAACTGCTGTTATCAGTTTATAATTACTATTTTGCCCTTTCAAATATACCCTAAACTAAACCCTAAACCCTAAAAAAAAAATTCTAATATAAATCTTCTAAATAAACCTTCTAGAACCCTAAAAAATCTAAAAACCCTAAACCCTAAATAAAAAATTAAATCCTAAACCCTTACAAAATAGGTATATTGATAGTTTTTATTATTATTTAACTCTTTTAGTTAATTAACGGTATTTTTTATAATGGAAATATGAAGGATATATCTCAGATATTTCTTCATATTTATACCATGCATTATCCCTTAAAAATATAAATTTTTAGATGACCATTTTCAAAAAAAAAAAACCTAAAAGAGCAATGCTCTACTTGTACTTCTAAAAAAAAATGTATATATTATAATTTCACTATCAGTAGCCTATTTGTTTATACTAATTTATTTATTTTTATATTAAAATTATATGGAGTCTAAATTCTTGTAATTTATACTCAACTTTTAGGTGTAACAAATAGTATTTCTCAACTAAAATATGAATAATACTTTTTTTTTTTTTTTTTTTTTTTTTTTTTTCCAATTTAGGGTGCCGGGAGAAACCCACATCATGGAAAAGCACTTATTTGTATAATTTTTATTCAAAATGTAATGACCTCTTTCGACTGTTATCATGGTAAAGCACTCAATTGGATGCTTTATAGTATATTTTTATTATTGCCTTGCCCTCATAAAAATACACCACAATTGTTAATTATAAGCCGAAAAATTTAAGTGTCCCTATACGAAATCGTATCAAAAATTTATCTGAATACTACAACACAGTATGTACCAAATAATGCCAATAAATATTAGTTATAAAAAATAAATATATACCAACACATAATAATATAAAATATTTATTTATTTTAGCAATAAAATTTTTTAATTATTTATTATATATCTTCATCAAATCTTTTATCAAAAGCTTCAACTAGTCAAAAAAAAAAAAAAAGAAAGAAATCTTGCCAATAAAATTGACATTTTGCTGCTTCAACAAAAAAAAGTCCTCACAAACAACTTACTAGTCAAAAAAAAAGAAAAAGAAAAAAAAATCTTGCCAATAAAATTGACATAGGACTTTAAAACACATATGGTTTGTATGCTTTGTAAAGTCTACAGAACGTGTTATTTATTTCCACTAGTTTTTGGAGCTCTATAATGATTAGAAGTTAAATGTGTTACAACCCATTTGATTTTTGAATACTTAGCATTGTGATGCTGGTAAACCTCTTTTTCGCGCTATTGGGCCCCAGTGACTCTCAATAAATGAACTACGGTGAGAGGAAAAAACAAAAATGGTTACCGGCCGGGGCTATCCTCTTTAAAAGTTGGTCTTGCTAGTGACCAAAGGTCGACATGTGATCAAAGACAAAAGTTGGCTCAAAGCATGACAAAGTAGAATCTATAACCTTATTTTTCTAGGGCCATGAGAAAAAGAAGAATGATAGGAACGGAACATCAAATCAAGTGATAGATATAACCCTCAGGATGCATGCCCACCAGTTGCCAAAAAGAGTAAGGTCTGTCTCGCATGGTCCTTTGATTGTGGAAGAAAAGCAACATTATTAAATTAAAGCAAGAAATAGACCCACCTCTTTTAACTGCTTTACAAACCCACTAACACATGTTGTCAACATATATAATAAAGAAGATAATAAAGATGATGATACGTTGCATTGAACTGATTAGGAATATCTTCAGCAGAGATAAATCCCTCAAATTCATGTCACCAGTATAAAACAACCATTTAAATCCGCTAGAATTGTCCGCACTGATCTGATCCTGTACACTGAAGGGACAATTTACACCAAATTGTTGTTTTAGAACCCTCAAAAGAACAGAGGTGATTAAGATAGATTCCATCCTGAAATAAAAATTGATTGATAGGCTCCACTCCATTCCAAAGGAAAAAACTTTCTACTTAGAAAAGAGCTCCGCTCCCTGGTAAAACCCTCCTAATGTTTCTTTTTGATGGGTAGGAGTCCAAATAGGTTGGTGCACCAATTTCATTTTTTTATCTCATTAGAGAGAACCGGGTACTCAGCTAAAAATTTATACACAAAATTTACTACACCTCGAGGTCTACAGCTGGACTGATAACATAGCATCCTGAGCCATAGTGCAATATGTGCTCTACAAATATAGAATAATCCAACTAGTCTAAACAAAAAAAAATAAAAAAATAAAAAAACAGCTAAAAAAGAAAAGAGGAGAAAAGGAGAAGAAATAAAAAGGGAAGAAACCTCTTCTAAGTATAGAAAAAGAGAAGGAATAAAAAAGAGCATGACATGGACTGGGGCCCATGGCTCCAATCAAAGACCTGATCCTTCTTTAAATAAGCTGCCGAGGGACCATAACTCATTCACTCAAGATGCTGGGAATCAGTACTAAACTGCATTAAATTAAAAGGGAACACTGACCCAATCATGTTGGCCATTTCATGAATGATTGCTTTCTAGAGGACCTCTCTCGTTCGGACCTAATTTTTTTTCTCCCTTCCCTTCAGAGCACAGAAGAGTTCATTAATTGATTGTTCAAGACCATCTGAGCTCACATGAAGTCCCCCACTGTGCACTCAGTAGATCTCAGTCCCTCTCCAGCAAATCCACGCCATATAAAAATATAGGTCAATTCCCTAATCATCACAGTTGCAGGCCAAAAGAATCTGATTGGATGTCAGAACATGTTACTTGTAGATAACTTGTAGGGTGTGGAAATTTTCTATGGTAATTGCAATCTAGAAGTTTTATTTTAGTCTGTACTCAGTGGAAATTTTACAAAGTTCTCATAATTCTGAATAATCTAATCTTTATGCCAGAGTTTATAATCATATTCTAAAAAATGGACTTAGAGGGCTCCCCATATACTATGCTGTTCTGGATATTTTGCACTTCCGATCCACCAATTACCATACGCCTTTTGACTAAGTGAAAGCAATACACTGCACAGAATTGTTGTGCATCCAGAGAGACTCAAAATGCCACTAATATTTCTAGCTCATAAATGAATGGCTCAAATTGAAAGACTCGAAATCTGAGTCAAGTGTTTATGTAAAAGCATACGGAATTGATCTCATATACTTTTGGATACTCTATTTAAGTTAGTGGAGAAATTACTACGAGATAGAAAAGTTGAAAAAAAGACAGGGAAATAACCATTCGCTTTGCCTCGTGTCAGGGCTAATTAAATAGGGACCACCACCACCTAGTCCCTTACGGACGCTACAGTTAAAAAAGAGTATAAAGCTCACAGATAGCCCAAGACAAAGTATCTGCTGTACAAGCACTGCTCCTATGTGAGGGGTAAAAATGCCTAAGAAAAAATATGACTATAACTGATTCTGATTTAGGACCACCTCCTAGTCCTTAAGGAAGCTAGCTACATTTGTAAAGACCCACGAATAATACCGATAGAGCCAAATATAACGAGAGAATAGTTGTAAGAAAAAGGCTTGTAGATCATTCAAAAGTAGTTTTGAGGGGGAGGGGGGCGGGATATTTTATTTGAAAAATAGATAATTTTTCTAATTTTCACAACTTTGGGACAAAATTTTCTTTTCTGGACTAGTGTGTTCCCGACCTTCATAGTGGAAAAAGTTTTGCATAAGGGTTGTGTTAATAAAACATTCATTCTCATATAAGTTGTTGGTGCATTTTGATCCACAAAAGGTATTCTGGCTTAAAATTAATAATCTAAAGAGTGGACTAAAGAAAAAAAAACTAAATACAAATAGACTTTTAGAGCAACATGCACTAGTTTCTTCTTGTCATACAAAATAGACTTTTAGAGCAACATGCACAAGTTTCTTCATGTCAAATCCTCACCACCGGAACATTAAATATTTGAAGAGATGTAGAAATATTTCAGGTAATTTATGAACAACTATATAAAGGCCTGGCATAGGTTATCTATGTAGATGATGAGATATTTAATTATAATGTTAGGATGCCTCTGAAGTGACAAAATCGTTGCAAAGAGCAATGAGAAACTCAATTCCCAATTTTCATGCGTAAATCATGCTGTTGATGTCAACACAGTAAGTATTTAATATGATGAAGAGTTTCATCAGAATTAAGGATTGCCGGTCTCTAAGGCCTAGTTTGGTAACCTGGTGACTAAAAGCACTTATTTTTATGCTTTGAAAGGTCCAAAAATAATAGTACTTTGTAATATTTAAGTCTTCCAAAGTACAAAAAAAATAATAATTTAGTCACCACATTACCAAACTAGCCCTAAATTTCACAAATGGCTCTCACATTTGTAATAAAGCCATTCTACTTTTTTCTTATACATAATATGTTAACAAATTATCCCGTCTCACCCTCTAATTCTGTTTTTAACCAGGTCTCTAAGGTCATGGTTTTGGGCACTTGTTATGGACTATGGGTTTACTCATTTTCTAGCTAATTCCTGATCTAACCATCTTTATCTCATGTGGATCACATTGCATCAACAAAAAGCAACACGCATTAGCGGACAAGCTAAGTTACTTTTGACATTCTACATGCTTAATTATGAGTATGGTGGTATATCAAATGCAAAAGCATAATAAAGATGAGATAGATTGATGTGCTAATATTGTCCATACGCCAAAAAGAAAGAGTGACCAGAGAAAGTAACTAGTAGTCTAGAGAAAAGCAAATTCTCACATAATACTGCCAAATACCGATTTTATTTTCGAACCGACATTTAAAGGAATGACAATTACACTCAATCTCGGTAAGATCTATTTTATTCTTCATGAGAAGAGAGGTAATGTCATTCTTAACAGATAACATTGACTAATCAGTAATGACAGTCATAAATCTATTTATATATCCCACCATTCTACTGGAAACCAATAATTGATCTTTTTCTCCTAAATTTAGACATTGTCCTAACAAAAAACCTAATTGAAGCTAAACAACAGCAGAAATTCACAATTTTCTTAACAAATATGATAGGGCTAAACCGTATGGTAGTATCTATATCTGTTTGGCGACTGTTATATATGATGAAAATCTTACATTTCTAAGCAATAACTGCGAAAAGAAGAGTACTATGGTATACATAGGAAATAAAGCAAGGCTACTTGGTGGTCATTAGTAGAAAAGAGCATACCTCCTGGGACTGAGAGCCTTTATGAGCAATAACTGGGAAGAAGGCCACCTCCTTTCATCAATAACGGCCCATGCTGAAGATAAAAAAAGAATGACATTTATGAGTAGGAGGAAATTTCTGTTGAAATTCAAGATATAAAGAACTCTGCAATTTTTTGGGCGGAAGTAGATCTAAAGTAAGTTTTTACTCTTAAGCCCTGGTTAGAGATGCTATCAGATTGGGTAAGAAATTGAATTAAGATCCAACCCATTTGCTGCTGATATTTCAGTAAATAATCAATATAAATATGCATGATATAGAGGAAAATAAACATTTGTTTTTGATAGTTCTAACCATGTACAAAAAGAAAATAGCATTCTAGAGCCTTGCTTGGTATCGTGTTTATTTTTTATTGTTTCAAATTAAATTTTATATATCAAAATGTGTAGGAGTGGACAGTAGATTGCTTGCAATCCTTTCATCCAAGTTTTTACCCAACAAAAAACAAAAACTTGGAAATAACCAAGGAATAAAATGCCGAGGCACGGGGGCGTACCGTTGTCCGTATGGCACGATACGGCACGGGCACGCTTCCTTGCCAACACGTGGCACGCTTGCGTGCCGATGGATACGCATGACTTCCCAGTGGCACGCTCTGACACGTTTTTTTTTTTATAATTTTTTGTTCCTAATAAGTTTTTATAATGTTATTTTGAAAAATTTAGTCAAATAATTATGAATATTAACTATGTATAGCTTACTTTACTAATCAATTAATATAGTGGTAAATTTTTTTAAATGTAAAAAAAAATTATACCTCATAGAGAATAGAAATTAAAATATAATAATAAAATTTAGTAGTAAAATTTATTCAAAAAAGTTAGAAAAAGAATAACATGCTTAAAAAGAGCAACATGAGCAATAAATTATATAACAAATAAATTAAACAAATTTAAGTATTAATTAATTTAATTTAGCTTTTAATTTTATTAGTATTTTTAATTTTTTAAATTAAAAAATAAAATGTTTAAAGTAAAAATTATTTTTATCGTAAATCTTATATAAAATACTAGATCTATCCAAAATAATTTAAAATTTAACTATATAATAATTAAATCAAGTATATCTATTTTTAATTTTTTATAAACTACAGATAAAAAATTATCTAATTTTATATATTTTTTTTTAAAAAAACTTTACAAATTAAAAATATTCAAATAAAAAAAAATCACGTGGGGATACAAAGGCAAATTCCCCCCCAAAAAAAAATCAAAAAAAAAAAATTGAATGAAGAACATAAAGACCTATAAAAAAAAAATCTACCAAAAGAAGAAAAAAAAAAATGAGAGACACAAAAGCCGACCAAATAAATAAATAAATAAATCTTAAAAAAAAAAAACTCACAAAAAAAACACAATCAAAACTACTTTGAGAAAGAGAGAGAGAGAGAGAGAGAGAGAGAGAAAAGGAGGGGGCGGCATAAAAAAAAAAAAAAAAAAAAAAGAACAGCACGTGCCGCGCGATACCCACGCGGGTATCGCGCTGTCTCGCGCTCTGATATCGCGGCACGGGGGTGCTGTGGCACCCCCTGGTATGGGGGTACGATACGTGCCGCCACGTGCCGTACGGGGCGGCACTTCATACTCAGGAAACAACATATTTTTGCTTTCAATTTTTTTTTTAAACAAATTGCCATTTATCACTTAGCCGAATGGATTTGTAAATTGACCAACTATAACAATAAAAGAAAATTCTTTCCTCCAACACATCAAATTATATAGAATTAGTGGTTAAAAAGTGAAAAAAGGGCAACGATACTGAACAAGGCCTAGACTTTTTGTTAACTATAATACTAGCTAGCATAATAGACTCAAAAGGAGAGAAGAAAAGGCTTATCCAGTTGTTTTTTATTAAAAGAGAAAAAACATACCTATTGGACGTAAGAGATGCCTTTAAAAGCCTTCAATTAATGCCTTTCCCTCAGTGGTAGCTGATTACAACAAACTAAAATTAAAGATTCCAAAGTAATTGTATAGCATGTACGAATAAATTAGGGAAAAGATTCTGTTCAAATTGGAAACGTAAAACTCTTTGCTAAGATTTCAGTGAAGTAGACGGAAAAGCAGTTCCTTTGTTCTTGCCCATGAGCCCATGGCTAACAGTTGCATCACACGATCTCTGGATGCTGTAGAGAGCTTTTCCATTTGGGGGAGGGGGGCATAACTTATTAATGCCTGGTGTAAGTGTATCTAAAGAGCTCCCATACCTATAAAGTAGAAAAGAAAAAAAATTTAGTGTGCTTTCTTCTTTATTTGATGAAAGGCTTTGTCCTCCTTTTACTTTTCATGGGTTTTTCTTTAAAACCTTTCCATCAATACAAATTTCATAATAAAGGGACTACTTTACAATATTAACGAGGTTCTTTCATCTCTTGGTACCAACCATAAATACAGATCAAAATCTTTGCAGACATGTATGATAAAAACTGAGGAGTCATTTTAAGCCTTTGGCACCACAAGGAAGTATGATGCACAAGATGCAAATGAGATGAAATGCAGAGAAAAACTGGCAAAAAATATTTTTATTTCTGATTTTCTGATCACGTATATTAAAAAACTTTATGATCACTAGAGTTAACAGAATGAGATCTAGCTGGTTGTTTTGAGTTAGAAGAATTAAGGAAAACAAATGTACATACAACCAAAAATCCAGGGACAACCATATCATGTAACATTTTTGTGCACCAAAGACTGAAGAGCATCTAACACAACTTATAGCAATGATAGGACCACTGAATTGCAAAATCATATACGTTACAGTGTTATAGTTGAATTCAACAGAATTGCGAAATAATTTCTAGTTCTAAATATACAGAAGGGAAATTGAAGTTTTAAAAATCTCAAACAAATATTGATTGTACTTCTATTGCTCAACTCACCAATTAAATGAGTATATACTTTTGAACATGAATCTGTCAAACCTCTACACAGAATTGCGAAATAGGACAACTTATAGCAATGACAGGACCACTGAATTGCAAAATCATATATGTTACAGTGTTCTAGTTGACTTCAACAGAATTGCGAAATAATTGCCGGTACTAAATATATGGAAGGGAAATTGAAGCAATAAAAATCTCAAATAAATATTGATTGTGCTTCTATTGCTCAACTCACCAATTAAATGAGTATATATTTTTGAACATGAAACTGTCAAACCACTACACAACTTGATTCTGTAGCAATCTGTGTGACATGGCACGCTTTGGTTGTGTCCTTTATATGCCTTTTAGTAGAGCACAATGTTCTAACTCAGCATCTTGCAACAATCCATATAACATCATAATGCCTTTAAGATGTACACTATTGATCCGTCAAGAGCAACTCAATACACTAGAGTACAACTATTATGATCATTGAGCTGTATACTTTGATCAGTCAAGAAAAGATGATACAGTAAAAGTATTGAAGAAAACTACGGACAAAGCCATTGTAGACAACCAAAAGAACATGAGAAGATAAAGATTAGATGAAAAGGTTATGCTCTTCATACGGAAATACAGAAAGTCACGATGAACATAACAAAGAAAAAGCCATTACCCGCTATAAAGTATTCCTTAAAACAAGTGTCAATTCATTAGAATTTTCTACTTTCCTCGTCAATATGACTCACTTGGTATGACTAAGTCTTGAGTGTTGGGGACAAATTAACGAAAATAATGTATTCCTACTACACGGCCATATTAAGTAACAGGTTCTCTGGACAATGAACTACGATTCTTCGGCAAAATCAATCAGAAAAATACTCAATTCTGTCGAGAAGTTACAGAAAATTTTCTCCTTTCTCGTTTGTTGAATTTGGAAAATTGTTGCAAATAGATTTTGCAAAGATAATGAACAAACAAACTTACACAACCAAGGTTTTGCATGTCAGGGGTTGGTGGCATGTTACAATGCTGACACTATATCAGCACTGTTGTTGCAATAAAAGTAAGATCAAATCAGTGGCATATAATAGGTACATATTTCAGATCTGCCTGGACTACATAATTCATGGCATGATTAAACTTTTGTAAGATTAAAACTACTGGGTTAAAAATAGGTCTACTCTTTGATTTATACTAGTGATTTGAGAAAAGTTACAAAGAGTTCATGAAAATTCGATTAAATCAGCATAATATAATGGAAAATATCCTAAATCTGCTTATACTATATTATTTGCACATTTGCATGATGAAACTTATCAAGATTAAGATTCTATAAACACAGAATACGATTTTACCTATTTTGTACCATCATCATGATTAGCATTAAACTAAGATAAAATCATTTAACTAAATTAGTCATAGAGAATGCATAGATCACAAATCATTATTTTACCTATCATTGTAACTGATAATAGTCACAGAGAATGCATAGATAATGCACAGATTATTATATTACCTATCATTGTAGCTGATAGACAATGCATAAATCATTTTTATGGCGACATTTGATCAAGTCAAAGGCTTAATTATAGGAGAATTTGAGTTTAGTACCAAATCTTTTCAACATAACTTAATGAAAATTGGTCTGCAAAATTCAACATGACTTCACGAAAATTGGTGTGCAATTCCATTTATCACGAAAACATAGTGGTGTGGAATATACATTTTGAAGAAAACAAGAATAGATTCTCAAAAAAATGTCATTTATAATAACTATCACCGTAATTAGATTGAAATGAATGCAAGAATATCACATAATATTAGTCACATATAATTCATATCGCGAAAACATAGTGGTGTGAATATACATTTTGAAGAAAACAAGAATAGATTCTCAAAAAAATGTCATTTATAATAACTATTACCGTAATTAGATTGAAATGAATGCAAGAATATCACATAATATTAGTCACACATAATTCATAGATCTTTACCTATTACATGCTATGTCAGCAGACTCAGTGCTAACATCATAATAGAAGAGAATGTCCCAATGAAGATATTATGAGACCTGAGCAAATCCTGCCCTACCCACCAACTTGGCCCACAATGTGAGCTATTGCAGATCACGTCAGGCTCAGCCTGGTTCATCTAGCCGGTCAACCTCAAATGTTGAGGGGCCCAAGAAAATTCGGGCTGGCCCAAGTTTATCATTTCTTTGGTTAACCCAGCTTGACCTGAGGTTTTAATACTTGAACGACCAGGCCCGCTCATTTTGGACCGAGCGCATGCATAAAAATTTATAAGATTTCCAATCTGGGTTTTTCAGACCAGAAATGATGATATATATGCCTCAACTTCTTACTAATACTTTGCCTTCTCTGTAATCCACCACTATTTAGTTAAATCCTCAGCTGTATTATTATTAGCAGTAAAATCCTCTTCATTAACGACACGGTGAGAAATTAGATTTATGTAAACCATTAGTAGAAGCTGGTTGCATTTGTCGGTGCTTGCTAAATCTCCCACTCAAGCAAGTTTCTTCATTATTCATTTCTGCTTATAACAACTTCATAAGAATCAGTGGGTTTAACTTAAGACAATTGTATACACTTACATACCAATAAATGCCTACACATGCACTTATCTTTGTGAGGTCTTCAAACTTGTAGTGCACCCTTGACTGCATCCAAGGTGTTTATAAAGCTAGAATGATTGTACATTAAATACCAAATATACAAAATAAAATGTGTTGTAGATTTTAGCAAGCAACAAATATGTGTACCAAAAAGACTGTTAAACTGATGGATGCCGATATAACCAATTCGAGGTATAAAATGTGTTGTAGATTTTAGCAAGCAACAAATATATGTGTACCAAAAAGACTGTTAAACTAATGGATGCTGCTCTAAGCGATTCAATACCTCGACGACGGAAAGAGCAAAGGGATCTCCATTCTTCAGGTCCATCTTGCAAATATCAGCTCATACATGAAGACCACTCGAAAGAAAAAGCACAGCATCAGCATGGCGGATTACTTTATTGCCTTGCTTACTGTCAGCTACCTGGCTTAAGGTTCCAAGTACAGGAAAATTCATAGCATCAGCATGGCAGATTACTTTATTGCCTTGTTTACTCTGTCAGTTAGCTGATGGATTACTTTACTGCCTTGCTTACTCTCTGTTGCATGGTTTAAGGTTCCAAGTACGGGAAAAGGAATAGCAGCATGATGGGTTACTTTATTGCCTTGTTTACTGTCAGTTACAAAACTAACAAGTAACGTGTGCTACAACAATCTTTTTTGATCAGTTTGAACTTTGGAGTAATCAACAGTAGTAAATTGTTGGTCTAATCTAATATAGGAGCTTCCTTCCAACGATTTTGATTGCTTTTCAACACCATAGCAACATCTTTTTTCCATAAGGACTGCATTCTTTCATCAAAATAAAGGAAATAATCATAAACAGTACAGATGATGCAAGAACGTTTCTACCAGCAAGCTTAGGTCGTCAAACAAGTATAAAAAACTATATATTCTGTCAAATCTAATAAAGAAAATAGATAGCTCACTGACAACAAAATATTGCTGAAAGTAAAAAGATGCCATTTCCAATGTACCCACTGTTCATACTAGGCATTTAGAACTTAGAAGCATGAAGGAAAGCCTTTGAGTTGATCTGTTCCTAGAAAGACTGATTCACCACAGAGATAATGAAAAAGATTCACCGCAAAGAAAATGAGAGGCCATCTCGTAGATTTATGTACCTGAGACAAGCACATCTAAAGCACACACATGAGGTGGATTCGATGCTAACTCTAGACCTGCAATTTGGTCCCTCTGAATTATGACTCATATGACTTAACTTGGTTAGTCTGCCAAGACAAGGTATTTTTTCAACATATCCCCCAAAAAAACTATGAGAAAATTCCAGTAAATGAGAGATTTGTGAAATAAACAGTAAGAAAACTGATTCGCTGTGATTCAGTTTTTTTTTTTTTTTTTCGAGACCTAGTTGTCTCACTACTGTAGCCTAATTCATCTACCTTATGAATGAAGCTTACCGCATGCTACCTTTTTTCTCAAAAAAAAAACAGTAAGAAAACAACAATTGACTCTCACCGCACCATAATATGGTCGAATATGCTTCATCAGTTATGATGTCAACAGAGTGGAAGTGAGAAACTTCATGCCACAACCAATTGATAAACATTCAATTGTAGCAATGCCACACAAGCAACAAATGACATCATCAACTTACAGAATAGCATCTAATGATGCTTCCAATGCCCATCTATATCTGGGCCATCATCCGTCCTGCTCATTCACATAAATCTCTTCAACATCAACACCATCAGATAGTCCCTACAGAATTGACAACTTAGAGGTTACCACAAAGAATCCATGCATAATAAAGTTCACGTGAAAGTATTTACACGTTGACCTCATTTTCTTTAATGCTGGAACTTCATCCAGTTTGATTATGCATTGTCATACACTACTTGTCTGGGTTGGAATTCATGTGGCTGCCACTCCAATAATCAGAAAGCATTGCATATGTTTGAAATATGAAATTGCAGCACTTGAAGAGCATTAAATTTTATCCAGATGTTGTACTGCCTAATAATTTTTACCCCTCAAGATGCTCCAACATGTTTCTCATCATCTGTCCATTCAGGGCACATGACTTTATTAAGCCCACACATATCTTTTCAATGCCATAATCACAAAATAAAGAAGGTAATACCTACAAGTAAACAAAAGTAACAAAACTTCATAGAATTTTCATAAATGGAAAAATCTTACATAATGAAATTCCACATGATAGCAGTATTGAGGTTCAAGGAGGCGGCTTTTTTACGTAGTGGATTGTGAAGTTGATAGTCTCATCTTTATGAATGTAGTAACAGCATGTCAAAACATCTATGAGGCCTTTAGTTTTTACCAAAATTTATGTTTGATGAAATTGCGCTCAAGTCATTTCTGCTGCATCATTACAGTCCCTTAAATTGCTACTTAAGGATAGACACATTGCAATCCCCAAAGAAGAATCGACACATTGCAATCCCAAAGAAGAATCGACAGGACTAGATCTAGCAGATAAATAATGAAGCAGCATTCTTCCTTATTGACAAACAAAAGCACCACTGTTGTGACGCCCCACTTCCCGTGGGTAACCTATTTTAGAACTACTTTAGCTTTAGCACGCTTAACCCTCTTAACTGTTTGGATCTAGCCACCATCCAAAATGGTATAGCCGAATTAAGAGATTTAATCCTATTATATCTACTATTCCAAATCCTGAGGGGTGTCATATTACTCTCCCTTTTAAGTCCTAACGTCCTCGTCAAGCTCAAGTATACTCACAGGCACCAAGCGATGTGAGACTCATCTCGCTAGCCTTAGCTAACCTTGTGGGGAGCTGCACTCCACCACAACGATTGTCAGCCGGGAAACTGTGCTCTACCCGCTGTATTACCCCTAGCTCAGCCGAGACTCATTTCACACTTTCTGCCCGTGATTATCTCTGATATCAACTGTGATGCCCCGCTTCCCAGAGGGTTACCCATCCCCTCTTAACTTCTTGGGCCTAACCAACATAAAAAATGTTATAGTCGGGTTAAGAGATTTAATCCTATTATATCTTATATATAATGCTATTCCAAATCCTAGGGTTGTCACAACTTTATGTTCAGAGAGAGAGAGAGAGAGAGAGAGAGAGATGGAGATAGATGGAGATAGAGACAGAGATAGTGAGAATGTAACACATTCAGCCTGAATAAATCATGTGCAAACTAATTTCTCTAGTTCATCCAGTATCTTGGCCATTAGGTTTAGTTCACCTCTCACCGCTTTGAGTCCAGACTATTCAAATGTTCTGGAGATCAGAAAAATATACTAGCAGTAAATTTCTACAGGTACATCACTTCTGATCTAATTTCAGCTCCCTCTGCTTCATAATCCATCTAAGCCCTGCACCTGCCAAGTGTGCTCCAATTTCAGCTATAATTCTGAAGTGAATGAGCAATATCCAACTTCAAAATCCAATAATGCCACAGTAATCAAGACATAAGAAACTCCAAAGGAGATCTTACCTTGAGACTTCTCCTACATTTTTTTTTTCATGTTATATTTCTTGAGGACTGTATAAGTTCTACTTGATCAAAAGAAATAGTATCAGTTTTTTGCCAATTGATAAGCTACATCTTACTGTCTAGACTAGCTAGAGCAGCTTTGGGTAAAGATTAGACACATTTGTGGTGGTGATTGGCCTGCCTTCAATCTTTTTTCTCTGCAACATGCGCGCAAAGAGAGAGAGAGGGAGAGAGAGAGAGAGAGAGAGAGAGAGTACAACTACAACCTAAAATAGTTACTGGATCTTCGTAGCTTCTGTTTCCTTTTCTTTTTTAGGGGGTCTACATTTCGTTAAGATAGCAAAGCAAAGTTAGATAAGAGATGTAGGCTAGGTTAATGGAGAAAACGGAGTAAGCCGCTTTCACCGCATGATTTCCAGTTATTTTGTATATTAGGAGTGAGAAAACCACTGTTACAGCCTTACCTGACCTGGCCCCACATCCACTTTAACAACCCAAGACAAATGGAAGAACCAAGAAATAATTCTACAATCAAATATGATGTCTGCTCTCACCTGAGTGGGAAGAGGAAAGACAATGATGTAGGCAGCGCGCATTAACCTCGATCTCGTCTCTTGATCTCCAAATATATCCATGAAATATAGCACAGGGAAACACCAGAAATAAATAGAAGCAAAAATCATGTCAAATGAAAGAAAAGAAACCTAATCTGTGCACCTACTGATCCTACCTTGTGGAAAGATGACCATATGATGTTTTACTGAAAGAACCCTAAGAAGTGATCAAGAGCCCGAAACAAACAAGAGATGAGCATTGCCCTCGCCTGAGATGGCGTTCCAGGAAAGATGGAGTAGGCAACAAATTGCATCCCTTGGAGTCCCGCATATTTCATGAACGGATCAAACAGTGGAAGCATTATCAGCAAATAGAGATCAAAATCGTGTAAACTAAGAGAAGAAGAAAACTAATCTGTGGAGCTATGAATACAGATAACAATCTGAATCATATGATGATCTACCGGAAAAGAGAAAAAACACCTGAAAAAAGAACAAGAATGAATGGAATCAACAGCGATAGCTCTCATCTGAGATGGCGTGCCAGGAAGAAGATGCTGTAGCCTAATATATCTTGATCACCCCTTAATTTCATGAAAAGATCAAACAGAGAAAACATTAACAATGAATAAAGACCAAGATCATGTTAAATAACAAAAAAAAAAAAAAAAAAAAACCCCCAAAATTGATCAAGAACTAACGTAATCAACAACGATTACTCTGACCTGAGATGGCGTGCCTGGGAAAGGTAGGCGATGAATCACATCTCTCGATATCCCACGGATTTCATGAAAAGATCAAACAGAAACACATTAAACAACAAATATAGACTGAAGTCATGTTAAATATAAGAAATCTGCGAAAAGGAGAACGATCTGGACCAGATATGACGATATACCCAAAAAAAACCCTAATTAAAAGGATCAAGAATGCAGGGAAGATCGACGACAAATGATCGATACCCTAATGTAATCGGAACTAACATTTTCTACAAGCAAATGCAACGATTTCTCTCACCTGAGAAGAGTTCTTAGAGCACGACGCCCTCTCCAACCCCTTCTCGCTTCTTCCTCTCTCTCTCTCTCTCTCTCTCTCTCTCTCTCTCTCTCTCTCCCTTCGTCTCCTTTCCTCACTCTCCTCGCTCCCTCCCTCTCTCTCTCTCGCTCTCTTTTCGTCGAGCGAGTAAAAACTCTCTCCCCGCTCTGTTTATATAGTAAGCGATACGACCGTTGAAGCTTCAGAACACGTGACAACGCACGTGGCGCGGCGCTCCCAGAATAACTAGGATTACGATTGCATGGTAATATATTTTAAAACATGGTAATATTTTACCAATAAATTTCTCAGCTAAGCAGTTTTTAATCTATAAATGCTATCCGAACACTCTTTATAGAAGCATACATTTTACACCTTGAAATTCATATTTTAATTTTTTAAAATTTAGTCAAAAAATTTAATAAGACAAGTAAACTAGCGTGGACTACGAGAAAACTGGGATGAGTCATGAGTAATTACTCTAAATTTTATAAATAAGCAGGTTTTATGAATTAGATAAAAAAACAATTTAAGTTAACCGCTTTGATACCAAATAACAAAATTCATTGTTCCATAGCTAAATAAGTGATCATAATAGTTAAATTCAATTGTATTGCAAAAAAAAATATTTAGTAAAGATTCTAATTCGATTGATAAAAAGACTTACATTAAAAGAGAATAGAAAGAAGATTAGCTTTTGTATAGTATAAATTCTTATTCTAACCTTTATCAAACCTCTAACTTAAGCATGAAGCGGTAACATATTCGATTCGTTGATAATTTTAGTTCTTACTGCACTAAAATCGAATAAATTATGTAGAAAACTACAAACTTTGATTCATCGAAAAGAAGATCTCTTCATTTGGTTTAGAACTATTGAAAAGTTAGTGTTATTTAGATAGATGTTCATAGACAAAATTGTATAATATACCAACTCATGTTAGTAATACTTTGCTTGGAAATCAACAGTTATTTCATTTTTGAGTTTTATTCTGTCAACAGCAAAATACAATTTTTTTGAAAGGAATAAAATTGAGGTGAGTGGATAAAGTGCGAGGAAGATTTTGTAATGTAGCAAAAATTTAGGCCGTGTAGTTTGCCATCAAAGCAGCAAAACTCAAGAATATGTGTAAATGAGTGTGGCTGGAAACAGATTGCAATCAAATAGTTGAGAAACAGAGTCTCCGAACCGGCATAGACACTGCGAAATCCTATTATGAACATTCACCATGAATTAGAGGACAAAAATAAAATAAAAATATTTTGAATTTTTTATTTTGCATATTTTTTAACAACGATTTGCACTATCTATAATTTATAATTTATAATTATATAATAATAATTTTAAATTAATCCTCCTAATTTTGTTCATCTAGCAAACTTACCTCTATTACCGACTGTGGGGCCCAATTTCTTTATTACTCATCTCCTTCTCTTGAAACTACTATGGTTTAAAGATTGGGTATATATAAGTGTACACTCCCATAAGGGATAAGGGGTATATATCCTACATCCCACTCCATCTTGAGATGGATATTCACTCCACAACAAAAAATGAATATCCATTCCAAAATAAGGTGGGGGTGTAAGATGTACACCCCATAAGAAGTATACACCTAGCATCACCCTTAAAGATTATGTCATTTTGCTTTTTGTCTCTTCGATAGAAGAGAATTTTAAGATAGTTTATCGTTTTTCATTTCATCTGGTCGGCTTCCGTGCACCTCTTTTAAACTTTTTAAAATTTAACTTCAAATTTTATTTCTCTTTTATCTAAATTCCGTACAAACTTTCTTCCACTTCCATCATCCCACTTCTCTCGGCTGTCTATACTAATTTTTTATTATATTTTGCTTCCTCTGACTATTTTGTAAGCCCAAAGTTTCTATGGACCGAGTCCATCATGCGTCAGGCCGGGCATGATAAAAAGGTCTAAACCTCTCTCCAATCTCTCGCTCACTCTCTCAACTCTTTTCTCGGGTGAGTTGAAGCGAATTTAATGGCTCTGCTACTGTTATACTATGGTGTTCTCCATTTGAAGATCCCTTCAAAAACACTAGTGAGATCATCGTCGTCGTCAATCAGAAGCCCAAACATTAATAATTCTCGTGCTCCTCCTCCGCGCCTCTCGGGGGAACGAGCATCGGCGCCGAAAAGATGCTTAAGATGTGGCGCACTCTACTGGGATAAGGACAACTCCCCCATGGCTTGCTTCTTCCACGGCCACACAACAGGTACTCGTAGGGCTATTCTGTGGCGATCTCGTGTATTTCACTCTATATTAGTAATACAGTAATAAGCTTATGAGCTGATGATAAAACAAAAAAAAAAAAAAAAAAAAAAAAAAAAAAAAAATGGAAAACAAGAATGCAAGTACTCCTGGAGTGGGCATAGCATCTGGGATTGAACTCGACAATTGTTTTTTGTTTTGGCCTAACACTTTCATGTTTTCAGAGTAATCCTTAAAAGCAGGAAACGTAATCTTCTTTACCTAAACAACAAAGCTGAATTAAGTTCTTATCCAGGCAGGTCATCTTTGCCATGATCAGTTACTTAGTTAATTGCACAGGAGAGAGAGGGCTGTTCTCCCTGGCGCCGCCGCACCAAGGGATCGACGGCGAGTGGAGCGATAAGAGCGGGATTATTGTATACCGGTGGAACGAGAAAGGGAGCAGGCCCAACACAGAGAGTGTGAACTGGAAGAAGAGATGGAGCTGCAACGCAGGATCTTATGATTAGGAGCTTATCCTTGTTTTACGACGGTTCGCATTTACTCTCTCTCTATGTTTGCTATCAAGTTCACATCAATACTCTGGTATACTTTTGTAGCTTTTAATGTTAACTGTGCCCTGTGGTCGTGATGCTTAACGCTAGTAAGTTAATTGACACGGTAAACTTCAATTTTCCGTCACAATTGGGGTCGGCGGCTGTAAGCGCCATCCGGTTTTCTCAAAGTCGAACGTTCGGATGAAATCAGGTCTCAACGTACAATCTCCTCCCATCCATCATCATTTCATTTTGCGACAACTCATATACACACAACACCACCGCAATCAGATCATATCAGAAAAATGGAAAAGTAAAACTAATCAGGACGATTATGACGAAGATGAGGGGGCGGCGGGATCGACGACGAGGACGGTGCGGAAGGACTGGTGGAGGCGGCGGAGGGTGTCCTGGTCGCGGGTCCACTCGGGGTTGGGCGCGGTGACGAAGTGGGCGTAGAGCTTATTGCGGGCGCAGGTGACGGAGATCAGGCTGTGCGCGCCGGCGCCCTCGATCTCGTAGTCGTAGTAGAGTTGGCCGCGGTCGTCCCTGCGCTCCCGGGATCGGACGGCGTCGGCGCCGGCTATCTGGTCCTGGAGGCCGACGTCGGAGAGGGCGAGGTTGTTGAGGACGGCGTCGACGGGGGCGAGGGCGCGGAGACCGGGGAGGAAGGTGAGGTACTCGCGCTCAGAGCGCTTCTTAGGATTGAAGAACTCGCTGTCGGTGCCGTTCGTGCCCTTCTCGACCTTGGAGACGAGGCGCTCCTTCCACCCTGCGGGGACCTCGTACGTGTACTCCGCCGAGTCCTTCTTGCTCGCGTTCCCGCCGTAGCCGCCGTAGTTGGCGGCGCTCGCGGCGGTGCCGTAGTAGATCTGGAAGGAGAAAGAGGGATCGGCGGCGGCGGCGGCGGCGAGGGAGGAGGAGGAGGAGGAGGGGGAGGAGAGGAGGAGGACGGAGGCGGCGAGGGCGGAGGCGAGGGAGGAGGAGAAGGGTTTGGTGTTGGTGTTGGTGTTGGTGTTGGGGGTGAGGAGGGGGAGGGAAGGGTGGGGTTTGGGGATGGGGCGGGCGGAGGTGTTGGAAGGGGTGGAGAGGAGGGCGGAGGGGAAGGAGAGAGTGGCCATGGTGGGGGATTTGGGGGGCTGCGGGGTCAATGGGTTTTAGGCTCGCTTGTGATGGAGAAAGGAGAGGATTGGATTGGGGGTGAGGTGAGGTGAGGTGGGCGAGCTTCTTGTTATCCACAAAACAAAGTGGGGGAACTTTTGCAGGAACAGACGTTCGAGATTTTGACGCGACAAGTACCACATATATCCCAAAGATTAGTCCTACAACCAAAAATTAGTACAATTTTCAGATAACTTATTAATGGAGGAGTATAAGATTTTTTTTTTTTTTGAGAGAGAGAGAGAGAGAGAGAGAGAGAGTTACACCTAATTTTAATAGCATTGTGTTTTTTTTATATATAAAACTTCGCTTAGTGGATCTACATTAATGTTGGGCCATTCTACATGGTGGAAATTTCAAAAGAAGGTATGCTATATATTTGTTCTTAGAAACTTCACATTTTTATATTTTCATTGTTTATGACATGATTGGTACACAATTGTGTAAAGTGAGCTGCTGTCGTTGTATGGGCTTGTTCACTCTGGGCTTATTTGTTGTGGGCTTCAACTAACATTATTGCGGCCCACAACTCTAAATTACACAGGCCACAAAAACTTGGGATTCAAATCTCAGTGAACCACATTGGGGACCAGGCCACCCACCCTACAATTCAACCAACTTTATTAGTGGAGAAACTGAATAGCAATTCGGGGAGAGGCCGGGAGTTGAACATTTGTAGGAATCCGAATCATTGTTGGCTGCGCTGCCGACGCTCTATTATAAGATAGCTGTTGGATTCAGGTGCCTAATTTGATGGTGATCCGATTCCCTCCTGCGTAAGATTCGGTCAAAACACACATTCACACACACACTACAGCATTCTTTCGAATGAATTGCATAGCTGTAGCAAGATTAGTTCAAATCTTGCTTCATAGAAAGCCCGCAAATTTAGAATGGCCACAAAACGCAAACCGTTAAACAGTAACCGCTCCAGCCATCTGCGCTATAAAACCCTCCCTAATCACCCTTTCATCCCTCAGGCAAGCAAACACACCCAAATAATAAAAGACTCCCTTTCTCATCTCCGTCGAAGGGAAAAAAAAAAGACAATGGAGATGAAGAAGTTTGCCTCTGCAGTCCTCGTGGCAGCTGCCTCGGCCACCGTGGCCCTCGCCACCGATGCCCCGGCTCCTGGCCCTGCCAGCGCATCCTTTGCGGTCACCCCTGCTGTTGGCGCTGCGGTCGGGGCCTCTGTTCTCGCCTTCTTTGCTTATTACCTCCAGTAAACCAAAAATTTGAAAGAAAGAAAAGAGAAATGTATGTTGAGAAACTTTAATCCTTTTTTCTTTCTTTCTTTCTTTATATTCTAGCTTGATTTGATTCCTACCTCTTGTTCTTTTAGCTGCTTCGATTTACAAACATCTGGGTAGGATGAGATATATTTGGGTGTAATTTTGTGATAGACATGAATAAAGAAAGGACTCTTGAGATTTTATTGATCTTGCTTTGGCTTTTCGATAATCCAGATCGAGTCTAATTTATTTCCGGAGCTCAGTAAGCGGACTGCCATTTTCATGCGCGCTTCTGCCGTGATTTCCTGATTCTAAGTTCATTTCTAGATCATAAACTTGATTTCTATGTTCTTCCAGCATTACAAGACACACTCTAATATATCTCTCTCTTTCTCGCACTCAAACCTGACCCATTACTAGCCATTAATAATTAGGATATGGTCCAACTAGTTAGCTCGTTAATTTTGGAGCCCATATATGAATTATGAATACTTTCAATCCCGGGCATGAGAGAGCTGAGAAATATAAAAATAAAATTGTAGAGTTAAGTTATTAGACTAAAATATAAGATGTATATATTGAAAGAAAATTCAAAATAAATTTGACTGAAATGCAATGCACGCCAAATTTTAGAAGTTAAAATTTATAATAAAAGCATAGGAGCCAGCTTGTAGGGTAGGGATAGTAGATGGACTATCCATACTTTTTCACCAGTGATGGCGGAAAACTAATACCTGTGGGCTGTGGCGACTCTCTCTCTCTCTCTCTCTCTGAGTCTCCGCATGTCGAAATAAGCTCAAGCGGTATTAATTTCGTCTCCGATCTGCTGTTGCGGAGAGTATTCATCAGCAACGATGGCCTCCGTCCTCTCTCGCAGATTAAACCCGAGCAAGCTCTTCTCGCTAAACTCCCCAAACCCTAACCCTAAACTCCTCTCCGCCGCCCTCTTCCTCTCCGCCGCCAACCTCAACTCTCTCATCATTCCGAAACCCTCACACCCAATCTCTCTCCCGTCCACCTCAGATCCCACTGCCCTCTCTAGATTCCTACTACTATACAAACCCACAAATCCTAATCCTGTAATACTCAGATCCCCTTCCTTTCTCCCCTTTCGATCCCATTTTCTCTGCAGGAACCACTCCTCGACCCCGCCGGAGACCGGCAGCGCCGTCGGAGAGGAGACTCCGGCGGGCGTCGGCGAGCTCCGGCACCAGGAGATCGTGGGTCCCACGGTGGAGCGCGACGCGTCGGCGCTCGCGAACGAGACGCGCCAGGTGCTCGACGCTATGCGCAAGTCCGTGCACGACCTCAGCGCGGCCCTCGCTGTGCTCGGCCTCGCCCACCTCGGGCTCGGCGCATGGATCGCCTACTCGGCGGGGCGCACCGTCGACGCGGTCACCATACAGGGTCTCGCCGCGTTCGGGTTCCCCTTCTCCTTGGCGTTCTTAATGCGGCGGACGCTGAAGCCGATGACGTTCTTCAGGAAGATGGAGGAGCAGGGGCGGTTGCAGATCCTGACCCTCGCGCTCCAGATCTCGAAGAATCTGAACCTCTTGTTCCTGAGGACACGTGTCATTGCGCTGTGCTGCGCCGTTGGAATTGCGGCGGGGTCTCTGGCCGCGCTGTGGCGGCGGCGGCAAGATAGGCTCGCCTCAGGATCTTGATTAGGTAAACTTTTTTGCCTCCCCCCCCCCCCCCTTGTTTTCTAATAATGAATGATGAGATAGATGGTATGAAGATGATGGCTTGCTTGGTATATAAAGAGGATATGTTAATCTCAGTGCTCTTGGGCTCGGATTTACTTGTCAAATTGATACTTTTGATATATCATGTATGTTCCAAAACTCGTTGCGACAACGAACAATCTACTTACTGCTGGTAATTTTTGTTTATTTAAACTGCATTCCGATTTGCTGCTATCCAAAAAAACATCTCGGATAAGAGGCCTAAATTTGTTGAGCATACTTTGTTAAGATGTAGTATTCAGCATTGATTAACTAGTTCCTTCATCCATCATCTTTATTAGTTAGTAGTTGATCACATGGGCGGCCTCATAAAGATGACATCAATGATCAATTAGTATTCAGGTCGTTTTGCTGTTCTATTAATCTCGTGAAACATTTCTAAGTAGAAGAGAATGTACATAGGTGAGGAGCGGCCTTACTCTGTTCAGTTCTATCTTTGGCTGGAGTTTATACATATATTTGAATTGCTCTCTGAAGAATTTTTCTTGTTGCATATATGATTTTATGATCAAAAGTACAATACCATGAAGCGCACGCGCTTGCACACACACATTGTCACTCAGTGCAATGGATTAAGAGAAAAACCATCCGTTGCGTTTTTTTATTTGACTTTTAAACCGTAGCACAACTCCTGCAATCATGGAAACATTGTATTAATTCTTCTCAAGTGCGGTATCTTAGCAGATTTGTCAGCGTCCGCAAATCTGGGTGCCGACATGAGACTCTTTGTCAACCAGATTGCTGTTTCTCTAGATGATACAGCTTCTTCGCCAAATGGCTTTAAAACACCGGCAAGTTCCTCGAGCCTCTCTTGTTCTAGCAGCTTTGCACAGAGTTCGAGGAGAGATTCCAAAGCATCAGCTCTTTGTTGGACGATGTTCAAACTATCCCACTCAACCTGCGTGGTATCTCCGTGCACTAGTGTTAATGTGCTCATTGATGAAGCTTCTTCTATGACCTTTCCCACTTCATCAATGTCAGTTTTTGTTCTTGGGGGGCAGGTTTACTAACAGTCATCATTGGGTCTGCTTCCTTTTCACTCTTCACTGATTTCTCCGCCATCTCATCTTCTTGAACTCCAATTGTGTCAATAGGAACCACCTTTACTGAAAGAGTGCTACTTAGAGCCTTCTTTACTTCTCCAGTACTATTATCACTCAGTAGCTTATCTCTTGGTTGTAGGCGCTGCTCTGTATGATCTTGTTCATTGTTCGAGTGGTCAACAGCGTATATATCTGGTATTTCATCGGTAGAAGCATATGATTGAGTCGTTGTAGCCTGCTCTTTTGCTTCTTCTGAACTCTGCGACTGTTTTTTGGAGTCTCCTCTCTTACTATTTCTTGTGTTTTTGGGAGCTTTACTTCTTTGCTTCTTTTCCTGTTTCTCTTGTGATGTATTGCTTGTAGACTTTATCGGAAGGTAGAATGAAGAGGGACTGCATAGTTCTGTAAGATATGGTTGCAGATAGGGTAGCCTCAATAGTTCTGCAGCCTAGAACATAGGAAACTATCAAATCAGTAAAGTGTGGTAGGATTTAATTTACTTAAGGACATTAAAGTTTTTAAGACTTACAGTGGGCCTGTGCTCTGGATTCTTTCTTAGCATGCATTTGATCAATTGCTTCCTGTAATACATAAGCAGCTCATCTATAATAATAAAGCTGGATTGATACAATGATTGAAAGCATCAAAACCTAATATTTTAGGTGAGGCGCTGTAAGTAAATTGTTGTAAAAAATGAGTTTGATCTATTTGCATCAGAATATTTACAATTCTGGTGAGTATGTGGTGGGCATCGGGGAAATGGAAGATCTGTTTATTTTGTTAACCAGTCCTGCTATGTCCTGTTTGAAGATATTTATATCAGTAAAGCCAGAAATCCAATCGATTCAATAATTTGTAAAGTTATTGCCTTAGGTCAAAGGAAATGCATATTCACTTACCGAAGCTCGGAACGCGGAGCGATGCGCCAAAATCTCAAACATACAGCAACCTGGAATGTTAGAAAAGATACATGAGAAGCGTATTTTTGATTGCTTTCAGTAGAAAAATATATGGCTGTATTGGAAGATTTTCGGAAATCTCACCCAGGGACCAGATATCAGATTTGTAGCCATAAGGTATGTCTGCTAGTATCTCAGGGCACATATAGTTAGGAGTTCCTACGACCTACAAAATTATGTCGAGAATTGTTGAGTAATAATGATGCTGTGCAGTTAAAATAATATTCATACTGCAGGTTGTCTCGCAAAAGTTTAGCTTCCTTAGATACGTCTGTCTACCGGTGAACACAAGTAAAAATAAAATAAAATAAAAAAACTATAAGACGTAAAAGGGACATGCTGTACCGAAGAAGTAAGGTCTTCGGCGTTGAGCAATTTGGCTAGCCCGAAGTCTCCTGTGTTACAGCGATGAATGCGGTTTGGTATTCCATGATTTCGTCATTACAAATTATATAAGGTTAGGTGCAAATTGTATGATGAAGCATATCTCACCGAGCCGGATATTGCCGTCCTTTGTTAGGAATATGTTAGAGCACTGCAACGAAATACAAAAGTAATCATCAATCACAACGCACGCCGCCAAGTTGTTAAGTTGTTTGTGCATGTGAAGTGTTGCTAATAGCCGGTTGTTACCTTGAGATCGCGATGCAGCACTCGATTGGAATGCAGATAATCGACGGCCAAAAGTAGCTGGGCCAGCCATTTGCAGACCCTCTGTTAAGAGACAGTAAGGAGAGGTAGAGATAGATCACAGTTACGTACAGGAGCCTGAGAATAGGTAGAATGGTATTACCTCTTCTGAGAAGGGTACTCCTCTGGCCTTCTTTATCTTCTCTGCGCTGTGGGATCAAATGCTAGAATTAGAAGACATATTAATTAATTATTATATGTGGAAGAATAGAAGGAAGATGTGATTCTTCAAACAGCATAGCATACATGTCACCCCCTTCGCAAAAACTTGTGACTATGCACACAGAATTGCCCTGGACAGAGAAAGCCATATATTAACCCGAAAACTACGTTACTAATTCAAACATTATAAAATAAACGTACTATAGGTCCCTTTCTATTTTAATTACCTCCTCCACCCAGCCGTCCTTGTACTCCACGATGTAGGGGTTGCTCAGACTCGCCATCAGAGCCATCTGCATGTGTGCCATCGACCCAAAATTTGACGGTTACGATTCTTCTAAAAATTAGAACAGCAGCAGGACTTAGTACTACTACCTCTTGGTAAGCTGTGCGTTGGAACTTCTCCGTCTGCTTCGTTAATCGTATCCTCTTCAACACATACCTAAGAAAATAATAATAATAATAATAATAAGAAACATAGAAAAAAAAAAATTGATCTGAGAACATCAAACGAACACGCATTGATCAAATCGAACGGCCCAAAAGGAAAGAAGGACGAGAGAGATGGACGGCTCAGTCACCTCTTCCGGTCGGCCTTGTGGAGCACGAGAAACGCGGCTCCGAAGGATCCTCTCCCGATCTGCTCCAGCACCTCGTACTTCTCCTCTCCTCCTCCCTCCTCCATCCTCTCTTCGTATCCAATGGATTTCCTCACCATTCTAATATAAGAAGAATAAGATATATATATATATATATATAGAGAGAGAGAGAGAGAGAGAGAGAGAGAGAGAGAGAGAAAACATATAGGACTCACAGCTTAGGAGCGGGGTAGAGTTAATTAAACATGTAATGGCTATCACGAGGGAGCAATGAGGAGAGAGAGAGAGAGAGAGAGAGAGAGAGAGAGAGGTAGAGAAATGATCATAATAATGGCTTCGTGTGAAAGCGAGAGAACGAAGAAGCATGGCGCAGAATAGGAGCTTCTTTCAATCCTTCATTTTCTTCTTTTCTCATTGCTTTTTGATTTTTTGATTTCTTTTTTTTGGCTTAAAGCGGGGATGGAGTATTTAAAATGGAAGAGAAAAGAAGGGACGATGAAAAGTTGTCGTGGAGCGGAGGAGGGGTTTGCTTGCGATTTGAGCGTGAGAGGTGGGAGAATGATTTGCTTTGATAGGAAATGAGTGGTTGTTGGGGAGTCGGTGTCCGTTGGATCAGATGATTTGGACTTTTAGGAAGCGGATCGGCCGTGGATGTTGCAGCTTGTATGTTTGGTTCACTTGTGGTGGGGTTCGGACGGTGGGAGTTCGTTGTTGAGGCGGATGCTTCTTTGGCATGTAATTATTATTATTATTGTAACCAAAAAGAAAGAGAGAGATATGGGATCAATCCTAAATAGGCAATATCAGGACAAGAACAATATTAAAAGATATTTGGCCCAAATTGGAGAGTTACTGCGGCGACTCCTTTATCCAGGGTAAAACGGGTAATAACAAACATTAGTCGGTGCTAGAGCCGGAAATAGATTAAATTTGCCCCACCGTAATACAAATCTAGTAAGATGCTAAAGAGCCAATTATGACTTGGTTTTGAAACGTGCAGGTCAGCCATCAACGTCGAATATCTTTCCCTTATCTCCAACCCCAACTCATGTCCTCACGTCCAGCGTGACCATCCAGCATAACATTTTCGTGGGGTGCAAAAAATAAAAAAAAATAAAAAAAATAAAAAAAAAAATCACACATCAATTTAGTTTAATGTTTTTTTTTAAAAAAATCATAAATATTGATAAACAGTTTGGAGCTAGAATCAAGAACAGCTACAACGAACACATAACTCTGGAAGCAATACGACCCAATCTTAGCATGCACAAATAGAAGCAAAGTTGATGAATGCTAGAACACATTGCAACAAGAAAAAGTGATCCAGCTAATTCAAAGGGCTACTAAAAACAAAAGCCCAAAAGTCACGGCTCATATATACTGAACACTCAAATGAGTGGAAGAACAAGATATTTGAACTGCCAGATAAAACATTTACCAGATGAGCGAAGATGCTACAATAAGAAAGCCTTCCGTGCAGTGAACCAGTTAGAAGCGGGCACATAATAGAAAGCCCGTATTTTCGTCTCTTTGTTACGTAAGCCATCTGATGTGTCAATTGATAAGAAAGAAAGTTACATTGACAGCCCTGTAATAAGCTGCTAAGTAATGTTTCCCCCTTTTGGTCTGCTTCCTTCCGTGCCTCTGCCATGCTCTCTGAAATTCTTCTTCTGTGGGCTCGCGAGTAGCCTGTCCACTGCACTTAGATGTAATGGATGAGATTATTGAGTCAAACTGCTCTTTCCTTTGTTTCCTGTGCTGCGTAATGGCAGCAACCAGATCCATTCCTGCCCACTTCTTTGACCTGCAAAGGGTAAAAATTATTACTTAGGTTCATAATAATTCTAGCAATCACTATTTATCCTCTCAAAAAAGAATGTTATCTAGAAACGTCGCAGACCAAGCATGCTCGTAGCGGGAGAACTCACTTTGCTCTTCTCACCAGAGGATCAATTGGTGGTTTAGTTTTAGAAATTTTTTTTGCTCACTTCTTGTTTGCTTTTGTTGTTTTAAGTTCTCCTGCAGATTAAATACAATCAATTTGATTAACATAAAGCATAGTACAAGACGTGATTTTCAAAACAAGCAATCCATCTATTAGCACAGGAAGTCCGTAAGAGATTACTAACAGCAAGACTAGAAGATTACCATGCAATCATGAGATTCTATTCTAAATAATCAGGAGATTGTTGGCTGCCATTTTGGAGACGAAGTGGAAATTTTCTTGCTTTATTGCTCACTTTAATTGGGAACTGAGTCATACTACAATTATGAACCCCGAGTGATGGGTATTGATTAAGAAAACATACCTCTGGCTATCGCCTCATCGATAATATCCTTAAATCCATGTGAATCCAATTTGGGATCAGAACACAGCATCGAACAGAAAAGCCTGATATAAGAAGAGCAGTGTCGACGAAGATACTTAAGTACAACAAAAATATCACAAACTACCTCGAGCAACAGGTCAAACTATATATTCTTCCATCTTATTTACCTTCTCATATTTCCCTTGAATCTTTTGAAAGGAGCCTTTAAATCCTTCTTCTCAGAATCTGGTCCCCTATAGTTGGCTTCAAATTCTTCAATATCAGCCTCAGTGACCTGAGGGAGATCAAGAAATAGTTAGTTACAGCTAAAAGCTAGCAGGCGATAGTCAGTAAAATTTAGCTCTTGTGAGCCATCCGGAGCAGCTAAACAAACAGAACCTTTCTGAACATCGATCTGAAAAACTGCTGCAGATTCTCAGCAGCTTCACTAGAGAAGGCCTGATCAGTGTGGAAAAAAAATAAAATAGGATCCCAAGGACGTGAGTGATTTAAGCAGATTGAAAGTTTGACATATTATGACATACAGCATCATCAACACAACCAGTTTGATCATATATTGCCCGTTTCTCCTCATCCCAAGAACTGATATTACATTCTGTAAAATCTAAAACTTTTCTTTGGCTTCCTGGGTTAAAAAAAATCAAAAAATCAAAAAATCAGCCAAACGAGCAAAATGAGTTTTTTTTTCTTTTTTAAAAAAAGGGGGTTGGGAGGGGGGGGGGGGGGGGGGGGGGGGGGGGGGGGGGGTGTTTGTTTGAGAATTATGGAGGATGGAGGTGCAAGGCCAATTTGTAGTATGCCTTCTTTGTTTCCTGTTGTGAAGCTGTTCTCTCGATGCCAAGGATCTGTAGGAAACCAAGTTCAAGTCGGTGAGCCTTGCTTTCTAATAAGGGATGATATTAGATTCATATTCAAGCCCAGGTTGAGACCTTTGAATAGACCCATGGACATGTTCAACGAGTTTCTCCTAAAGATACATGCCGCTGACCATTAGTTTTAACTTATCAAGTGTTCATTTGAGTAGTATATAAAAACTAATCTTCAGTCTCCATTATATACTATATTTGGCTAAATGTTCATTGTGCGTATAAGAAGCCATTGAGACAATACAGCATCAAATGTAGGTTCGCCATTCTAGAACCACTTCTCCAAATTTGTCTAACATATTCCATAAAAGAAAGAAAAAGGAAGAAAAAAAAAAAAACCTAATCTAATTCTGCGGGGAATGACAGACCGATCTGCTTAACAAAAGTTGATGGAATTGATCAATTATCAGTAACCCATTAATCATACTAATTATTGTTCTTTTGTTTGCATTCGATTATCCAGACACCTTATCATGCTAAGCTTTAGATTGAACCACACTGAAACATGAAGATTACACTTAAGAATTCTAGACTTATTGATAAGAAAGATAAGACTACATTATTTCCCAGAAATTGATGTATGAATTCTCTTCCTCACACTACCCAGCATGGTTGTTCGAAAACACCATTGCATAAGATTTCTACTAATTTCAAAACTTTTTGTCGCATAGGCAGAATTTACTACTCAAGTGACTTTTTGTCATAAGGATATATCCTCAAACTATGTTAGATGTATTCAGCATTATAAAGGTGTTAAAAAAATAACGAACCCACAAAATTTCCCGGTCGATCAAAATATGCATGGTAGGAATCAAAAGTAATCTCCTCAAACCGCGAATTCGAGTAGCAGGTCCATCTTTGTCCCAATTCTCAGTTCCAAGAGAGATTCGGATTCACGGAAAGAGATTATTACATTGAACTACCAACCATACCAAATCAAATTAGGGGAAAAGGCTAAAAGATACATCGACGTACGGAGAAAGAAACAGGAGATGAAACGAATCAAGTAATGATTAAGGTAAGCAATTCTCCCGCCGAATCAACCAAAATCTTATTCCACGAGTCGAATCACAATAGAGAGTGAATCAACACATGAGAGAGATCAAATCGATCCCAAAAAAGAGATATAGAAAGAAAAAGATCGAGAAATTGATCGGAATTATACCTCGTAGAGGCTCTTCTCTGCATCCATGGATTCTTCGTCGCCGACCTTTTCTCGATGTTGTTTCTCTTCGCATTTGATCTCTTCTTGCGCTCCATTTCGCGCGAGAACGAGAAGGCGATCGATTGGAAGGAAAGAAACAAAAAATGTTTAGTTCGAAGGGAAAAAGAGTGAGGGTTTGCTCTTTTATATTCAGGGGCGGTGGGTGAAAAATCTCCCGCCCCTTTTCTCGCTTGAGAGCAGTTCGCGGGTCGGGAGTGTTGAGATTCGTGCCGCGATTGTTTTCGGATTCATTGACTCGCGAACCGGGTCGGATCAAATCGTTCGTTGTTCGAATCTCCATCTGGAGAACCCGGTAATGCGGATAAAGCGAAACTTGAACTCGCATATTGTACAGTAAAGTCGGTGACCAAATACCATATACTACAGACTTTATAATTAATCCGGTTGTGTGGCACGGGCACCTCTCCTTTGCCAACTAATAAACAGAAGTCGGCGACTTTGTATTAATTTTTGCCGTGTTTTTTATTATAGTCTTGGAAACAGATGAATAGTATTTCTTCAAAATAAAATAGAAATAATCTGGAAACACCTTATGAATTTGGTGGCGAAGCATGTTGTTTGGTTGATATGCACCTTTTTGACAGAAATTCATGTGGGAATAGCACGTCCATGAACAAATATTTCTAGTGGAGAAAACACTTTATGTGTTCAAATATAAAATAAAAAAATAAAAAATCGATTGCATCGGGAGAGAGACAATCACTGAAAATCAAAAAGAAGGAAAAATAATCAGAGAATAGAAAATAGAAACAAAAGAAAATTATTAAAATTATCTTATGGTAAATTACAGTGATGCTCCTTGAATTTGTCTTCATATTGATATTTAATAATGAATAAATAGCACTTACATTTCTTAATATTATTGTTAACACCATTGTTATCGCAAGCGGCTTTCACTTTTATTTTTTTTAAGAAAAAGGTAGCAAGCTATCCGCTTTATTCAATACGAACATAAATTAGACAACAAGAATGAGACGGTAAGGTCTCAAAGAAAAAGGGAAGAAAGCATGCGAAGGAAAAAAAAAAAAAAAAAAAACCGTATACGGGCCCGCCTTGAATAAAGGTCCTGTTTACAGGTCCACCTACTGCGCAAGCTCACTTCTGACCCACGTCACAGCGAAGAGGGAGTTAGAGTTGGACTGCTGGAAAACAACCTTGTTTCTGGTTTTCCAAATCACCCACCAGTTTGCTGCAAGATAGGTAAGTACCTCAGCCGCCTCCACCGGACTTCCTCCACCCGTCTACTCCTCCCACGCCCCTCTAACATTGACCCATAGTTCCTGGAAACCAGCAATCCTGTCGCCCATCCTAATCACGAAACGTAAAAACACACACCTTGTGAACAGATGGTCGACCGTTTCGAGACACGACCCGCAGAGCACACAAAGATTGTTACCGGTCCAACCCCTTTTTTGAGATTATCTGCCGTGAGCAACCGATTCTTCAAGGCGGGCTAGATAAAGATCTTAACTTTAGACGGTATTCACAGCCTCCACAAGTAGGGGGCGGTAGAGTCTAAGAGCCCCTCGTTGTTCAGGAACGAGTAAGTCGACTTGACTGTGAAAAAACCTTTCTCATGCCACCTCCAGACTACTCCATCGCCCCTGAACCCCGGCGTTGTTGCACCCACAAGTCCCTTCAATATTTGCACAAGGGGCTTGCCCCTCTGATCTCACGTACTAGCCTCTCTTAAAATTTTACGCCACCTCCATTTGTTGCAATCGAAGCATGCACTCACAGATTCTGATCCGCTTCCTTATAACACCGCTAAACAGCTCGGAACATAGGGATTGCAACGCCATCTCACCGCACCATATGTTAGACCAAAAGGTAATAGTACTTCCGTCTCCTAAAAGGTAGGAAATCCCTCATTTAAAGACCTATCTGATACTGAGGACGTTCCTCCACCATTGTGATGCTGGCCTAAAGGAACTCCCCTCCCACAGCAGTATCCGCAAATCAGTTTATTCCACTGTAAATCAGTAGCCGTACAGAACTTCCGCCACCATTTGCAGAGTAAAGCCTCATTCATTGCCTGCAGACTCAGGATACCCAAACCACCTTCTAATCTGTTCCTACACACGTTATCCCAAGCGACTAGTCGTCCCCATCCGAGGGATCTCAAGGAGCCAGCCCAGAAAAAATCCCTTCTGAGGGCCTCGATACGGTTAGTGACCTATTTTGGGGCCTTAAAAATGGAGAGAAGATAGAGGGGCAAGTTGGTGAGAACAACATTAACTAAGGTGAGCCTACCCCCTTTAGAGAGCAACTTAGCCGGTCATCCCTCGTTTCTACTATGAATCTTCACGATAACACCTCGCCACACCTCCTTCCTGAGGCTCTTATTAGACAATGGCAGTCCGAGGCATTTCGTCAGGAACGCCCACCTTGCAGTCCAAAATGGTCGCTAGTCTACACCCATTGTTCTGGTGCCTGCCGGTGTAGAACAACTCTGTTTTCTCCTTATTCACTTTGAGACTGGAAGCCCATTCGAACAGGCACCAGATGAATTTCAGATTCCATAGCTGATACTTTCGGGCTTCACAAAAGAAATGAGTATCGTCCGCGTATTGAATAAGTGACACTTTACATTCCTCCAATGGGCCGAGTCAGCACAAGAGCTTATTTTTAACTGCCTTGTCAGTCAGCCGCGTGAGGCCCTCAACCACCATCAGGAACAGATAAGGAGAAAGGGGGTCGGAGTAGCCGCAAGGTGATCAATACGAAAATCGAATGCCTACCTCTTGTGAAACCGACGTCGCAAAAATCGTCCAAAAACTCCTTCGGAGTAGCTCTGTGGACATTGTGGACCAAAACGCGACGGAAATAGGCCACCGAAGAAGAAACGTCGCACTGCGCCGAATCGCCGAAGCCGTCGATGCCGCGCCCTCCAAAAATTCCCAAACTACTTCGCAAGATGCAGCACAATATGAGGATCAACTTTGCTAGAGGGCTCTGTTGCAGAGGAGCTCGGGAAAATGGGCTAAAGGCCCAAGAAAGGAGCCTATTTATAGGCCCCCACCAAAAACAATCCAAAAGTCCACATTATTGGGCTTTCAGGACCAATTTTCGGGCGCCCGGGGGGTTTCGGGCGCAAACAGTGCCCGAAACTGCCCCCCAGACCCGGCCCGCGACCAACGCCTGGATCACCCAGCGCCCGACACGTGTCCCGAACAGCGGACAGCGTGTGCGGGGCCGCTGGGGATCCGCCGCGTGGCCCGACCCGGGGTCGTGGGGTGGGTGGCGCCCGCCAATCGCCGGGCGCCACGTGGAGCCCAGCGTAAGGTAGCCACCTGCCCCCGCCTGCTCCCGCTGACGCGTGGACCGCGCGCATGTGAGCCAGCCACTCACAGACCGCCACGTGGCCCGCCCCGGTGCATGCGCCAGCCCGCGCGTCTTCGTGGACCGCGGCGCGTGAGCCCGCCAATCCGAGGCCGCCACGTGTCCCCCGCGCCTGGTCCATGCACCAGCGCCCAACTCTGTGGACCGCGCCGAGTGCGCCGGCCAATCAGCGGCCGCCACGTGGCAACCAGCCAGTCCACGGCTTCCCCCATGCACCAAAATGCGCAAAAAATTTTTGGGGGTCCGTTTTTGGGCATCTGAATTCCGAAAAATACAAGTAAATAGCCGATTTTCGACGTTTTTCCGCGCTGAATCCAAATCCAGTCTCGGATTAGCCTAAAACTTTTTCTAAAATTCGGCGAAAGCAGCCGAAAGACAGGCTTGATCCAGAAACCTCACTGAGTCCATCCATCACGTCCATTTGACGCGTTGCGGATCCGACACACCACTAATAGGTGTTCCACTGTGTGAGTCATAGAGAAAACTGCACAGGAATCGAGATCACTACAAACCACATCCGATGTGAAACTATTAGGGCGTCACAATTTGGTCTAATTAAACTTTCACCTATAGTTATTCTATGGTATAGAAACCTCTATCTCAACAATACTACTATAAAGATCTATAAGAACCAAGATATCTCACCCTAATAACTAAATCACCAAAAAAAAAAAAAAACATATTTTAAAGAAAAATAAAATTATTTTTTATTGTAAATATTCACTTTCGTTATTTAATTCATTGTAAATTAAATTGACTCGGACTATATTTTTCAAAATATCATAATTGATATCCGTCGTATGCCAAAAGACAATAATAAAAAAAAAAAAAATTGAGAAAGTAGTGAAAAATAAATTGATGTAATTTTTTAAAGATAAAAAAGTACATAATTTTTCTTAATTATTAATTATTTTTATTTGACCGTCCAATATTTTAACTTTTTTTAAAATTTTCAATTTATTGAATTTAAATTAACCAATAATATTTTAATTTTAAAAATTAAGTTAATTATTTATTTTAATAAATTTATGATTGCGAGAATTATATAAATTATACTAATAAATCTGTAAAATAAAAAATATATATATATATTTAAATTTTAAAATTAAAGTATCGTTGAATATTTTAAATCAAATAATTTGAAAAATTAAATAGTAAAATTAAAATTTTAAAAAGTTGAACAATCAAATCAAGAAGATGAATAGTTAAAAAAAAAAGTTTGATTAATTTAATTTTTTTTTAATAAAATAAAATAATTATTGTTTCGAAATTATTGATTTATATTACGCAATGAATTAGAGCATCGAAAAAAAAAATTGAACTTCGAAAGCACTATAGAAAATCACTTACAACCAAGGATTTAAGTGCCGTGGCATGGGGTCGTGCCGAAAACTTGCGGGCACAGTACGGCACGGTGCATGCCGAGCCGTGCCGATGAGTGTCGGTCACAAAAAATACATACGTACCGACACATAATAACATGAAATATTTATTTTTTTTAACAATAAAATTTTTTAATTACTTATTATATAGCTTTATCAAATATTTTGAATTTTATTAAAAAAATTACTTAATAAATTTAAAAAAAAAAAATTTAAACTATGCCATCAGCACGATGATACAGTTCGTGCCGATGAATACTTAAATCGTTGCTTACGCCCAAACAAATTCGCCGAAGAGGAAGGGCAATTTCGTCCGCTAATTTCGTAGTACATATGAAACTTGCGGCGCTCGGGGGGCAGTTCACCGACGCGGGTTTCGTCGGAGCGAAATCCGTAGGGGGGCGAAATCGACGATCGAAACCCTAATTATTTGAAAACCTCTCCTTGCTCCCTTTCTATATTCGGAGACGCATACTCTCAAATTTGGTTTTGTTTCTCCTCTCTTTTGTTCCTTCTCTATCGCCTTTCCTTGGATTCTCTAGGGTTTTGGGGACGTTCCCTTTGTGGCGGTCGCCATGGATGGGACGGATCAGGGCGGCGATGATGAGACATTTAGGGCTAATTTCACCACCGAGGGCTTGGCGAAACTTCGGGAGAGGGTGAAGGAGAAGCTGAAGGAGTATATGGGCGATTACACCGATGACACCCTTGTGGTACGATTCCCTCTTATGCTTTTTGATGCGTTTCATGTTGTATTTGATGCGATAAAGTTTAAATTTTCGAGATGAACAGCCACTTTTTTAATTTCCTAGGCTCTACGTAGAAAGCAAGAGGGTTCATGTGGATTGTTGAGTTTCTTTGTGTTGATTCCTTATACCTCATGTTTCAGCGCAGTGTTATGTGATTTCAATTTTTTTCCACATTTTTGCTAACTATTTTTTATAAGATACTGTGAGGTTAACGTGTTCCTTTGTGCATCTAAAGGGATAATGCGGCATTTTTTGATAATTATTTTTTGTAAGATACTGTGAGGTTAAGGTGTTCTTTTTGCAGCAAAATGGATAATGTAACATTCTTTTCTCGAGGGTTTTTTTATTGGTTTCTTCGTAATGGACTTGACGAAGAGAGTTGTTAGGAGTTAATGCTTTAGAATATTAAGTGTGAGGTGCTAGCTAAATCGTATCGAAGTTTGTAAATGAACTGGTAGTTGACTGGGTCACACATACCCTGTCCTTTATGTTTCACTGAATATTTGATTTCCGATAATAATCAATTAGGTGTGTACTTTACTTGTTGCGTAAATAGTTTCTGCCATTGGTGCTTCCCTTAATCATCCTTCGATGATTTGGAAATGCTTACGAGCCTTTTCTCGAGGAAATCCTATCTATGTTCTACTCATTGCGATGCAGGAATATGTTGTTGTTTTGCTCAGAAATGGAAGGAGCAAAGATGGGGCCAGGAAGGAGTTAAATGTATTTTTGGGGGAGGACAGTGTTGCTTTTGTTTCCTGGTAACTTCAGTTCTCTTCTTTTTTGAAGTTTTATTATGATATTATGTCCTGCCTGATTCAAATTTTATTTTAATTTATTGTTAATTTATCTTGGTGCAGGTTGTGGGATCATCTTTCTTTGAACTTGAATCTTTATGTGCAGTCGCAAGTAACAACTTCCAACGATGCCGCTAAGAGCAATAACATCTCAAGTGAGTCATCCAGGAGAATCAAATTACAAAGGGAGGATTCGAACGTTGAGATACCAACCGATTCTGATAGAGTGACAAGTAAAATTACTGGAAGGCTGCACAAGAGGGAGTGGAGAGGATTAGTTCAGGAGGAGACAGGAGCATTTCCTCTTCGGAGTGTTGTGACTAATATTCTGCATGCAGAGGAAAAGGCAGATCAGAAGTCCTATAATGCTAGGCGATCTCACTCACCTAGTTTGCATGTTCGGAGAAAGAGAGAACGAGAAGAAGAAAGGCAGCCAACTAAGGTTAGTCATCTTGAACTGTGTTCTGGCCTTGCCTTTAGTAGATATAATTTGTACTTTTGTTTAGTTTATTATGCTCTTTAGCAAAACTTATGGAACTCGATATATTAGATGGTTGTGGGAGATGTAGAAATCTTACTATTGGCTCTCAGTTTTAGCCTCTTGAGCATAGCTGGTTATGTTTTATGCTATCGGTATTAATGATAGGCACTCAAATGCCACTGTGCATCAGTGCAAATGAAATTTGTAAGTCCTACTGCTGGGTGTCAACTTTGCTCTCTATTTGTCTCTCTATGTAATTTTCAGTCTGTAAATGTCCAAAAACATCTTAGTCCCCTAAGAGGAGCACTAATTCTTAAGAGGTTGCACATCTTTCTACTCACAGGCTCAAGCTCTTCAAGAACAAAATTAGCATAAAAATATCATTCTTTTGAGAGAAAATGATTTTTTAATCCACCATTGGATCTAAGATGCAGAATGGTAACTGGAACAATAATGATATCAGTAACTGTGCTGCTCCATGTACAGTCCTTACTACTGTATCTTAGTTTGTGTTGGGTGTAAGCCCTGTGCTTAACAACTGGTTATCAGAAAATAATTTATCTTCACACACTTTTTTTTTTTTTTTTTTTTCATTCAGTCAACCTCTCGTGCTCATGAAATGAGGAGATAAAGTACAATTCAGAATTTTAGGTTTCGCAGAGTATAAGACCAACTTTTTTCTTTCTTTTGCTTTTCTACATATTTTTAATCTAAATTTTTCCATTATAATCTTTAAGGCAACCTTGGTCTGCTTACAATATAATGATGGCCAGAGTTTGTGGTTTGATTAGATGTGCAGTGCATGTATTTGCTTCGTGGTCTATCACTCTATCCTATTTAGAAAGATCTTTTGTACTATCCTAATTCTTATCCTCTGTTTTTTCTTGAACTTTTGGTGCTAGTTTATGTTTGATAGTCATAATTGCTGCAAGTTTGGTCATAACATTTTGCTCTGTCTGAATTGCCTGCATTTGTATATGTACTGTCATCTGTGTTAACTTTAAGCAGCAAGCTTAAGACTAATCTGCTAGGTCTTCTTGCTGTGTTTTAGCTGCCATTGTGATTTTGAGCAGTATGGGTTGTACCAACATATTACTTAAAAGAATCAGAAAAAAAAAATTGGTTACACTCGTAGACTCTTATGTGTAACTGACTTGTAACTATTGTCAGAGAGACTCGTTCTCACATCCTGTCCTTGATGCTCCTCGTCGTCTTCTCCAATTTGCTGTTCGAGATGCTGTAAAAACTGTGCAACAGACTAATTTCAGAACAGAACCCACTCCAAAGCGTCTTCGGTCTGTGGTGTCGACTTCCACTGCAGAGACTGTTCAGGACAAAAGACCACAGAGGACACTGTCAATCCTAAGAGCACCAGGAGCTATCACAGCAATAAAAGCCGCTGCTGAAGCTGCTGAAGACGTGATTAAATCTAGGCCTTCGGGAAGCGTGTTTGACCGATTGGGGCAACAGAGGCTTGGGAGAGAACAAGAGGA
This sequence comes from Tillandsia fasciculata, assembly GCA_029168755.2. Classification (NCBI taxonomy): domain Eukaryota; kingdom Viridiplantae; phylum Streptophyta; class Magnoliopsida; order Poales; family Bromeliaceae; genus Tillandsia; species Tillandsia fasciculata. The sequence continues at coordinate 1,631,651 of CM054930.1, read as the reverse complement.
GGGTGAGGATGAAGAATATGAAGATGTTGACCATCAAAGAAGTGAATATGAGGGAGAAGGTGAAGTGGAAATGACTATGTTAGAAGAGAAAGCTGAGCAATCTGCTGATTCTGCCTCTGATAATGATGGATATCCAGGTGTTGATGCTGATGCTTCTAGAAACACCTTGGTGGCGAGCAAAGACCACAACTCTTTAATGGTGGAGTACAATGTGTCACAGGAAGCTGATGTAGTGAGAAGAACAATGGTGATGGACCAGGACTTACCTATAACTTCTAGTTCAGTACCAGTGACTTCTAGCAAGATTGTGAATATATCTGTTAATGTGAACACATGGAAACCTCCCAACTATCAGGTTCCAAGAGATGTGAATGTGGTGGAGAATCAGGTATCTGTGGATAAGAGCAATATGAATGCCGGGAAACCAAATATCAGTATTCCGAACAAGAAGGATGCTTCATTGACCGACAAGGTAAGTCCGCTATCAGCCTTTTGGGGGTTCAACCTGGGTTTTGGGGAGTTCAACGGGGATGCACGTACCGTGCCCCTCAAATGGGGGGGCACGGTACAGGGGAGGTCCCACAGCACCCCCGTGGCGCGATACCCGCGTGGGTATCGGGCGGCACGGGCCGCCCGTGCTGCTCTTCTTTTTTTTTTTTGTTTTTTTTGTGCCACTTTTTTTTTTTCTTTTTTTCTTGCCGCCTCCCCCCCCCCCCCCCCCCCCCCTCTCTCTCTCTCTCTCTCTCTCTCTCTCTCTCTCTCTCTCTCTCTCTTTCAGTTTTGATTTTTTTTTTTTTTAATTATGTATTTATTTATTTATTTGGTGGGTTTTGTGTTTTTTTATCTGTTTTTTTTTTTCTTTTGGTAGATTTTTTTTTTACAGGTCCTTATGTTCTTCATTCGATTTTTTTTTTTAATTTTTTTTTTTTTTTTTTTGGGATTGGCCTTTGTATCCATTTTTTTTTTATTTGATATTTTTAATTTGTAATTTTTTTAAAAAAATAAAATAAAATTAGATAATTTTTTATCTGTAGTTTATAAAAAGTTGAAAATAGATATACTTGATTTAATTATTATATAATTAAAATTTTAATTATTTTGGATAGATTTAGTATTTTATATAAAATATGCGATAAAAATAATTTTATTTTTAAATTTAAAAAATTAAAAATACTAATAAAATTAAAAGTTAAATTAAATCAATTGATACTTAAATTTGTTTAATTTATTTGTCATATAATTTATTACTCATATTATTTTTTTTTATCATGTTGTTCTTTTTCTAACTTTCTTAAATAAATTTTACTTGTAAATTTTATTATTATATTTTAATTTCTATTTTCTATGAGGTATAATTTTTTTTTACATTTAAAAAAACTTATCACTATATTAATTGATTTGTATAGTAAGTTATATATAATGAATATTCATAATTATTTTACTAAATCTTTCAAAATAACATTATAAAAGTTTATTGGGAACAAAAAAAACTATAAAAAAAGCGTGCCAGAGCGTGCCACTGGAAGGTCATGCGTATCCATCGGCACGCAAGCGTGCCACGTGTCTGCACGGAAGCGTGCCCATGCCGTACCGTGCCAGGCGGACAACGGCACGCTCCCGTGCCACGACACTTTATTCCTTGAGTTCAACATGTGACTTAATATTTTGTTTGAAGTAGAAACAATGCATTATGAAAAAGATCTGCATTGTTTGCTATGTGTTCTTAAGATTGTCAATTTACTGGTTTCTGAAAGATTAGCGGTGCTTGTTCAGAAAAAATACCAGCATATTTTAGCAAATTGGTGCTCTTGCATTTTTGTATTCAATGTGAGATATTCTCTTCCCTTTTCTTTCTTTTACTTGCTTCTATTTCTCTTTACTTGTGTTCTTACCGTGAATCTTATTTCTTGGAGGTGCTTACATGTTTTATAAAATATTGTTTCAGGTGATAACGGTTGCTGATGTTCCAAAGGAGACTCAGAAGACATTACCAGCACCTGGTACTCAACATAGTTATATCCATGATGTTATAAGTAAATAGTACGAGTTGAATAGTCTGCATCAGCACTGCCTTTTAATTGTCTACATAGTTATTTTATTTGAGAAGTAAAAAAATATATTGCTTATATTAATGAGAAATCAGCTGGATTGGGCAGTCTCCCGGATGATATTAATATTCTCCATGTAATATCAAACGGCTGTTGCACAAGCAAAAAGATGGTGCAGCTCGATTTTTGGACTTCTTGTTCTCTCACAATCTTTCTTGCTTCTAGTTACTTAGGGCATGATAGTGGGTTAGTGCTGGAGTGAGATTTGGGAAGAAATGGCTTCCTTTTTGTTAACAAACCGTTCTTTGTCTAAATATTCTAATATTGAAAAGGTTAACTAAACTATCTTGTTCTTGACTTGGATAGGATGTTAGTTATGTTCTTGTAAATTTTCTTTATTACTGTACCATGTTCATGAGGGGTTTTTTTTTTTTTTCCTGTGCAGTTTCCGGTTTATATACTGCTGGCCATCCTTTGGACGATGTTAATTCTCGAACTCTCTTTGTTAGCAATGCAAGTATCTATCATTTAAATTCATAAAGATCCAAATACGATAATATAATGCTTATCATTTTCTCGTGTTTGGATTGCAGGTTCACTTTGCTGCCACTAAGGACGCTCTTTCTCGCCATTTCAATAAGTTTGGAGCAGTATTGAAAGTGATAATTGTAACAGATGCAGCAACTGGCCAACCAACAGGGTGAGGTTGCCGGGAATACCTTGCAATTTATTTATTTTGTTATCTTCTGTTGAGAATATTTGAATTGATATAAATCCTTTTTACTTTAAACAGCTCAGCTTATGTAGAGTTTCTACACAAGGAATCAACAGAATCGGCATTGTCACTAAATGGCACATCGTTCATGTCTCGTATTCTTAAGGTAAAGTGATTCTGATGATTTTCCGTAACAGTAGGTATAACCTTTTCAGTCTGTCTTCAGTCCGTCAAGGAAATGATGAATCAACAACCACCATGAAGAGAACTTGTGTAGCTATTAAGGATATAGAACATTGAAATGTAGCATTTAAATAAAAATACAAGCATTGCTGCTATTACGGTACTATTGTTATGTTATCAAATCATTATGAAATAAGCTTGGAGAGATACGGAAACCATATTAGTACTCAGGGCCATGCATCTATCATTTCCATTCAAGACCATATACTTTTTTCACTTTCTTCTTTAATATTAGTGCACAAAAAAATTTGAAGAGCACAAGCATTTCCTCAGAATCACATGAACATTTGATGCGCGTCAGGTTGTTCGAAGAAGCTCGCATGAAGCTGCGCAAATGTTCGGCTGGCCCAGGAATTCACGGGCTTCACCTTTTGCTTCCAGGCTTGGTAGGCTCGCATATCCGAGGGGAGTTCTTCCTGGTGCTTTTCGAGGCCGGCTTCCCATCAAAGCTGGGGCTCGAAGCTTGCAATGGAAGCGCAATGAGGCTTCTAGTCCTCAGCTCACTGAGGCTGCGAATGCGGCCACGAATGCCCTGTTAGCTTCTGGAAATCAGGTTCTATCTCCGACGGCAAGAAGTCTCACCTATACTAGAACTGAGGCAAAAGCTGATGGAAGTTCTGCTCTGTCATAGTTACTCGGATCAAATAAATTGGATGGCCAATTGCGTAAAAGAGTAGTTTTACAAAGTGTTCTGATGAACTGTAGTTAAGATGGGCTTCAGCTGGTTTTTTCATCGGCAGTAGAAATATACAGGTTCCGTTCTTATGAGCAGAAACTCCATGCAGAAGAGCTTTTGGGGGGAGTCGTTTTGCTTCTATCCTCATGGCATCGAAGAGCTTTGAAGGCACAAAAATGAAAAGAAAAAGGGGTTAAAGAAGAGCTTTGAAGGGGAATGTTTGTGAATAAATTTATAGAGTAGTGAGGGAGGGGATGACGATTCCTTCATTTCACCGAAGAGGATAGCCATCATGTTTTATCTAGTTAGATTTTGTGATTAATTTAATCTGCCATTTTATCTGGTTTAGAGACTTTTGAACTTACAGAAACTGTGTGCTGATTGCGTATATACATTCAATGCTGTTTGAGCTTTGCTTTTCTCTCTGTCATCATTTCTTTTCTCCCAATTTTTGAATTTGATACCAGTTTTAAATTGGGCCGTGTGATCTCCAGAAGGCTATTTCCATGCATCTCTTTACGTATTACTCATGATTATGTTTGCTTCTCTTTTTTTTTTTTTTTTTTTTTTTTTTTTTTTTTTTTTATGGAGTGATGGTGGATTAATCAATTTTTTGCTGCAATGTTTGTTCGACTACTATCTCTGTTAGGGTGTATTAAGTGAATTGGCGGTTATCTGCTTTAGGTTTTTCAATACAATTCTATTGTAATTATTTTGGAGAAATATCTCGTGGGCATTCTAAATCATACATGTTACTCATCATCAGTGCTTAGATAACTTTTTTGGATGTTTAAGTATTACTAAAATATGAATGTGATAGGACTAGAGTGGTAATATAGAAATTGGACAGGTGTAAGATCGACATTAAAAAATGCAGGGCTATTGGTACGCATCTCATATCTTATTATTTTTCTTCATCCATATGTTAAATTAGGATAGATTGACATTTACTTTCGAGTGTTCATGTATCATTATTAATTTTTTTGTAATCTTATGGACAAGTATTTTGACTAGACAATTTGGAAAGTGTAAATCCTGTACTGGTTGGTACCTCTAAAAAAAATTAACTTTTTTTTTAAAAACTTTTATTATAAAAAGAAATATTGGCAAAATTTGTTGCTCAATCTTAATAATCTTATATTATATTGCTCTGGTCCAAATCCCATATATATAGTATAAAGTATGACTTTCTTGGTCGCCGTCAAAAGACGCATCATGGAAAATATGAAAGTCGTGAAGAAATTTTTTATAACAAGAGTAATAACGAAAATATAAATTAATAATAAGCCTGGAGCGTGTCCTCTTTACGCTGGCGCTGCACAACAGAGGATAGCAAATCAGTCTTCTAATCCTCCGCGTCCTCCGCGTTGTGTAGAAATCGGGGCCAGCGATCGGCCCAGAAAAGCTGTATCGTATTCTGGGCCAGGGGGCGAGAAATAAGAAGATGAGAATCTTCCGTAGGGTGGGAATGGGAATTAAATTAGGTTAAATTAAATTAAATTAAAGGAGGAAAATGGAGAGATGGCGCCACGTGGGACCCGCGTTAAACCTAATCTGCCAGCTGGGGCACGAACGTAGACACCGCCTGCCCGGACGACACGTGGAAGGATGACGCACCCACCGCGGCCATCTCTGGGAGGCCGATGAGGATCGAGCATTCCGTCGGAGTTTCCTCGAAAGCGACGGTCAGTTTGGGCGGCTACTGCGTGCCAGGGACAGGGGCAGGTGCAGGTGCAGGCGCATACGCACGATTTTACCATATTGCCCTTTTCATATCACGCGAATTTTCTGCTGTATCCGTTGTCGTTTTAAAATTTTTTCATATTCTTTTTAATACGTTGGCTTTAGTGTGTAATTATAATATTTAAAATTAAATAATAATATTTAGAATCTAAAATATAAAGTATAATTATTATGTGATCGGTATATTAATAATATAATAAATAATTATTATATAATACATATAGCGGTGCTCACATTATTGTTCGGTAGGTATATAGAGTTGTTAGTTAAATATCGATAATCCATATACTCGGTGTTATTTTTAAACAAATAATTGAAAACGACAACAATTACTCATTTTTTTTTTCTTTTTTTTATATGCACAACAGATAAAAATATTTTATCAACTGAAATAAATTATACAAATAAAGTTGAGTTAAACAAATTTTCGTTTAAAATATTTTGATCTGCAGTCCCCGCACAGCAAAACGAGGACGCATGATAAATAAAAAAAAAAAAAAAAAATAAAATTAAGAAGGGGGGCAATAAAGGAAAAGAAAGATGAATAGAATACAACACGTGCGAAAGACGGTCTAATAATTAAGGAAAGTTTCAGACACATTTATGGAATTAAGTCACAAGTGATGTCCCGATTACGCGGCCCCTTTTCTTTCCAATCGCTAGTTTCGACCCTTTCCTTCCCCTCCTCCCCTTAAAAACCCTCCTACCTCTCCCACCAGAATTAAACCCCAATCCCAGCTCCGCAAAAGCCCCAGCCCTAACCCTTACGGGCCTTACCCTTACCCTGATTCCATATTCTATATCCGAAGGCGATCTATAGATGGCTCAGCGAGACAAGAAGGAAGAGACGGAGCTCCACCTCCCTGAAACCCTAACCCTCTGCGCCAACAACTGCGGCTTCTACGGGAACCCCGCCACCAACAACATGTGCCTCACCTGCTTCAAGGCCTCGGCCGCCGCGGCCTCCTCCTCCTCCTCCTCTCCCTCCGCCCCTGCCGCCGCCGCCACGGCGGACGTGGCGGCGATATCCTCTTCCCCGTCGCCGTGCTCCGGCGACGAGAAGCCGGGATCGGGCCCTGCCCGAATCTCGGCGGCGGAGGGAACTGCGGCGGCTGCGGCGGCGGCGGCGGGGAGACGTGTGAGCCGGTGCTCGGCTTGCCGGAGAAGGGTGGGGTTGATGGGGTTCCGGTGCCGCTGCGGCGATCTCTTCTGCGGCGAGCACCGCTACTCCGATCGACACGTGTGCGCCTTCGACTACAAGGCCGAAGCGCGAGAAGCGATCGCCCGGGAGAACCCCGTCGTCCGCGCCGCCAAGATCGTTCGCTTTTGATTTGGTTTCAAGATTTAGATCGCACGGTAGGAGGAGGAGGACAAAAAAGATAAAAAAAAAATAATAATAAATAAATAAATAAATAAAAATCTTGTGATCGCTTTGCCAATTTGGCCAGTGGGTGGGGGCACTTTCTTTTTCCTTTGCTTTTTTAATGGTTTTCTTTTCTTCTATTTTTCTTCTCTTTTTTTTTTTAATTATTATTATTATTATTAAATCTTTGTATTTATAAGTCTTTGTTCTTAAATGTTGTGATCCAATTTGATTCTGGATTTTAGAAGCTGTAAAATACTAGTCCCGAATTTTCTACTGCTTGTTTGATTGCCTGCTGAAACTTTTTTATACTCGAGTTCCACCTCATTAAACTTTGTATTTAATTACGCGCAATTAGGTTATCTCAAAAGACATTTTGAAGTGGTGGCCAAACTGCGGTATATTATTGGATTGGATTGTTGGTAACAAGCCATTTGAAATTATGCTTAGTTGCAACACGCAATGATCTTATGTAAATTTTGTATATTTGATAATTAATACAGTAGCATTTATTAAAAAAAAAAAAAAGTTTATATTAATATTATGTAAATGTGGTACTGTGCTGTGCCGCGTGCTAGCGAATAGGTCAGTGGCGTACAGTTGCAGCTAGCTTACCGACACGGTGAAATGGAGCATGCAGCGATTTGGTCCCTGTCGACGCGGTGTGGGCTCTATATTTTTGACCCAACTCACCATTTGGGCCTGGTTTTTACCTGATCTATGATTATAGGTGATGTAATTTTATAAATTATCTCTTCAAATTATAAAATATTATTTGTGCTTTTCTATGCATCAATGGCTCTTTTATATATTTACAAGGAAATGAATGCAATTTTAAATTTTGAAGTAATATGTATGATATTTTAAAGTTTTATTGAAGTGTTATGTTTGTAAATTACTCCGAGATGGTACGTATATCTGGTCCCACCACTATTGTTACTTATCTCGTTACAACTGGATAGGGCTGATTGGCTAACCCAACCCTAACCTTCTCTGTGCATTTGGTTTTTATTGAATTGAACATTGTGGAGCCTTTATTTATTTATTTATTTATTTATTATTAATCTATTCATCTCTCTCTTTTGAAGCAATTTTGTCGGTAAAGAATTGATAGAACAAATCTGATGATGCCCACATGTTCAATATGACTTTTTTTGTTAATAATAAAATCAAGTTTGTTTACGTTGCCATCCGACCAATTCGATCGGTAGCAGTATGTTCACCGAACGCATTTCCCCGTGATTTAGTCACCATTCAAAATCAGTAAGGAACGTGTTGAGTTTCTTTAGTACAATTTCTATTGATTCATAATGTCCAGGTTCATGTTTCCTTACAAAGTATATACTACTATTTCTTCCAGTTTTCTATTATTTTTAGAATTTGCCATACAACGTTAAACTTTGTTTTTAATATCAAATAAGTATTATATGAATCGACTAATTGGTCAATTTTCTTAAAATTGTGTTCACCTGGTAAATCTGAGAGTTAATTAATTGATCTGCATTTTCGACTTATATTTGTTATTTTGTGCATCAAAGCTATTGCATTATACCAACTATTCCTAGCGCAAGTGGCAAAGGACTTGTTGGTTGGTAGCCGAGTTCGAAGTCTAGTTGCTTCACATTTTCAGACGAAGCGGTAGCATGTTATCTTTTTTTCCCTCTCAAGAAAAAAAAAAAAAAAAAAAAAAGAAAAAAAAAAAAGGAGCTATTGTGTTATGCGCCTTAATTAGGCTTAAGTGGACCCAGTGGCCCTGTTAGTTGGGCTCAATAGGGTTCTTCAATGTACAAGGCTTTGTCAGGTCTCAACAGGTTAGCGTTAAAAGTAGGCTAGATCTCGAAATTTCGGCCTAATTTATGCTTGCGGCCCATTTGCCTTGAGTGCTGCTGCTAAATGCAATTGAGTCAATCCACAACTCATTTTTATATTTCAGCCTAGCTCCCTGAGCGTGGTATGTTTTTATAAGCACAAAATTTTTTATATTTATAAATTATTTTTGATGTTAAAATTTTTAAATTGGCGATCAATGATCAATAGTATTTAAAATAACTAGAAAATAAATTTTATAATTTTTTAATATTCTTTGTTTAATGGTCGAAAAGGCTCAAAAGTAACGACTGAGAATAAAAATTTACAAAATACGATGATATAGTATTAAAATTTTAGATAAAAAATATTCATCTTATTTTATATAGTATAAATATTTTTCTATCAAAATTTTATATGATATAAATATTTCTATACCGTTAAACTTGTAAACGGTTCATCACAATCATTAAAATTGTTAATTTTTAGACCCTTCGTTCACAAGGTAAATAATATTGAAAAATTACAAAATTTATTTTCTAATTACTTCAAATACAGTAAATTAAGTCTGACGAAACCGATCGCCGATATAAAAGCCCTAACATCGAAAATAACTTAAAAGCATACTAGAGTACCCTCTCTCTCTCTCTCTCTCTCTCTATATATATATATATATATATATATATATAGAGAGAGAGAGAGAGAGAGAGAGAGAGAGAGAGAGAGAGAGAGAGAGAGAATGTGTGTGTGCCTAGTGTGCTTTTAAGAAAACCAAGAGCTTGATACTTGTAAATTTTTTACTGTTTGATCTAACCATTTGATCAATTCTACCTTCTAGAACATACTATTTCAACAACCGCCCACTAAACTCTAAAGGAACTACTATCATCATAACCGCACATTCATATATCCAAGGGCCAAAAACTCACGAGCATCAATAACTTTGTGCTTTTCCAAACATACGAACACAAATATATATATATATATATATATATATATATATATAGAGAGAGAGAGAGAGAGAGAGAGAGAGAGAGAGAGAGAGAGCTTATATGCTTTTAAAAACGCAAGCCCATCCATACTTGTGAATTTTTTACCATTAGATTTGTATTGGGATTTGTGTTTTTTACTTTATTTTTCTTTCTTTTTAATTGGCTTTACAAAAACACAAATCGCAATACAAATCCAATAGTAAAAATTCACAAATATGAATGTGCTTATACTTTTAAAAACATACAAGCTTTTAAAAGCATATATGCCTTATCTATATATATATATATATATATATATATATATATATATATAGAGAGAGAGAGAGAGAGAGAGAGAGAGAGAGAGAGAGAGAGAGAATTAGGCTAGCATATTATCGATAGCACCAAACCATTGGTGCTACCAATTTTTTAGCTCTTAAATTAAAGGATAGTTGTCCCCTAGGATTTACTAGATGGTTGGTTAAATAGTTAAAATCTTAGTGGACTACTATAATCCCAACAGCATATTTTTTAATCAAAGGACTAGAAATTTGATGGTACAAATTGCTTGGTGCTATCGACAGTATTCCAGCCGAACTCTCTCTCTCTCTCTCTCTCTCTCTCTCTCTCTCTCTCTCTATATATATATATATATATATATATATATATATATATATGCTTTTAAAAGTACAAGTCCAACTATGCTTGTAATTTTTTTACTATTAGATTTGTATTGAGATTTGTACTATTGTAAAATCAACTAAAAAAAAAAAAAGAAAAAGTACAATAGCACATATCTCAATACAAATTCAATGATAAAAAATTTATTAGATTTCTATTTTTAAAAATATAGAAGCCAAGTCCAACTATGCTTGTAATTTTTTACTATTAGATTTGTATTGAGATTTATACTATTGTAAAGTCAACGAAAAAAAAAAGAAAGAAAAAGTACAATAGCACAGATCTCAATACAAATTCAATGATAAAAAATTTATTAGATTTGTAATTTTAAAAATATAAACGCTCAATTATATATATATATATATATATATAGAGAGAGAGAGAGAGAGAGAGAGAGAGAGAGAGCTAGAGAGAGAGTCCGGCTACTATTCTATTAATAGTATCAAATTATTGGTAGTATCAAGTTTTCTACCCTTAGATCAATCCCTTTGATCATTTTCACCTGTAAGATTTTACCATTTTTTCAATCACCTATTAAACCCAAGGGGCCCACTATCATCTCAACCACACATGTTTTAATCCAATAGTTAAAAACTTAATAGCATCAATGACTTGATACGATTAATAGTATTCCAGCATAGCTATATATATATATATATATATATATATATATATATATATATATATATATAGTAGAGCTTATATGTTTTTAAAAGTATATGCCTATCTATGCTTGTGAATTTTTTACCATTAAATTTATATTGAGATTTGTATTTTTTGTTTTTTCTTTATCTCTCTTTAGTTGACTTTACAATAGCACAAATTTCAATACAAATTTAATGATAAAATATTTACAAGTATAAATTGATTTATACTTTTAAAAATATATAAGCTCTCTCTCTCTCTCTCTCTCTCTCTCTCTCTCTCTCTATATATATATATATATATATATATATATATATATATAGAGTCCGGCTAGAATACTATCGATAGCACCAAACCATTGGTACTACCAAGCCGTTGGATGAAAATATATGCGGTTGGAATTATAGTAGTCCCCTAAGATTTTTACTATTCAACCAACCATCTAGTAAACCCTAGGGGCCCACTATAATCCCAACCACATATTTTTTCATCCAACGGCTAAAAACTTGATAGCATCAATGCCTTGGTGCTATCAATAGTATTCTAGTCTAATTTTATATATATATATATATATATATATATATATATATATATATATATATATATATATATATATATGAATGCTAGGGACACGGATTACTTTTATAAAAGTGCTAGTGAAAATTAAACTCGTGATTTTTGGGCTGGAGACTCTAAAATGCTGCATTTGGTTTGGATATAAGAAAATTTTAGTTATACCGGGTATAGGTATAAGTTATGATATTAGCTGGAACTAATATTAATTTATGTTTGGGTGGGTATAAGAGTTATATCGGATATAAAGAAAATTGTGTTTGGTAAATTAAAGAGGAATAAAAAGAATAGAGAAAATTAAATTTTTATAAAATAATGAAATAAATTTTAAATTTTATAAATTTAAATAATTTATAATTTAAAATAAAATTAATTAAAAAAAAAAATTTTAAAAAAAAATTGCAGGTGGAACAACTGAGTTAGTTGTTCCACCAGCTACTTGGAACAGTTGTTACCCTCTAATTCCGGGATTAGGTGGAACAGTTGTTCCAAGTAGTTTTTTGTTGTTTGGGTACAAAGAAGAGAATATCCTCCTTATCTCCCTAGTTCTTGTATCCAAACGGAGCCTAAGTATTAACTACCGAATTATGAAACGAAGGTTGTTGGTTATGCTATTCACTACAACAAAATTAGCTTATAGGGACATATGTTTGTGACACTTTTGTATAAGTGTCCTATCTATATTTCATCTATATTCAAAATTAGGTTATAGCGACATATTTTTTGAACACATTACAAAAATGTGTCGCTATACACCCTAGCGACGGCACATATAGCAACACTTATAATAAATGTCGATATTTTTATTAGCGATATTTTTTTAAAATTTTAGAAACACTTAAAAATATCGCTATAACCTAACTTTGTTGTAGTAATTCTAGATGTTAACCTTCGCTAGCTGTTTTTCGAATTGAGAATTATCAAGTAAACTCCTCTCCCTGGCACACACGCAATGCGTACGTGCGTGCACACACGTACATCTTTAGTACTTATTATAGAGGCAAGCGATTGTTTTTATTTATTTATTTATTTATTTGGAGTTGTTGAGCTGATAGTGTTATGTTCTATATATACTTACAAAATATGATTGATTATCTACTTTTCAAGATTTTGTGGCAATTAAGTTTGGGAAGGTTATTAGTTTGCAGCCCAAGTACTAAAACAATAATAATAATAATAATAATAATAAATAAATCAACAAATAAAATAAAACAGTATGATTAATCAGTGTCGGTTGGTTTAGACTCGCGCCACTTTCTTTACAGTAAAAAGATGAAAAAAAAAAAAAAAGCCTAAAACCAAGCAAAAGAGTCAACATAGAATTTGACTCATTTTCATATTGTCTCACTTTATGCGCTCAACGAATAATATATAAATTTTACTATAGAGATCCTCTAGCCTCAATTGAACTATAATGGCCGACATCATAACTCGTTACGTAACCTCCCTCACTTTGCTTTAAAGCATGTACACAATATATGCTTTTCCAACCTCTCAATAATGGTGGAACAACACATTATATGAATTCAACTCAAGAAGCTCTGCTTCTTCCACTCAAGAAGTGGAGTTCGAGTCTTTTTCCACGTCAAAGTGATGGCCCGGAAATGCTTTGGGTTCCTAAAAAAAGTTTTCTACAGATTCTTAATGTTAAAAATTAGGTATGTAGTATATATAATGTAGAAGATATTTTCATCTAAATAATACTTTAAATTTTTGACACGTAGTTTCATATCATCGCATGTTCGTGCCACATGCTAGCCAGTAGCGCTCAACATATGTTGTGAATTATTAGTCTTGTTCAGTCTCCTCTTTTTTTTTTTTTTTCAATATTAAAATTATTTTTAAAATTTTAATTTTTTGAATAGGTACGTGTAAAATTTACAATCTTCTTTTTAAAATATATAAGTGACATTTCTCGATCTGTAACATATAAGAGCAATATGTTGGCATATATTGGAACAAAATATTGGAGAAATTTCAAAATTATGAAATATATATATTTATTTATTTATTTATTTATTTACTTATTATTAATTTTAATTAATATTTATTTATTAATTTAAAATGTTAGAATGTTCCGCTCAGCAAGCATTTCTAGTATACTATAATTAAGAGTGAGCAATTAAAATCCAACTTACTCATCCCTTGCCTTCTCTATATATACACATGCACGCGTGCACGCACACGTGTATACTGTCTATTGTTTTAGACATATAAATATGCTACAAGTGTGAAAGAAATATTTATTTTGAAATAATTTTATTTTTTTTTTTATTTTATTATCGAACGTTGAAAGAGTTTTCGTCAACTTTTTTTTTATTATCGTCGTGCTCATAGAAAGAAAAATTTCGATCGTATTTTGGGACGGTGTTTCTGATTAATCTGCACGAAGAACGAAAATACGTATTAAGACAATGTCTCGCACACTTTCAAATCAATTTTATTTATTTTTTTTTCAATAATTTTAAAAATTACCGTAGTGTTTAAACTACTAGTTATTATAATTTTATTTAATCATAAATTATTAGATAATTTAATCAGAATTTTAGTGCGATTATTTTTTCAACACAAAACACCTTCTTTTTTTTGGACTCGTGAACTTTTCGGTGCACCTAAATTTGTTTAACAAAAAGAAGAACAATATGCATATTGGACATCCTGTGGTAATAATCTCAGACATCCTGTGGAAATCTCACAACCAAAAGTAGGCTAAAAAGATGAGATGCAGCATCTAGGCCCATGTTCATGTACCCTAAAGTGGCGTCGTTGAAACTAATGGTTCGCACCACCCTTTGCGTGGCCCCTCTCTTCCTCTATGACATAAATTTCAAAAAGCGATTTTTCGGAAAAGATTATATAAAAAAGAGTTTAATAATGTTCTTTATTCAATTTGTAGTTTTTAATTTAAATTTGTTTCGATAAAACAAATTAAATTGGTTTGAAAGTCTGAATCAAGACATTTAACTTCTCTCTATATTATTTTCTATATAATGCCATATATTTATAGAATTTTTGTCCCTTCCTCTCTATTTCATGTTATGTTGTTTCAAATTTCAATATAAAAAGAAAAGAGGAGAACATTGCTTAACTGGTTCTTAGTCATGCACATGGCTTCAGATATAAACAAAACAAGTGATATTTCTACCTCAAATGTGTCATCGTAAGCGCACTAGCTCAAGAGTTTTGTAGCTTTTATTACTTTATCATTTCTATAAGATTCCCTGCCTATGCGAAGATTGATTAACTTTAAACACCTATAATAATTAAGTGTTCTTTCTTTAGTGGGTGGAGTTACACCACCCTCGTGTCGCTAATTATTGATGTTGAATAGAAAAATATTATTTTTTAACTGATGAAGATTTTAGAGTTAACCTATTGTTATATCATATAGTATATCAGATTAAGAGATTTTAAATTTAAATCTTACTAGTTGTGCTTTTAGTTTTGTTTAATATTTTTTTATTATATTTAAGCCTATATATGTCTTAAAACCTATGTTTTCTTTAAAAAAAAAAAAAAAAAAAATGGAGCCTGACTCGGGCAATTATGGACGTAGGGGAATATGTACGTACAATGTCATGAGGAATGATAGCGCACCATGTATCCTTTTACAGAGATTGAACTCTTTCGTACGTGTAGGGTATTTAAATGATCGATGTTAATTTCCTTTTTTTATCTCTCTCTATTTTTCTCCCTTTTTTTTTTTTATTCGAATTGATTTTAATATCATTCGAATTAGGTAGCATAGCACTAGATTTTAAATAAAGAAATTGTATGCAGAACTTTTGGTCTTAAACCCAATATTTTACTATTATTGTCATTATTATTCGAGAAAAATATAGCATGTTACCTACTTCAAATCGAAACCACACAATCGAACAAACGATAAAAACGACAGCAAAGAATATTCGCTCAATTTCAAAGTGTTTTTTGCATGGTTGTTGAAATTAGTTTTGTTGGAGAAATGGGGCCTACATATATTTTGGTCGTGTAAATTTTTTTATTAAATTTCTGCAGTAGTAAAGCTATTGAAAGGGCCCAGTATATATAATTTCTCTATTAAAACTAGAAAATGTAGAATTTATCTTGGAAATAGAAGAATCATAAAATTTATCAAAGTGTTGAACAACTGCTCAAATTCTCTCACGATTATTGTAGATGAGAATTATTGGTCAATACCCAGCAGGGAGTAAAATTCGTGTTCACCTTTTGATGTGCTATACATTGAATTGTTCGTTTAAATAAATACATGAGTTGGATGAACATGGTACATCTAATTAAGCAACGGCTACTGAAATAAAAGGGAATAGAAATAAAATATAAAAGATGAACAGAGAATCGCTCAATTTCAGCCTGAAATCACGGAAGCTAATTTAAAAACAATCTGAAAAGATCCCCCATCAAAAAGTGACCTGTTATGTGTTACATAATAGTTTAAGTTTTATTTAATTAATTAACTAATGTTTAGCCTATTATAGCTAGGAACCCAATGAGTAAAACCTACCACTGATCGTAATAGCTTCAATTTAAATATGTATTAAGGACTAAGCTATGATAGTGATTGTTTAACTGTTCCCAATTTTAATCTATCAGACTCTTCTCTGTGTCGGCTTCGGCTTCGTAGTCACACCTACTTTTAAAGCTAGATTGGATTTGTGTTGAGAATCAATTTGAACAACTTTCAGGTTAATTGGTCTGGGACTTGACTCGATCGGATCAACACAATTCAGATTATGTACTAGCTAGGTTGAAAAGGGTTGGAGTGGCATGGTTGTGACGGGTCAGGTTAACATGTTTGATTGGGTCGATCGATCGATGAGTCAGTACTGAGTCGGATTAGGTTGGGTAAATGGGAGTGTTAATTGGTTTGTCGATTTTGACGATGATCATCACCCATCAGCCTAAATTTTGAGGGTGACCCATCAATGGACCATCCATGATCCTGGGTTGGTATAGGGATCTGATCAGGTTTGGATTGAGCCATATATAGTTTCTTATCCATAGATGGTCAACATGACTTGGTATAGATAGACTTTTCTTTTTTTTTTCTTCTTTTTTTCAAATTATTCAGAACAAGTGCTAGTTCTATGCTTTTTTACACAGTTTTTAAGGGAGTGATTGCCTCAAAAAAACTCTTTAATCATTCTGGAGACTAGCTCAAGAAACATCAACAATTAACCAATTATGTGATCGCGATTTTTCTATGTTGAAAGGTAAGATCATATTATCCCAAATGTGTGCTCTCTAATAAGGAGGCAAATGCCCATCAACACAGCTGGAATTTGTTTGCCTCTGTTGACATCGATCTATTGCCTTCTTTTTTATGAAAATTAGTGTTAATGCAGGTTAATTAATTAATTAATTAATTAATGTGGGGAGTTTCTTTGAAGACCCTTTTTCAAGTTTCACATGTTGAAGAATAAGAGTACTTTTTTACTTTATTTTATTTTATTTTTGAAAGAGAAAGGTAGCATGCTACCCACACTTCGTTTATTTTAAAATAAATTTAGCTGAAAATGTGAAATAACTAAGTTTCAAACTCGAAACCTTGGGTATTAACACGAAATCCTTTGCCACTTTCACTAGGAACAATTAGTTTTTTTATTAATTGCCGACTAAATTTGCTTTGCCGTAAAGAACTGTAATTGGCAGGAAAGGTTTACATATATACTCTATTCTGCTAGAAGTATTTTCCTCTTCTGGCAAGGTGTTTTTATTACTTTCGCTAATAATATATGCAGTCACTGTTATATTAAAAATGCCAAATCCACATAATTAATATACGTACGTACAGATTTATTGTTGATTTATTGTTGATACATACTGAATTTCTAAATCGCACGATTAATTAATTTTCCATCTCTGTCAAGTATTGTTGATATTACAGTAGTATTTTTATTCTTTAGTACATAATATTAGTAATAATGATACTATTTTGAGCAATATCAGATGCCACTTATTAGTTCCTGTGCAAAATAACGTGGACTAAATTTAATTTCTTCTCATCTATTTTCTATATGTTAACTGTGTTTAAGATGCTCCCAAAATCATGTTTACATCTGTTCACTGATTAATAATTCATACAACCAAATGCTAGCTAGCACGTTTGAGATGTTTCAGATTGAAAAGAAACTGAGAAATGCTATTTGTATAGTAAAAAAAAAAAAAAAAAAAAAAAAAGGGTAAATCATACATCTCATCATTCAAAAGCTCGTATTAGATTCTTATCTTGTTATTATTATTATTTTTTTAATACTAAAAGTTCTAAGGTCCCGTTTGTTAACGGGGATAAGGGGGGAATAATCCCCTTATCCTCGTTTCCATACCCAAACGGGGATAGGTATAGTTGGAATCCGGATTCCAATTAATCTGGAATAGGGGGTATGGGGGTGGGAATTGGAATTCCCACCCCCAGCTGGAATTGGGCGGAACCCATGTGTGGCACGGGGTTCGAGAGAACCAGCTTTCTGCAGGCTCTCATCCTCTCTCTCTCTCCAAGCTTTTTTTTCTTTTTTTTTTTATTTCTTTTCCATACTAATAATAAAAATTAGAATTTTTATTTTTTTAAATTTTTAAATTTTAAAATTTTAAATTTTAAAATTTAAAATTTAAAATTTAAAATTTAAAATTTAAAATTTAAAATTTAAAATTTAAAATTTAAAATTTAAAATTTAAAATTTAAAATTTAAAATTTAAAATTTAAAATTTAATTTTATAATTTAAAATTTAAAAATTTTAAATTTTTAAATTTTAAAAATTTTAAATTTTTTTCTCTCTCTGCACCTCCTCTCTCTCTCTCTCTCCACGGCACTTTTTTTTTCTTTTTTCTTTTTTTTTTCCCTTTCTTTTCCATACACTGTAATAATAAAAATTAATTTTTTTATTTTTTTAACTTAGAATTTTTTAAAAGATATTTAAATTTATAAATTTTAAAATTTAAAATTTTTTATTTAATAAATATTATTTTTTTAACTTATTTTTTAATAAATCTAAAAATTTTATTTTATTTCATTTTTGAAAAAATAAAATTATTAATTTAAAATTTATAAAATTTATACAATTATTTTATAAATTTTTTAAAATTTATATAAATTTAAAAATTTAAATTTTTACTCCCATTTAAACTTTATTTTAAAGAGCAAAATAGTCAAAATACATAATTATCCCCTCTCAATTCTTCTTATTCCTCTATACTCAACCAAACGTAATTTTTTCCTATTCATCTTATTCTCTTTATTCCTATATAATTTACCAAACACAATTTTCTTTAATCCCGGTATAACTAAAAAACCCAACCAAACGCAAATTTACACTAATTCCTGCTAATACCATAATCTATACCTATCCCCGGTATAACAAAATTTTCTTTATCCCCGAACCAAACGGTAAGAGTATTTTAAATTCTAGAAAGAATGGGAGTAAAATTTATACTTCCTTTTTAAGTGTACTGATAGTATTTTCGATATCAAATTAGGATTATCAACAATAAAAAATGAATTAGACAAGATGAGAGATGGGAGAATTGGAAGCGAGTTTTCACATCAACAAACCATTCCTTTGTCTCCAATCCATGCATACGTATATACGTTGCAAACACACTAGAAACGAACGATCAACTCATCTACCGACAACTATAACGTCCTTGGGGTCCTCCAATGCTCTCTCAAGTCCATTTCTATGTGGATAGGTATCTCTCTCTCTCTCTCTCTCTCTCTCTCTCTCTCTCTCTCTCTCTGGCCTCCCTCCCACCCTCTCTCTATTAATGGATTTATGCACATATCGCTACAACAAAATTAGGTTATAGGGACACATTTTTGGGACACATCACCCTAGCGACGACACATATAGCGATAATAATGACAAGTGTCGGTATTTTTTTCAGCAGTATTTTTTTTTGTTTTTAGCAACAATTAAAAGTGTCGCTATAGCATAATTTTATTGTAGTGTATATATTGCTCGGAGACACAATATACCTACTTGTTGCAACATGCATGATATGGGAGAGTAGGGTCTCTATGCATGGATGTGCATGTTTATACATGTTGGATATTATGATGCAGCTAGAGTTTTGAAAAAAAATATGACTCAATCATGCTGAATCTAAAAAGTCAGATTAGCATGGTGGGTCATCGAAAGTATCAATGCCATATATACAAAGATGTTAAAGAAACTGAGCCATGGAAGAGAAACATGATCCATGATTGATGGCTCGTATTAGAATAGATTGCACGTGATCATGCATGTAAGAGATAGCATCAAAAAAAGTTACTTTTCATTAGAGATCCTACAACCTTTTATTTGGAGAAAGCCTTTTCTATCATAATTATTTTAAGTAGGATTTGTTGCACAAAAAGTACAAGAAAAATATTGATTTTATACATTTAACTTTAATGTGCATGCAATTGTTTGTATTGCGCGCTCTCCATTGGACTTTTCTCATCTCACGTAACATAATGTGATTGGTTTGAGATGAATCATATGTTGAATAAATGTGATAGATAAAATTTTATTTGAAGATTGAGCCAACTTCTTTTTGGGTTTTAGTATTTTAAAAAAATGGAAGAAAATAACGTTAATACGACTAGTGTATAAACTAAACCTTTAGATGCCTAAATTGTAGAATTACAACCCATTTTGTGTTGTAGGGTAGTAGCTACGAATAAAATTATATAAGAAGCTGATCATGTGAGGTGATATCAGTATGTGTTATTATCTTACAGTCTCCGCCGTTCCTTAAGCAAATTTAGATATTTTGATGTAAACATAATTTAAAAGAAAAATATTCTGGTACTTTTTTTATAAATAATAAAAATATTCTTAACTGTTGATTGAGAAAGAATAAAAAAATAATTTTATTTATTAACAGGTTAATCGCTAACTTTATAAAAAGGTATTTTCGTAATTAAACATCACAAAAAAATATTAATTAAAATACCTTCCACTAATTTAGCCATTAATTTTAAAAGTTTTAGAATTATAATTTAAACATTAATTTAAAAAGTTTAAATTAAAAATTTTTAGAATTACAATTTAGGCATTAATTTAAAGAGTTTAATTTAAAATTTTTTGAATTACAATTTAGGCATTAATATAAAGATTTTTAGAATTATAATTTAGATATTAATTTAAAGAGTTTAATTTAAAGAGTTTTAGAATTACAATTTATGTATTAATTTAAAGAGTTTAAATTAAAAAATTTTAGAATTACAATTTATGCATTAATTTAAAGAATTTTAGAATTACAATTTAGTCATTAATTTAAAGAGTTTAATTTTTTTTAAAAAAAATTGAATTATAATTTAGGAATTATTTTAAAGAGTTTTGAAATTACAATTTAGGCATTAATTTAAAAAAATTTAGAATTATAATTTATGCATTAATTTAAAGAGTTTAAATTAAAAAATTTAGAATTACAATTTAGGCATTAATTTAAAAAGTTTTAGAATTATAATTTATGCATTAATTTACAGAGCTTAAATTAAAAAAATTTAGAATTACAATTTAGACATTAATATAAAGAGTTTTAGAATTACAATTTAGTCATTAATTTAAAGAGTTTAATTCTAAAAAATTTAGAATTATATTTTAGGCACCAATTTAAAAAGTTTAATTTGAAGAGTTTTAGAATTACAATTCAGATGTTAATTTAAAAAATTTTAGAATTATAATTTATATATTAATTTAAAGAGTTTAAATTAAAATAATTTAGAATTACAATTTATGAATTAGTTTAAAGAGTATAATTTAAAGAATTTTAGAATTACAATTTAAGCATTATTTTAAATAGTTTTGGAATTACAATTTAGACATTAATTTAATGAGTTTAATTTAATTAAAGAGTTTTAATATTACAATTTAGACATTATTTTAAAAGCATTAAATTAAAGAGTTTTAGAATTACAATTTAGGCATTAATTTAAAGAGTTTAATTTAAAAAGTTTAAAAATTACAATTTAGGCATTAATTTAAAAAGTTTTAGAATTATAATTTATGTATTAATTTAAAGAGTTTTAGAATTACAATTTAGTAATTAATTTAAATAATTTAATTTTAAAAAAATAGAATTACAATTTAGGTATTATTTTAAAGAGTTTTGGAATTACAATTTAAGTATTAATTTAAAGAGTTTAAATTAAAAAAATTTAGAATTATAATTTAGGCATTAATTTAAAGAATTTTAGAATTATAATTTAGTCATTAATTTAAAGAGTTTAATTTAAAAAAGATTTAGAATTTCAATCTAGGTATTAATTTAAAAAGTTTTAGAATTACAATTTAGGCACTAATTTAAAGAGTTTTAGAATTGCAATTTAGGCATTAATTTAAAATTTTAAATTAAAAAATTTTAGAATTATAATTTAGGCATTAATTTAAAGAGTTTTAGAATTACAATTTAGTCATTAATTTAAGTAGTTTAATTTTAAAAAAATTAGCATTGTAATTTAGGCATTAATTTAAAGAGTTTTAGAATTACAATTTAGTTATTAATTTAAAGAATTTTAGAATTACAATTTCTGCATTAATAAAGAGTTTTGGAATTATAATTTAGGTATTAATTTAAAAAGTTTTGGAATTACAATTTAGGCATTAATTTAAAGAGTTTTAGAATTACAATTTAGACATTAATTTAAAGAGTTTAAATTAAAAAAAAAATAATTACAATTTAGGCATTAATTTAAATAGTTTAATTTAAAGAGTTTAATTTGTTTAAAGAATTTTAAAGTTTCTTTAATTTAAACATTAATTTTATATTACAATTTTAAAAATTTCATTGTGCTTAAATATTTGATTTAATAGAAATATATGGTATAATTTAAATTTATTTTTATAATAGAATTGTACGGGCTAAGTTAAATCAAATTTAAATAATAAATTTTGATCTTTCAAAATAATGAGATCATATATTATAATTTAAAATATAAATTGATAATAAATTTATAGTTTTACAACCTAAACAGTATATAAAAATCTTCTATATGTTTAAACAGTACAAATGCAATTTAAATTGAATAATTGTTTAATATACAATTTAAAATTTAAGCTTATAATAAAACTCCAACATAGATTTTTAATAAAGTAAATAAAATTAGAACGGTAGATAAATTAGATAAATCAAAATATAAAATAAATTTATACTATTTGTATGTTTTATAAATTTGATCTTTCAAATTAATTTAATTTATTAAGTCGGTTTTGATTTTTTTTCTTTAAATTTTTTTAGTATTTAGTCGATTTTTAAAATTTTAGTTCCTTACCATTTAATATGTAATTAGCTTCTTAGTATAAATGATTTAAAAATTAAATTGAATAGACTAGTTCGACTAGTTAGACAACAATCAACTTTATCAAGTGATTTAGTTCAAATTTTTAAACTAAGTAAGTTAAGAATAATTTTAAACTATTAGCAATAATAATTTTAAAAAAATATAATGATATTTTAATTATTAGAGATAATGAACATTTTAAATGTAATTTTTTTTAAAAAAAATTAATATTATCATTAAAATAATCTAAATTTTAATATAGTTTTCTAAAATTAAAATTATTTAAAATATATTAAATAAAGACTATTAAATTATTACCACCATAATTAAATTAGAATATTTATAATTTATAATTTTTTCAAAAATAAAAACTCTCACAAATTAAAATTTCTAAAATTTATAATATTTATAAAAATAAAAAAAATTAAAATTGAAATAAAATTACTTAATTATTCATGAATAAAAAGACCAAAATAATTCTGTTTTGGAATACTTGGTAACCAGTACCTTCCTCAAAGTGTTCTACTATTACATGTCATAATTTTAAAATAATTAAATGTAAACCGTTGAACAAATATAACGGTAATAATAATAAAAAAAAAAAAAAAAGTACATAAGTATGACTGAATTTAAAATATTGCAAAGATTAATGAATTCAAAATACGTTTAGTTGGAATATTAATTGAAGGGCATGCATCCAATCCTCTCCCACTACAGTCCTTACATCCAGAGTCCCGCCAACTAGAGCTCAAATTTATAACTCTCTACACTTCATCCAAGGTGTTTTATCACTAGGATCCCATTTACTTATTCACTCATATTAAATATTTTCGGGTAATTTATAATAATTTAACAATCATTGAGTATTGGTAAACATTAAAATAAATGGTTATTTTTATTTATTTATTTACTAGAGAGAAAGATAGTATAGTATAATAACGTTCATTTTATTTAAAATTTAAATATTTATTATTAAAGTCTCGAGGGAATGAAATTATAGTGGGTGAGTCCTTGACGGGGAGGGTTCAAGGTGTGGATAAGAGGAAGGACACAAGGTACATGAATAGGGGGTAGGGAGCATGATTCCTAGTCCCATGATTTTTTCGTCCTTATAGGTTTCCACAATTAATCTCAAGATATGTAATTGAGAGCAAATAAATCTTATATTTAATTTTAGATTACGAAAATATATAGCGGAATAATTAAAATATTTACATCAGTATACAAATTTGACAACAAATCACTATAGTAGTATGAAAACAATATTTATTATAAAATTTTAAATTCTTAAATATTTTGATTTTACTATTTAAGTTAGAAATAGTTATCCTGTGCTTTACAATAACGACTGGTAAGCTCTCGCGGATGCTCCGCATCGACCGGCAACTGCCTCGCCGAATTCGCAGCGCCGCAGAGCCCTCGCGCTGCTCCCCTCCGAGTCCACCGCCGCCCCCGCCCCCGCCCTCGTCCCCGCCGAGAAGCTCTCCTCCTCTTTCTCCCTGTCGTCGTGTCGCCGTCTTCATCGTCTTCATCGTCGTCTCCGCCGCAGTCAGAGAGGTCGGGGTGCCCAAGGAGCTGGACATTGACAGGAAGCGCGTCCCCGCACGGACGAGTGAAGCGTCCGCGCGGCGGCCCCCCCTCACCCCGCGCTGACCCGCGCCATAGGAGGTGCGGGTTTCCGTGCGCTGACCTGCGCCAGCACGTGCGCGCGCTTCCCCGCGCACGCCTGCTGCGCGCAGTGGTGCGGCGAGTGGGGCGCCGCCACGTAGCGCCCCACCAACCTCGGGTCGCGCGGGATACCAGCACGTGGCGGAACTCATCCTCGAGCCGCGCCATGGCGACCTGGAGCGCCGTCGCCGGGGACGGCCCGGGCGGCAACTACGCCGACGATCGCCGGAAGCTCTCGACGGCGGCGGCGGCGGGATCCCTCACGGAGCGACGGAGCTCGTCGATGGTGTGGAGGTAGCGCTCTGCCTCGAAGCGATTGAGAGAAGAAGAGGTTGAAGGATATTTTCGATATATTATCTAAGAAATTGACGGCTCACTAACAGAACGCTGATGGCGGGAGTATAAATGCACAATTCCATAATTACGAGGGAGAAAAATGTAGGCTTTTGAAAGACATGAAGTCAAAGTGAAAAAAATGGTATATTATGAAAGGATTTTCTGTAATTTAGCGTATATATATATACACACGCAGAGAGAGTAAGACATATATATATTTTTAAAAATACAAATCTAAATATATTTGTGAATTTTTTATCATTAGATTTGTAGTGAGATTTGTGCTATTTATTTTTTATTTCTATTTTTAGTTGATTTTACAGTAGTACAAATTTTAATACAAATTTAATATTAAAAAATTTATAAAAATAATTAAACTTATAATTTTAAAAATTTATAAACTCAACTCTCTCTCTCTCTGTAAATATATTTATATATATGTATATTGTAGTTTTATAATATTTTTTTACAAAACAATCAATCATTGCAAGGTATTTATTTTTTAAAAAATAAATAATTAAGAAATAAAAATGAATAAATTAGCTGTTCCTTTAAATTATTTTTCGATAGTGGCCGACGTGAAAGGAGTGGGATATATGATGATATGATCCTATGAGAAATTATTGCTTAATATTTAATAAAATAAAATTTAAATTTTAGAATTATGTGGCACGCAAGGAATTTGTCGGTTTAGGGGCCCTTAATTGCTGTGCCGTGGCCATGCTAATATTTTGAGCTCTTGTGCAGCGTGTGCGTGTAGTAGTAAATGAGAGGATGAGAACAAAAAGAACAGAGGAGGAGTTGAGGGCCCTGAGGCAGATGTAGTACGAGCACTGTGGACACCGAGAATGACAGGTCACGAGCGACGGAATTGTGGGAACTTTTGTCTCATCCTAATTCCTAACACGATTTTGATGCATGCTTTAAATCCCGCGCCGATCATCATTTGATGTTTTATTCTCGTCCTTTCCATTGGATATAAAGATTAAAATATACATACCAAGAATTTGGATACATATAGCTAGCTAGCTACATTATAATAAATTTCATTTTTTTTTTTTTAGATATTTTCTCCAAAAATATCTCTCAAAGTTAGTAGCTCACGTTTTATATACATATGTTTCACGATCTGATCTATTGGATCTATAATTAATGGAGTGGTCCTCAAAATTGACTAAGTTTTGGTACCAAATTCATTATTGTGGTCTACTGTAGTTGGCCTAATTAATTACAAATTTGATAGCTGGTATTTAAAATTTAGTTGTTTGATAGGTTATTAATTATCCCGCACAAAGAGTTGGTTAATTATAGTGTTTGGGATGTTTGTATGTAAATAGCGGTAGTAGTTGGAGAAATATATATATATATATATATATAGAAAGAGAGAGAGAGAGAGAGAGTGTGTTCGGCTATTATATTATTAATAGTATTAAGTTATTGGTGCTATCAAGTATTCTATTTTTGGATCAATCACTTTGATCATTTTTATTCGTTAGGTTTTATAATTATTTTCCAACCACCTATAAATTAAAGAAGCCCACTATCGTCTGAACCACATATTTTTTAATCCAGAAGTTAAAAACTTAATAGCACCAATAACTTTGTACAGTTAATAGTATTCCAGCCTAACTCTCGCTCTCACTCTGATCTCTCTCTCTCTCTCTCTCTCTCTCTCTCTCTCTCTCTCTCTCTCTCTCTATATATATATATATATATATATATATATAGAATTAGGCTATAATACTATCAATAGCATCAAGCCATTGGTACTATCAAGTTTTTAGCCGTTGGATGAAAAAATATGCGGTTGAGATTATAGTGGTCCTCTAGGGTTTACTAGGTGGTTGGTTGAATAGTAAAAATCTTAGGAGACCACTATAATCCTAACCGCATATCTTTTCATCCAACGGCTGAAAACTTGATAGCACCAATTATTTGGTACTATCGATAGTATTCTAGCCGGACTCTCTATATATATATATATATATATATATATATATATATATATATATATATATATATATATATATATATATCATTGAATTTGCATTAAGATTTATATAATTGTACATTTTTTTTTCCTATAGTTGACTTTATAATTGCACAAATCTCAATGCAAATTCAATGATAAAAAATTTAAAAGCATAATTTGGCTTGTGCTTTTAAAAGTATATAAGCTCTACTATATATATATATATATATATATATATATATATATATATATATATATATATATATATATATATATATATATATATATAGAGTCCGGCTACTATACTATTAATAGTACCAAGTTATTGGTGTTATCAAGTTTTCTACCCTTAGATCAATTCCATTGATCATTTTCATCCGTTAAATTTTACTAATTTTCAACCACATATTAAATCCAAGGGACCCACTATCATCTCAACCACATAGTTTTTAATTAAAATGTTAAAAACTTGATAGCACCAATGACTTGGTACTATTAATAGTATTCTAGCCTAGCTTTCTCTCTCTCTCTCTCTCTATATATATATAAAATAAAATAACCTTTTTTATTTTTGTAAATTTTATCATTTTGTTTATTAATTTGATAATTTTACTTTGAATTGAAAAAGATGATCAAAATGACATGGGACATGTAATTCTTCAATACATTTATCTTTTCCTTGGGCAGGTAAACAGATCCTGGACCAAAACCAACTACAATCCAATTAACTAATTAATGTTTTATTAGGAAAAAAGAAGTGGATGATATTAAAACTCATTAAATATCTAAATTCAGCTAATTAGTGCCAAGGTCCCTCTCAAACCTTACGCTGTAGACAAAATAACCACTTCAATTTGCGTGATTGAGGGACCCAAGGTTCCCATAGTGGCTCTTAATTAGTGAAAAAAGCAAGCTTTCTGTTCCCTAATCTACGAACAAAGCTCCACAAAAATGATGTTAGTGACACTCTCTTACACTATGTTAAAGCCACCGCATTAAGTGATGTTGGGCAACTAAAACTAATTAATGTCATTAGCATTAATTTAGTCAAAAGCCAAATCATCAATTAACATGGATTAGAGATAGCATCATATATATATATATATATATATATATATATATATATATATATATATATATATATATATATATATATATATATAATGCTACTTTCTTAGCTAGAGAGAACCCACTACGTACACTTCATCTACCTCTGGCTTTAGGCAATTAACAACATAAGATTTCTTAACAGCAACTAATAATTTCACTACAGTATTGGTTTCTCTAAGTAAGCAAACAAGTGTATAATTTTAGAATAGTTTCAGTTTTTTTTTTTTTTTTTTTTTTTTTTTTTTTTTTTTTTTTTTTTTTTCTCTCCAAAAAGATGAGTTAATTTAATTTCAACAACACTAGTCTTATGCGAAATCAATGATTTGATAAATAAGGAAAAAAAAAAAAAAAAAAACAAATATTTGCGTCCAAACCGTCGGGTCTAATGTGATTCATTCCCTGGAACTATGGCAACGGAATATTACAACCAAAGTACAACTACAGCATGCTGCGACGCGGAAGGCACGCTGCACGTGCGCGCACGGCACACCTGCCTCTACAAAATTTTCTAAAACACCCCTAAATTACCCCTTAATTACAACGTCAATCCTTCTAACGACCTCTCCAACGAACGTCTCCGGTGCGGATCTTTCTTTTTCTTTTTCTTTCCCCTTAAGCAGTAATATCTACAGCTAGCCCTAAATTAGGCGCCCATTTTTTTTTTTTTTTTTTTTTTTTTTTTCCGAACTTGATAAATTTTAAAACTAGCCGCGCGCGTTCTTCCGCGGGAATCAGAAGTCAGAAGAACTCCGTTAGCGACGTCGAGACGGAAGAATGTAACGGCGTGTCAGGCGGCGGGGCCTCGCGGAGGCGTTTGAAGTAGTCCCTGATGTCGAAGGCGTGGGCGTGGGCGGTGGCGGTGGCGTCGCCGGCCGGAGAGAGTAAGGCCTCCTCGAGGTCGTCGAGAGGGGCGAGGAAGGGGGGACGGGTGACGGCGGTGAGCAGGTCCCAGCGGACGCCGCGGAAGAAGGGGTGGGCCTTGAGCTCGTCGGCGCCGGCGCGGAAGCCGAGGCGGCGGGCGGGGTCCTTGGCGAGGAGGCGGGAGATGAGGTCGGTGAGGTCGGAGCGCTGCTTCCCGGGGAACTCCGGGTGGCGGGTGAGTACGTTGCGGAACGTCTCCTTGCGGTTGCGGCCCCGGAAGGGGGACCTTCCGAAGGCCATCTCGTAGGTCAGGATCCCCAGGGCCCACCAGTCCACCGCGAACTCGTGCCCCTCCCCGCGCACCACCTCGGGGGACACGTACTCCTCCGTCCCCACGAACGAGTGCGACCGCTCCGTCTCGGCCTCGGCGGAGGCGGAGGCGGAGGAGATGCTGGTGCGGCGGCGGCTCATGGGGGAGACGCGCGCGGATCGGGCCTTCTTGAGGGTGGCGACGGCGCCGTGGGGATCGGCGGAGGCGAAGAGGATGCGGGTGAGGTTGCGGCGGTGACTGTGGCGGCGGCGGGAGGACTGGGGAGGTGAGGAAGGGGCCGGGGGTTTGGGGGAGGGGCGGAGATGGCGGGAGAGGTCGAAGTCGGTGAGTGTTACGTGGCCGTCGGCGCGGAGGAGGATGTTCTCGGGCTTGAGGTCGCGGTAGACGATGCCGAGGGAGTGGAGGTGGGCGAGGGCGGAGACGAGCTCGGCGAGGTAGAAGCGGATGGCGGAGGGGGAGAATACGCGGTCGGAGAGGGAGTGGCGGAGCGCATTGAGGTCCCCCCCGGCGCAGAAGGGCACCGCCCATGCCAGCAGCTCCGGAGTCTCCACCGGCGCAGCCACCAGCGTCGGTAGGAACGGGTGCGACAGCCTCGACAGCACCGACACCTCCCACCGCGCGCGCCGGTCCGCTCCGGGCTTCTTCGCCGCCGCACCCCCGCAACCCTTCTCGAACACCTTGAGGGCGAACAACTTTAGAGCCGAGGACGACGAGCTGGAGCCATCAGCCACGAGGAAGACCGTGCCCATGGCGCCGCGCCCGAGCACGCGGATCGCGCGTATCTTATCCAGGTCCAGCTCCATTAACTCTCTCTGCTGCATCACCTACCTTAATTAAATCGATCGATTAGATTAATCAATTCCCTTCTTAATCGCGCCTGTTTTGCTCTATTAATTCTATGCCTTTTATCTTCTTCTTCTTCTTTTTCTTCTCCTTCTCTTCTCCTTCTTCTTCTTCTTCTTCTCTTTAGAGAATATGGAGGAGGGAGGGGTTTCCTTGTTTAGAAGAGGGATAGAGATAGAGTCGGACAGAGAGAGAGAGAGGGAGGAGGGGAAATAGAGGATGGCATGATACTTGGGTGGTTTCGGAGAGTTATTTATTTGTTATGTGGTGCGGATTAATTAATTTGTTTAACTGATTAATTTATTATTTAGTTTGCTATTTATGCCATTGTTTAGTTTGTAGGTTGTTTCATAATTAGGATCGATGGGACAAAGCGAGGGTGTGAGGATAAGCATCTGATTACCTAACCTCCCAGACGCCCAGTTACAAGGGTATCTGAATTGTACCAGCCATCTATTATCATGCATCTTCAAGAAAAAACTAATTAAAATATAACATATACATACATAATATAATTTATTTACGTTGCCGACATAAAAAAAAAAAATAAAAAAAAAATAGTATAGTTTATAAAAAAGTTGGTACATTATATATGTTTGATGATGAAAATATATAACAGCTATTTATTATTATTATTATTATTATTTTAAAAAAACTCTAAATAATATATAATTTTTATTTCTTCACTTTGATCATGAGCATTGTGAGAGGGTCATAAGTTTCCCGTTTTGTGGCCACGTTTTGGCTCGCTCAAATGCATGCATTAGCGGCCTAAAACATAGGCCTATATATATATATATATATATATATATATATGGGGTAATTACCTATATACTCCTATTAAGTTTTCAACTTTTATATTTACTTCTCAAAAAATCTGCTCTCTAATATACTTTCTAAAAATTCAAATTCTTTCTGATATACCCTCAAAATAGGGGTATATCAGAAAAAATATGGAACGTATTAGGGGTATATTTGAAAGAAAAAATAAAAAGGATAAATGAGATATTTCATCATATTACAGAGGTACACATGCAATTATCCCTATATATATATATATATATATATATATATAGAGTCATTTATTAAGTACACGCGCGAGTGAATGAATTAATTGTTTCCAATAAAAAAGCACTTTGGGGGAAAAGCAGGGAAGCACCTTAGATGCTTGCTTGGACGCACGTTCATAAAGGACTCATCCCAATTATGACATACAGTAGCTTGTGAGTACAAAAGTAAAATACCTGTGATTATTCAATACAAAGAAGCGCTTGATCAGAAGCATATGATCGAGAAAGATATTTCCTGAGCAATATTGAGACTTTGTTTTCTACATTATTACAAATTATTGTGTTTATGATTTTTAAAATCATGAGATAAAGTTTGGTGAATCATGCTACTCGCATGGGAGGTTAATTATGTTCGTTGAATCATTAATCTAATTAATTATTTGTGTATGAGGAGGAGCTACATGTACACCTACAAGTGTGCGCGTGTATATATATATATATATATATATATATATATATATATATATATATAATCATTAATCTAATTAATATTTGTGTATGAGGAGGAGCACAAATATATATATATTTTGTGTATATATATATATAATTAATTATATATATATATATAATAATTATTAATCTAATTAATTATTTGTGTAAGGTGTGTAGCTCCTCCTCATACACAAATAATTAATTAGATGTATATATATATATATATATATATATAGTATATATATATATATATATAGAGAGAGAGAGTGAGAGAATTAAGTTTTTATGCTTGTAAAAATATCAACATATTGATACTTGTAGATTTTTAGCCATTTAATGAAAAATTGTGTGGTTAGAATGATAGTGAGTCACTTGAATTAAGTGAGTAGTTGGTAGAATAGAATGATCTAAGAGATGAAATTAGTGAAAGGGGTAGCTATAACAGTAGAAAATTTATAAATATCAATTTCTTGGTGCTTGTATAAACATATATAGTAGCCGGACTATATATATATATATATATATATATATATATATATATATATATAGTAAAGCTTATATATTTTAAAAGCATAAGCTCATCCATACTTATAAATTTTTTATCATTGAATTTGTATTGAAATTTGTATTTTTGTAATATCAATTAAAGAGAGAGAAAGATAAAGTAAAAAACACAAATTTCAATACAAATTCAATGATAAAAAATTCATAATAATGAATGTATTTGTATTTTTAAAAGCATATAAGTTCTACTATATATATATATATATATATATATATATATATATATATATATATATATATATATATATATATATATGTGAGTTAGGTTGGAATATTATTAATTAATAGTACCAAGTCATTGGTGCTATTAAGTTTTTAACCCTTAAATTAAAAGATGTGTGGTTGAGATGATAGTAGGCCCTTGGGTTTAATAGGTGGTTGGGGAAATAGTAAAATCTAACGGATAAAAATGATGGTTAATCTAAGCGTAGAAAACTTTATAGTACTAATTATTTGGTACTATCAATAGTATAGTAGTCGGACTATATATATATATATATATATATATATATATATATATATATATAGACGAAGCCATAGGAGGGCTCAAAGTGGCCATGGCCCCCTCAACATTTTAATATTGCTCAATAGTCCTTGATACTAATTTATCTCTTTCTCTCTTTTAGATAATAATAACCTCCCTCAACTTTTTAATATTTATTTTTGTGCCAATATAATTTTCTTTATTTTTTATTTGTATACATTTTAAATAGATGAAAATATATTAGGATTCTCGTACTTACAAGTTATTTGAAATATATATCTTAACTCTAAATTTTTTATTTCATATTTTTTTAATTTCTATTGGTAAGCTATTTTATTTAACTAAATAAAATATTATACTAAATTTAATAGATCTTTTAGGTAAAGTCATTGATCTAATTGAATTACAGTTATATTTAGTAAAATTTTTAATTATTTGAATAAAATAATATAGATAAAATAATTAAATATTAAATTTTTTAAATTTAAAAAATTAATATTTTTATATTAATTATTTAATTAATAATTTTTTTTAAAAAAATTGATAATATATTAAAATTTTTATTTGAATATATTTTAGTCTCCCTCATAATTAAATTCTAGCTTCCTCTCTCTCTCTCTCTCTCTCTCTCTCTCTCTCTCTCTCTCTCTATATATATATATATATATATATATAGTTGGAAACACATAGTATTAATGGGTGACCGTACCCACGTGGATTGTTAACTATAATAATATGTTAGCTACGTAGTCAAAATGGTCATTAATATTATCTTGCTGAGGAGGTTAATTTTGGGATTAGTTATAATTACGGAATTGTCTTTGGGCGTGGAGCTCGAGGAGCAAATTAAATAGGATAAACACGTGTGGGATGAGAATATAAACCATATGATTTATTTTATTTTTTTGGCTCGGAGCGATGGGTGGGATGAGTCGCTACTGTCCCGATTTGTAGTCAATTTAATGAAAATTAAAATAATATATAAAGTATATATATATATATATATATATATATATATATTTATTTATTTATTTATTTATTTATTTATTTATTTTACAATAGGACTATACAAGATGTATTTTATTAGAATTAATTTTGTATGCAATGCAAAATGGAGCCTCCTACAACTTTGCATTAGCCCTCAATTGGCATTAAAGATTGGTTAACGGTGTATTTGACTCTACTTATTCTGTGTATAAAACATTGTGTTTAGTAGTCAAAAAAAAAAAAACATCTGAACTTTCTATTGTAGCTTAATGTAAAATCGGATTTGGTGTCTAAAAATCTGAACATCTAATTTAATACTCTAATTTTCTTATACAAAATAATTCTATTAAAAAATATAATAGTATGGTATTTGATCTTATAATATTATTTAGTCATTATTTAGTCATTACTTTATTAAATAATATTATATCCACCAAAAAAGGCCAAAAGAACTTGAAATCCAGCTGAGAGTGTATGCCTGCAGCTAGTTTCTCATGTATAATTAATTACAAGTCAGATCCAGCCACGTCGTACGTCGTTGTAGCAAATTTCAACACCAAAAGTAGCAAATTGCATAGGGAAATCAATTATAAAAAAAACAAAAGAAAGAAAATAATAAAGTATATATTAACAACGGAGAACTTTAGTTTTTATGCAATTTATTTTTTTTGCTAAACAAACAGTAAGACCGAAAAAATTTTAGTTCTATAGTTAGAATAAGCAGCGGAAGTGAAGT
Source organism: Tillandsia fasciculata (assembly GCA_029168755.2). Taxonomy (NCBI): domain Eukaryota; kingdom Viridiplantae; phylum Streptophyta; class Magnoliopsida; order Poales; family Bromeliaceae; genus Tillandsia; species Tillandsia fasciculata. Next base: position 1,597,529 of record CM054930.1, on the reverse strand, counting down.
GATTTTCACATGGACTCTAATGGGCACATATAAAATTATTTGGGCCTGATGGGTAGTGGGCCCAAATATATGACTACTGATAAAAGGGTTCGGCGTTTTAGCCATATATTTTTTAGGTTTTAAAGTATGCGAATTTGGTCCGGCCTAAATGTAGTTCGATCAATGCAAGCATTATTCGGCCCATTATTGATTTATATGCCCACAGCCCATTAACACGCATGGGCCCATAAATACATGGGCCGGCTTTGTTTTGTGAGCGGATCGACAATAAAATTACGAAAATGCCATCACGAATGATGGGGTCCTTGCTTGTAATTTCCAACAATGACGGGAGTACTTTTGTAAACGCGCACTTAGCATTTACCTTATTATAAAGAGTACCCTCGCAGCGTTTTATTAGGGTTTCTCGTGTACGCCGCCGATAACGGACTAGGGTTTTGGAGGGTGAGCCGGGCGACGAAGAGGAGCGCGGCGGCGATGGTGGAGAAGGCGAGTAAAGGGAGGAAGGAGGAGGTGGTGACGAGGGAGTACACCATCAACCTCCACAAGCGACTCCATGGATGGTATCCTCTCTTTCTCCACCCTCCCCCATTCGTTCATCTGATGCGTGTTCTATACCCTTTCTTTGGAGCTTTGTATTGATCCCTATATAATGGAGAGGCCAAGTGTTTGAAATTAAGAATATAGATCTTGATTCGTCGTGTTCTTTAGGAATATAGATCGTTTATGATTCTGTTCGTTTTGATTAATTTGTGTTTATGTTTTGGTCGATCCGTCGTAATAATTGGATTCCTTGGAATGGGATCCAATATATTGATGATTTTGCGAGATGAGGTCATAGATACGCTAGATAGATCAATCTTTGAGGTACTCAACGATGCAGATCATGCGCTGGGGATTTCTTTCTTAGAATTATCTTATTTAGAAAACAACAATGGGGAGAGTGTTTGAGGTACGAGATCTGACTGGTAATGTGGAAACTGCTGCGAGATTTTCTTCCTGAAAGCACTTAGAGCTGTAAATTTGGTACACCAAATCGGTTTGTATGTCTTCAAACGAGAATCTCGAAATTTTTCTTTGAAAAGCAACTGGTAGTACTATGCATACCCTTAAGAGTTAAGTCAAACACGAGCAAAGTTTTTTTCAACTTGGCAACACTTGAGTTTAATTCCTTTTGTACGGAGGAGTAATCGTCTAACGAGGGAGGAATCGCTTAACCATATATCAATCCTTTTGTGCGGGGAGAGAATCCAATTAGACTAGTATCAAAGCAACCTGTGGCTCTGTGCTAGCTTTATTATTTCCATTCGGGCCAATTCTCATATGGTTCACACAAACTTGTCATGTTATCTACTTCGGCTACCAGCCAATATCATTGTCTTAGTGAGACAATCTTTTGCGGTGCAAATGATTAGCTCATCTCATGTTTTGCATCTGTGGGTTGTCTCTTTTCATTTCTACGGCTCATTGATTTTATCCATTGATCTTTAGTTTTCATTTTCATGTTCATTTGGCAGGGCTATACTTTCTATAGTCTGTCAAATTGTGCTTGAGCAATTGAAAGGGTTCTCGTCTGCCCCTTTGTTTTATTACATGCTGCATCGTGTTCTTATTAAGCTGTCGGATGGGCCTATAAATATTAACCTGTTTAGTTTTGTATAAATGCTTTACTAGCCACTTTCTCATCAGGATGGGGAGCCAGCTTTTTGTCCAAATACGAGGAAGGTGGGAAAACAATCGATACGACAGTATCTGCATTACTGAAATTATTAATTACTTCTGATTTTTTTTGTTTTTAATCATTATGTGTAGTTGATGTTAACCTAAAGTGTGCATATCACTAATAACTTAGGAAAAGTAATAAGACTTCAAATTGTAAGACTTGGAAAAGAGAAATCTGGTACATTTCACAATTTGCTTCTTTTATGTATATCACAAAGATTTTTGAGCATAGCAGCAGTTAAGTACAATAATTTGTGAGCATACTGTTCTGGTGAGTTATACATGGTACACGCTATTTGTAATCAACCGTAAAAATTCAGTACAATTATTATTATAATTATTATTTCTTAATTTAGACTCGAGAAACTTTTAGGTATTAATTATGCTCTTTTACGAATTTGCAAGTATTGCCTTTTAATGGTAATGAAACATTTCTGTTTCCGAACTTGCAGTAATCTATTTCATTTTTTAGCAATTGAATTTATCTGGAGATATGTTGAGTTCTTCCGAAGTATGTTATTGTTCCTCTATGTGCTATATGGAACAAATCATCAGGCATTATGTGAAAGAATGAATGTCCAGTAATAATATGCCTGTTTGAGGGTTTTCACGAGTTCCTTTCAACTTAATCAACCGTTATTAATCTTTAATTTATGGATTTTGCTATTGACCTATTCAGGTTAATTGTCATATTATATATTATACTGGGCATGTAGTAGTTCTACCTTTTGTAGTGGTAAAATGTATACAGTCCCAGTCTAACCCAGAAAATAATTGGAATTTTTTATGTCAGACTTTGTATGTATAACCAGATGGAACAAGGTATTATGTTGGAATATAAAAAATTAGGGATATTGTGTGGCACTACAATTCATGTAAATTGGGTCATTATGCACAGAGCAGTACAAATAGTTAAGTTGCGAGGACTTTAATTTATTATGGAGTTCAATATTTTTAACTTTCATATTGGTTGGTTAGCAATATATGTATGATTTTTATGTTTCTACTTGGTGCAAAACTTGTCCAAACTGGTTAATGGTTACTGTTTGACATTGAGGCTCGTATTTGGTGGGCATAGGATTCAAATTGTATTTAGTTATTTCTCTGCGCTGTGTGCTTCTGCTCTATGATGCTTAACGTTCGTTTTAATACCTGAGCAGCACTTTCAAAAAGATGGCTCCTAAGGCCATTAAGGAGATACGGAAATTCGCGCAGAAGGCAATGGGCACCACGGACGTCAGAGTCGATGTGAAGTTGAACAAGCACATATGGAGCAGAGGGGTCCGGGGTGTTCCTAGGCGGGTCCGCGTGAGGATCGCTCGCAAGAGGAACGATGAGGAAGATGCTAAGGAAGAGCTCTTCTCCTTGGTCTCTGTCGCTGAGGTTCCACCAGAGGGGCTCAAAGGGTTGGGCACTAAGATTGTCGATGAAGCGGATGATTAAATTGCTTCGGTTAGTCATTAATGCAGTGGATCTTTGTTTTGTCTTCTTGCAGTGAAAATTCGGATTAAGTTTAAAATTTTTACAACTGTGATGCTCGTTGAGGTTGCCTCACTTATTCTAGCAGAACGTAATATGATCTCCTACTCAATATCTTTTATTTCCTGGCTTTTGATTTTTCCCATTACAACAATATTAGGTGTCTGGCAGATAGGTTGAAATTATATTATGTTTGTGCTTGGTCACTTTTCAATTTAGTTCAACTTTGTGTGGTTTGATCCTCGTAGATGCTTGGTAAGGAGGTAGGGTGTTCTAATAACATAGTTTATTTGTGAAGCTGTTTCAAGTTCTTTTCTCTTTCGCACCCTTTCTTTTTTATGTCCAATTGTATGTTAGCACATGCTGTGATAGCTAATACACGTTGCAGCATTCAGTATCCATCATGCTAACCCCATGGTCTCTACCTCATTCAACTTTTACCTGGAAGAAGGATCAATCGTACCGTTCACTGGTGCAAACCAGCAAACTATAACCCAAATAATGGAAGCATTGAATTACAGCACGCAAAGAAGCTCAATTAGAGTGTTCTGTATAGTCAAATATTTCCATCTTCCAATAGAATCTATTTAGGAATACAGTTTTACGTGCAAAATTACATGTTTAATTCATGTGCTAGCCTGAAACTTGATCTGTATGGCACCATCTTTCCACAAGCTTTGAAGCCATCCTGACGCCAGGAAAGAAGGATCATCCACTCTGAAGCTGTTGCTGTAAGTTTCAATGTAAGTTGACTTTATGGTGCCTCATTTCTTCCACCTCCAATCCTTCATCTCTACAAGGCCATAACAAAAGAGCGTAGTCTCGGAAAATGTCGCAAGTTATATTCATCCAGACCACACTTGTCGAAGGAGCTTGTATCTCGCATTTGCTTGTGATCTATCCTTTTGTGTAGAATCTGCCATATTTCCAAATGATGGGGAAACAAGAGGGGTCTTATCTACTATGGAAGTGAGGGGAGAATCTAGGTCGTCCAGATCATCATCGCTGGTATACCCCCTCCTCTGGACCATTGATGCCCTTCTGTCCAACTCAGCCTTGCCTCCTGCATCGGCCACCTTCTCAGCCACATCGGATGGTGAAGGTGGCAGGTATGTTATAGGAGCCGCAGAACGAGGGAAGCTGCTGATTTGATCTTTGTCTGACAAACGCTCCAGCATGCTCTGCATGACAGGCCGGCAAAAAACCATCATACTTAAAGAATGGTTTACAATGCGTGAGTAGAATTAAGAGTGCATAGCAAATTACAAGGGAAAGATTTGCCATGAAGAACAACAAACTTTGTCATGAAGAGTTACATATACAATCTGTTTCAATTAATGAGGCTGAAACATAGGGAAATAAAGTGGCTACAAGATAAGACACAAGTACCTCAGAATTGAGTTCCTCGAGGACTAAACCAGGAACAGGATCTGGACAGAACTCATCAGGCGTGAAATTGCATAGAATCCGAGTAACCAAGGATAAGCCAATCGAAGGACAGACCTTGAATGCTCATCCAGGAAGAAACAAATTATTAGGTCCATGCAAAAATTTAAATCAAAAGGAGTAAACATAATGAAGGAGCAACTAAAAGTGAAATAGACTAACCTCTTTTCTGATAGTCCTCTCGAGAAGCATGTCCTTCGGGAGCATCAAGAGGTCACTCAACTCGTTGAGTAGATGAAAGGATTTTGATTCACTGCTCTCTCTCCTACCATCATCCTCTTCAGCAACTTGACCATCTATTCTAGGATCATCATCGTCCATACCAAACAGATCTGTCAACCATCTGGACCAATTGCCAATCTGCATAGTGGCATTTAGTTGAACATTTGCATCATTTCAATTCATTGCTACTTAAAGAACACAATTCTGTATTCAGCCATCACATTAACCAAACCCGGCTGGGTTTTGTTATTGCTGCTGTTGTGGCACTTTGCTATTTTTTGAGCAATTATATATTCCATATCAGAAAAGGGTGTTTTAAACTGTTTTTTTATTAAGTGTTTACTACAAGGGTATGATTATGAATAGGTTACTGTGAACAGGATTTTTTTTTTCCCCCCTCATCCATTAGAAGTGATATAGGTCTTTGAGGTTAAAGGAAGCTTCACAGAAAAGGATGGTGCCCTTGATCTAGAAAGGAAAAAGAAACTCTTTGCCAGTAAAGCATGAAGGTTAGCTGAATAAGGTACTTACAGAATTTTTCAGCTGCGCACCGGATCCAAAGCTTAAATCCCCAGCTGGAATTGGCAGAACTTTTGGGTCAACAATAGGGTCGGAGACGGGATCTGTCGGTATCTCACTTTCTGATTCACGTAGAATTGCATTAAACATTGCGACATCTAACCGGGCTACACATTGTTCCATCACCTAATGACAATTAAGAGGCACGGGATTTAATTTTCCAAAAGAAGTTAAAAATTGCTATAGTGATTTCTTATTGCCCAGAACATGATATAACAGGATTGAGATATTGGAGCCAGCTTGCCTCGCAAGAGGGGAAAAAAGGCATCTATTAGATACCTAATACATAAGTACAAATGTACATGAATGAACAAATAAATTCACAAAAACAAGCAGCTATGGGCTTCACCAGTATCCAATTAAATGGTTCAATAAAAGCAATGAGCAGGACATCTAATCTGGCAACAATCCAGTGAACTTCAATAAGGCGCAGATTACAAGTCAAATGGGTGGACAATTCGATTTGCTTTTATCTTGGTTAACAAGTTTAGTGGTAACTTAGCTATCTATCATTGCATGTAGGCAATTTGATGTGAGAAAATTTTGTTTAAAAGAATTCTATCAAGGACATTTATCAAAGGAAAAATACTAAGATAACGGCTATTAACTCTTCTTAACCATACCATTCTCGCCAGTACAGGCAAACAGCCACACTCATGTCCTCCAGCGCGTAGTGGACAGAGCTTGGTAAAGGCATCATGAAATGCACTCTTCCAAAGGTTAATAGAGAAGCTCCCTTGCTGCTGATCGCCCAAAGCTGGTCCTAACAATTTCCCAAAAGATTTTGTTGTGTATAAATCCTCCACTGGAGATTGCATGTGAGGGGTTAATGCCTGGAACCATGAGAACCATCTTTCAAAAGTTATGCAGAAAGAAAGTTATAAACCACAATAAAATGAACAGAAAAGCTAAAATTAATGACCTAGAAAATTGCTTCTTATCTCTAAAACTTAAGAGGTTATACTTTCTTACTTTCATCTAACTTATAGACATAGTATGCTGCTGGACAAGTTAAAATTAACTGTTTTAAATTCATTCATAGTCCATATTACCGCCCTGAGAGGGACTACTAAATATATATAGCACATAACATAAAGAAATATTGAATTTCTGAAGAGAAAAATGTAAACAAACTCCTAATTATCTTTCATATCAATGTAATACAAACAGCAGAGGTCCTTTCTGCAAATACAAATATCTCCTATTTGTTATGCAAGTACATCAGCGGCTCTTTTTCTGCTGTGTTCTTCGTCACTTGACATTCACTACACAAGATAATAACTATCAAGCCTAAGTTTCTCGTTAGTCATGACCTACCATCTAGTGCTAATTTTTTTGCCATGTCCACATTGAAGCTCTACAATGTTTTTACCTCCTCAGAAAGAACGAACTAAAATATTGCATGTAATAATATTTCCTGCAATAAATCGCAGCATCAATCATGAGGTTATGAAAATCTTATGATAACTAGATGAGCAGAACAAAAGTTCTCTTTTCGTAAGCCCTTATGAATTAGCGTATCATTTTAAAAGGACCTACAAAACTGAACAAGTACATGTCCATTATTAAAAAATTGTTCTCCCAATTGCTTTCATATTCTTTTGCAGCCCGAACACCACTGCACATATTTCAGGAAGTATATTAAACATCAAGAAGATTAAAATGTTGACAAAATCAAATTAGTGGTCAATACAAGGTTGAAATATTACCTAATAGCCAGCATGCTATGATGTCACAAGGAAAATAAGCACAAAAATATAATTTTACCTGCCACCACACTGACTCAACTATTCGGGAGAAGATCCAAGACTCGATCCTTTCTAGGGCAGCTGTAAACGTGCCAGTCTCTTGCCAGTCATCTACGAGTTGCATGGCACTGAATTTTTTCGCTAGCTTGCTACCAGAACTGTTTTTCCATCTCGATGGAGTTAACTTTCCATCAAACTTTTTCGCATTCCCATTTGACTCAACAGCCTTCGTGACTGGACTTGATTGCAATAAATTGCCAAATGTTTGGGAAATGATCTCTCTCAGGACAACTGTGTTTGACAACCAAAAGGTCAACCTTCAACAAAGCCAAAAAAAAAAAAAAAACTGTTAATCCACGATGCAGAAAAATGTCAAGAATATTTAAAATGAAAATCTCATAAAAAATATTAAGGATAGAATGCTTGGATTGTCTTGTTCAACCTTAATGTTGTAACTTGGTCCCTAAACTTTTCAACAAAAAATTTAAGTCCCCGCCTGAGAACTTTCATATATATAGCAATTTCATGGCTAATTGTTAAACAAAGTCACAATATCCATCGACTTTTGTTCTAGAGTTACATTTCAACCCTGTTGGCAGTAAAATGTAATAAATCATTTTACAGGATAAGGAGTAAAATGGTCACTTAACAGAAAAACTAGATCTTTTGGATGGTAAAGCATGGAATCGCAATATGTAAGAAAGTTCAAGGACCAAAGTTGACTATAAGGTCTGAGTTCCAATATGAGGATGTACAAGGACTATCCATTCATTTAGCCAAAAGGCAACCTACCTTGAGACATCATTACCGCAAGACTTGGCAATCAGAACAAGCCCAGAAGCCGTGTTTCTTGCAACAGTAGCCTTCTTATATGGCGACCAGTATTTGCAAGCATGAATATACAACCTAGAAAGCCTCCGTGCTGGCGTGTGAACCTTATGCGCCGAACTTCCATGCTCAGGAACTACAGAGTAAAGAGAAACCTCAAGAGCAGCTACTTCCCTAAGCTCCTGCTCCAGCTTTTCAATTCTCCATTCCATCTCCTCAATCTTTTGATATGCTCTCTCCTTATCATCATCTATAATATTCTCTTCTGTATCAACTGTTTCATCGTCTGTTCCAACACTTTGATCACAATTGGGAGCCTCATCCACATCAATCTCCTTAACCTCTTCGATGGTCTTATCATCAGTCTTGTCATCAGTTTCCTCAGACACTTCTGATGAAGGCCTGGAAGGACCTTTCACGCTTTCTGATTTCTTACTGTCGAGATTTTTGGTATTAGTAGAAGCAGAAACAGATTTTTCTGGTTTCTCTGATTTCTTTCGAGTATTGTTGGAGGTCTTAAACTGCAGCTTACTGCCGCCCTGACGATTTGAATTAACTCTTGAGGCACGAGGATAGCTGTCTGTTGACTCTTTTTTAGCGAGCTTCTTGGGAACCCTTGAAGCTCGTTTTACCTTCGTTTCTTCATTACTCTGCATCTCCCCTTGAGATGAGAGAGAATCTCTAGCTGGCTCATAATCAGACTCAGCATCCTTGCCTTGTTTTGCTTCCTTTTCTATGTCGCTTAAATGGTCATCTCTTTCCTCCACATTCTCTTTGGCACCCATCACCAACAATCTTTATCACCACTTGATACCTATGCACATCATTGCAATGATGTTTACATACATCTTTGTGAAGCTTTTAGTGACAAAGAAACTTGCACATTGAACACAAACTTTCGCTCCAGAAAATTAAATAATTAGCAGTCCAAAATAAATGGGCACTTTATTAGTGTCAAACTTGATGTAGTAGCTCCACCTATTTAATACAAATTTCTTCCAATGAGATTTATCAAAAATTTACATGCAATTAAGTGTATGCTGAATATCTTTCAATAAACAGTTTTTTATTTTTTTTGGAACAGGTTATTGAACTTAATCCCAGGAACTGCGAAGGAAACCAGTTGCAGGTAATGTAACCAACTGATTTTTCTTTAAAAAAATGTGTAATATATCATAATTATAATTGTGATAATTCCAATAAAATTGATTCTCACTACCTGATGATTATACTGAATAAAAATCTTTCTTAACAAACCATAAACAAGCAAAATGCAATATAACAACATATAGCAGGAGAATTTCGGCAACAAATTTCATTCTACAATGAAAGAATCTACAATATTTGAAACAGATGTGAGTTTAGTACTTAAAACTAAATCCACACATATTAAATTGTTGTATTTACTCTGCCTAGTACAAGTAAATTTCCAGAATACCCAACTATATATGACAGATCTGCTAGTGGCCTTTTCTATTGAGGTTAGACTAGACAATGCGGATCTTTTTGCTATTTAGTCATGATTTGCATAATGATGTGATAAAGTGAAATATAGTGGTGTCTCATGTTAATGTTGGAAATATGCCATGTTACGGATACATACAATTCAGATAAACGAGACAATATCACTCCAACACTTCAATATCACTTTTCGTGAGAAAGCATCAGGATTCATAAAGGAAAAAAGAAATAAAGAAATATATATATATATATATATATATATATATATATATATGGCTGAATCATTGGAGTGAATTTCAGTGATCAACATCTACAACCCAACTTATCAGCCTAATTTGAGTTACTATCCCGAATATGCTACTAAGATCAAGGCAAAATATATAATAATTGAACAAAAAAAAGCCAAAATCCTCAATACTTAACTAATAACATTCACCAAAAAAAAAAAAATGCTAGGGAACGAATTGCATTCTAAGGTTTTATTTGGATGTAAGAATAAGTTATGTCCACAACTTATGCGTTATAAAAATTTTCTTTGTCTAAATGGAAGGTACGAGTTTATATTTTCTCATTGAAATGTCTTACAATTTATAATTTATATTCCCCTGTGAGGTGATTGAACTTATTCCGAAAAAAAAGTCGAAGGCCGAAAATATTGTTCCAATCTAAAGATCACGCTTGTAGATTCCAATCACAGATAAAAAATCTTCCTACCGAACAGAAACCTGAAAAGACGCAACATCCACTTTTTTGTCAATAAATATACAAAATACCTCCCAAATCTACAGAAAGAACCACAAAAGATGCAAGATTCCGCCAATTTAACAACTATTCATCCAAGTTCTTCAAATGTCGATCTATACATATCAATGTGCTTCCAAGAACTCACCGATCCTATTCTAAAATTCAACACGGAAACACGCGAAAAAGGGGAAGGATTACAAAAAATGCACCTCGGAGGCGCCACGACCAAACAACGGGGATGATCCAACAATGAGATCTCGCATAATTGAACGCAAATTAAGAGAGAAATAGCAACGGAAAACACTATTTGATTCGTTCAAGGATCAACCGCCCAAAGACGACGCAAAAAGATAAACGAAAAGATTAAAAATAATAATAATAAAATAGAAAAGAGAGAAAGATAGAGAGTTACTCACAGAGATCGTCTCCTTCTTTCTCTCTCCGCGCAATTTGTTGCCGTGTGCAGTTTACGGCCGTGCCAGTGGAGAGAGAGAAGTAAAACGAGAGTGTGAGAAAAGAAAGAGAGAGAGAGAGAGAGAGAGAGAGAGAGAGAGAGAGGGAGAGAGAGGGAGTGTGGGAGGTTTTTAAAGTGGGTAAAAAAAAAAAAAAAGAAGAAGATATAGCGATGCAGGTTTTTTATGATTACCGGAAGGTGAGGATACTCCGGTGATCTGCAGAGTTCGAAGCAGCGGTTCCGTTCCGTGGTCCCTCCTGGGCGGGTCTTCGGTGACCGGCAGAGTCTGTCGGTGGACCGAAGTGACCGGGAGGTCCCGGTTGCCTTGCCTCTCTCCTGCTGAAATATCGCCCTCGGAGTCGAGGAAAATTTACGAGAATGCCATTGTTGTAAACGGTGTGACCGGTGCTTCCGGGTTTCGTGCGCCGGAACGTGGGCCCATAACAGCGATGCGGGGGGCCGTTACGATAGGGACCTGTACTGCTCCCAAATTTTAATGTCATTGTATGTATGCTCATCGGGTCCTGATCATCCCGCATTGGATGGCATCGTACGGACCACATTTGTTAAACCAAATCAGGCAAAGAGTGTGTTTGATGTTCAGTTAGAAATTGAGGCTGAAATGATTATCACAAGTGCTATCCAAAAATTGGACGTAATTCTATACTTAAATCTCCCATTAGTATTTAAAAAACAGGAATATGATTAAGATTAATATCAAAATACTTCTTTTTGGGTACATAAATAGCGCTGCTGCTGCTTTTCAGTTTGAAAATCAATGTTAATTCATCAGATCCTATATGTATCAGAGTTTTAATATTATGGGTAAGTAAGATTGATTGAATCTAGTCGGATTACTTATTTGATTTCTCAATCCTATCCCAGTTCATGTCCCAAATCTGGAGCAACTGTGTTGATTGTGTAGAATGTGGTCAAATTGCGTCAAATTGCATGAACCTAACCAACACAGAAGCAAAAGAGGGACATTTTTGACTCTCTCTCAGTGTAATCGGCATACGGAACTGCTGCAGATGGTAAGGTCCCTAGGATTTGCTGGGAAGTCCCATCTAACACTTGTACGTACAATCAATGATGATTGGTATTCTTAACCAAACCACAATAGATGGCAAGTGTACAATTAACATTATCTAATACAATTTAGTTTTGAACCTTTAGAATAATGTATTAAGATTTCCTCACTCTGCATGCACTTCGAAAACAAGTGTGTCACTAAAATGGATCAGAAGGTCCTCCTATGGTCTAGTCAATGCATTGTATCAATGTTCTATCAACTCAAAATAAATAACATATATCATTCAGAAGAAAAAAAATCAAAATCAAAATTTCACTTGCTCCCGAGCCCCATTCTTTATGGCTCCATTTGGGTACAAAAACTAGAAAGGATAAGGAGGATATCCCCTCCTTTGTACCAAAATAATAAAATACTGTTTGGAACAGCTGTTCCATCTAATCCTGGAATTAGGAGGAACAACTGTTCCAAGCAGCAGGTGGAACAACTCATGAGTTGTTCCACCTGCAGTTTTTTTTTTTAAAAAAAAATAATTAATTTTATTTTAAATTATAAGTTATTTAAATTTATAAAATTTAAATTTATTTCATTATTTTATAAAAATTTAATTTCTTCTATTCTTTTTATTCCTTTTTAATTTATCAAACATAATTTTCTTTATACCCGATATAACTCTTATACCCACCCAAACATAAATTAATATTAGTTCCTGCTAATATCATAACTTATACCTATTTTCGGTATAACTAAATTTTTTTTATATCCGAACCAGCAATTTCTCTCTTAAATAGGAATCACCAAAAAAAAAAATTAGGCAAATAATAGATGTCGAAAAAAAACTGTGATTAAATTTCTCACCATGATGTTTCACCAATAGAATAAGGATCTTGATAATATGACCTTGGATGTGACATTGTCGCGTCATATGAATACTTTAAGTCATGACAATTTCATGACCGGTAGGTAGTGTAGCAATTCATGAGTTGCTGCTACCAACTAAAGCATTCTCAATTTCAATTATAATTGTCACAACATATAAATGAGACTTTAATGTGACAAAATGAACATAATTAGGTACACAAGTATATAAAATTACTTAACCTTTATTCCTTACTAATTTTCTTGTTGAAAATTTTCTTGCTTTACTAGAAGTCCATGTAAAATCTGATATGAAAACTTGATTTTCTTATCTCGACGATCTTAGATATATAAAAGACCTAATTCACCGAGCTGCTACTGCTCGGGCTGTAATCGGATGATATGCCTTTTCGAGGTGAGCATATTCTTCTAAGAAACAGAATCTCAAATCGTGCAGAAACAATTTTGAACTTCACGTACAGCAAACAACAACGTGCCTGTCCAGGTATTGGAATCATTTTAAAATTTTGAAACTTTATTAAAAGTTTACACATGACAAATAGGCCCACATTACATTGGACGTTCTAGGACTAACACAGAGAGGAGTGAACGCGTAGTGCATAGTGAAGTTATAGCAAGATCAGGTGCATCACGTGATCAACTGCAAAGTCGTGGATCAAAAGGAGGACTAATTAATGTTGCTGCATCTTGGGTCTGTGCGGGGTGAGAAGATCATTTCCACAGCACTATTTATGGAAAGAACTGGTGTGTTTACAGTCCCTTTAATCAATTCAGAGTGGATAGTAGAGTAGTAGCCAATGGCGATCCGTAGAAGCTACCCTTGGAACGTCATCCTTTTGTTAATGCCCCCGTGGAGTTTCCGCCCACTCAAATCACGTAAATTTCAGGAGAAAATGATTGATTGACACCTATACGTTGAAGAGATTGGACGGCTCGGATCACTCAAAGAGTCCGAAGACCAAGTTGGTTAGATCCATCAATTTCATTAAATTTGAACAATAGATCATTGAAGCACATACAGCATACGGTGCAGTTTTCCAATCCAATCTGAGGAGATATCTCTGTAGAATTTGTGTGCTAAGAGCGATTGATTCAATACAAATACTGAGTATTAGCATAGCCAAACACGTTGGAAATTAATGAGATAAAAATCATAATCAGCACAACATAAATTGATATAACCAAAACAAAGAGTGCCAACTAAGTTTAAACTTTTCGGGCATTTACTAGTTATGAATGTTTAGACAAAATATTTAATCAATGGAATATGAAGGTGATTTGACACTTTCAAATTCTGAGCAATGCTGTGCCCAGTATTAAAGTACCGGAAAATGCCTGTACATGCTCTCTTAATGTACTCAGAGCCAAAAGAAGTGTACCGAAGGGTCTGTAATAAGGAACTTCGTTGGGGAGTGAATTTGATCCCACTATAACAAGCGCACAAACCTATGAACAGGGAAGCATATAAAGCATTCCTGATGGGGGACACTTGTTGGGGTACTCATAGCATAGCTTGATTATCTTACTAATCAAAAGGCTGTCGTCACACGTCAGCATTGACAGCCGTCTCCAGATGCCATCTTGCCTGGCCAACCGACACTTGATCTGGCGATGTCCTGCTCCAGTCCCCAGTGATACAGAGGATTCAACCAGAGCAGCAAGCTTATTTTAAAATTCTATTATTTTTAGTTTAAAACTATAAATGCTATTTCAAATTATTATTTTTTAGATCATTTGTTGACGTGCTGATCATTTCATATAAAGTTTTGAATTGCGCATGTGAATTAATCAGATTTTTTTTTAGTAATGTCGATTGCATCAATAACTTTTTCATCCTACCAATGCCAAGATAGATGCAAAAACTCACTGCATGTTACTCTGTTCATGGAAAGGAAATGAAGGTACTAATGCTGCATAATTCAGAAATATAAGATCGAGCTTATTCGGGGATCGCACGAGTTTTGGTACGACTGGTTGTTCATATTATTATGCACCATGATGTCCAGAGAATAAAATCTTTTTCAACTGTTTGGTATAAGGGGAAAAAAAAAAACAATCTGATACAAATTAATATACCATGTGAAAGAACAAAAACCTATGACTTCATTCCACTACCACATAACATGTTCTCCACCTTGCTCTCTCTCTCTCCCGCGCACAAGTGAACATCTAACCCATAACTAGTACAATGCTAAAGAAGCAAGTCAAAAGAATTTAAGAATGCATGATTGCGGCTACTCAAATTCCTTAGTTACCTTTTATGAAATTAGAGAGCACCAAGTTCCAAAGAGGGGGTAACTATGCATTCCCCTACCCTACATTATCAATTTATGCCTACAAAAAGGTGGGCATCACAAGTGGCATATGCAAAAGCACTGAACAATATTTAAAGGCTCTATACTGGCAATAATTTACGTCAGGTACTCCATTGAAAAAAAAAAAAAAAAAAAAAAGGGTTAAGGCATGGATTCATACAAAAGGAAAGCTTTGATTTGTATACCCCACCAGAAAATCTTAAATTGGAGGCATCAGGAAAAGCAGGCAACAAATTTCCACTACAAGAGGATCTTAAAAAGTAATAATTACTAATTAGAGGAAGAAGCAAGTAACAAAGAAGCTGCCAAAAAAGTTAGTGCAAGTTTTGCGATATTAAGAAATAAAGGACAGCATCTTTATTTGGTGTACCAAAGTTTCATGCCAATGCACTTCAAAGCGAGCGACTCCAGTAACTGGTAAACTAACTTTGCCATGAAAGCCAGTTTGATTTTTTGTTACCAAATACCAATATTTTTATTTAAATCTTTTATCAATCAGATCAATCAAATGCAAAAATTTTCTAGGAGGCCTGGGTTCTACAAATGTGCCACAAGGATGCAACACCTACAATATTGTAAAGAGTATGAATCTATTATATTAAGGAATGCGTTCCAATTACCACACTACCTGGATGTACAAATGCCAATTTTATTGTCTAATGGACAGATAATTCCAACCTATCTGTAACTTAATCACTTCTCCTTTCCTGGACTTCATTAAAAAAAAAAGGGGGGGATATGAATTTTTTAGAAAATTGATGGCAAACTCACATTTGTACATTGGATTCTCTAAATTTTTTCTTAAAAACCTTATAAGATATGATTTGGCGACAACAATAAAGTAACTCTTATTGTACCTAACAATGGTGGAGACATCAATTCAAGATGGTCTACAAATTTACACAGATGACATGCCTTCTAAGGTGAGAAATCTAAAATGACACACAATACTAACTTAACCTGTTTATGAAAATGTAGCCTATAATTGAAGATGATCAATGCCCCTTGTTTGTATAAAATGATCAAATATGGTCAATGTTCAAAAATTTGGAGACTACAGTAATTTATATTAGTTTTCTGCAAGCTAATGTAGAACTACATTCCGTGCGTACTTACATCTAAGCTTTTAAGGGCTAGACGGGCTAGCTGCACGCACTAAATATCTACATATCAAAAGCAAGGAAGGCATATGCAAATTCACAAACCTCACCTTAAAACAGTTAACAAGGCAATCATATTTGAGTCAGACAGCATAACTAGAAGCATGAACCAAACTATCCCTGCTTTTCATTCTGTATATCACTATGTTGTACAACTGATAGAAATATTGTTTTAGAGCAGGCTTCCAAATCTTACTAGATGTGATTCATGAATTGCACCCCAGCTTAAATCTAAATCCATACCACTATTTGAAGATACTCAGTACTCCATAAAGTTTACATCGTACCGAATTCATATTTGCAGAAAGAAAACTAAACATGGATCTGATTAGCCACTAGCTGATTGCTACATAATATACACTCAACTGAGTTTAAGCTCTCTTTCCTATGAATGGAGATTTACAACAGGTCAATATGTTTCTACAGAACCAAAATTCACTTATTTTCAAGTCTGGCTAGAACAGCGCAACTATCCTGAATTCAATTATTAACTTTTTCTCTGTTTTTCCTCAAAAGAAACATAAAGCTAATAGAAACTTAGCTTTCAGAATTGCATATCAGACACAACTTTTAAGTGACACCCTTATCTATTTCCTGTAATTACTCTAAATGTGAAGCTGTCAAAATTAAGTGAATGGAGAGACTAATATTTTTTTCACAAGTATAATCATATAGACACTATACTGAAAGCTTTAGGACTTACAAGATATGTTTCACTAGTGCAGCCGATGATTGGAGGTTTTGCAGATGATGATTCAGATTCCAGATCACACCGAAATAACACTTGGAATTCATGGCTAATGTGTTATATTTGAACACATTTGAATGTTATTACAGGCATTCTCACTATTGTACTCAAGTTAGAAAACCACAACCATTCACGGGGAAGGGCCTATTTGACCACGATGTTTTTTCTTTTTTTTGACAGAGAAAAGTAACATTAAATCCGCTTAGTTCATTTTTTGTTTTTTTCAAAAATGAACTTAGCTAGAAATGTAAAACAACTAGGCTTTGAACTTAGAACTTCAGATACCAACAACCAAACCCTTTGCCACTTGCACTAGGGAAGGTCGGTTTATTTAACCACGATGTTATGTCTGGAAAATTGCTAATTTGTAATTGCTTAAACTGAGAATGTATAAAGTATGATATGAAGAATCAATCTTCTAAAATAATTACTATATTTCAAAAGCAGCTACCTTTGACAATCATTATAACATTAAGCTGTCTGACATAATATCTTCCTCAACCCAGCTATGTTCCAAAACATATATTAAATCTCTTCTGGATGCCCATAAATAAGGTTTGTCGATTCCCCAACTAGATAAAACATGTTTTATTCATCAAATAATCTTCACTTTCTAATTGAATATCCAAGAATGACATCCTACTCATAATCTATCCCTTTTTTTCAATCAACATCATAAACTAATGCATGCAACCTTAGCCTTGTCACATAACAAGTTGTCTCAATAGCTCAAAATTGCACCACTATGAGACACGGGACAAATCTTAACCTATCAAATATTTAATGCTTCAATATCACATTCAGAGGTTCCTTCAACTTTAGAAGGGAAACAAAAATCTTGCTCATCAAGATGAACAAAACCAACTTAAAAAACTGGCCAATGCATCAAAATCAATGTTATGGATGTCCTAAACCAAAGGCTATGCCATGAACATGAATTAAAGTTTTGAAAATACTGCCAACAGACTTTAAAAGTTGTGGATATACAAACTTTCAGTCCCATGGAAGCACAGCTTCTGAAAGCAAAGGTTCAGTCCAAAACAAGTGATAAACTTTGTCTCATGCTTCATGCTTAAATCAAAGAAATAGTTTGGCATGGAGACATCATCTTCAGAAGTGACTTTTACTACAAGAAGATTATAACTCATGGGTAGGAACAGCCTAGCAATAAATGGCTACTACAACCAAAATTATACAATTGCCGCCGCCACTAACGCGAAGAAGTTGCTAGCAGATAATTAACAAATACAACCTCTGAAAAAGATTCGGGTTGGTATTTCATTCAAAGATCTACAAAAGATTGCTATTTGAAGTCCCACAATTCACAGGGCCACACCAATCATCTTCTTAAGTTAAAGTTCTGTTAATACAATGAGTTTGCGATAAAGCATCAGCAATACAGAAAAGAGTTGGTATTCTATTCAATAATGAATCCAAGAAAAGAGTGACTAAATTGTAATCACTGTACCAAAATCTAAATACCTAAAAGGTAAACATCAACAAGGAGGTTTAACCAGAATTCCAGTAACGCAGCAACACCACTGTTATAGCCTGTATCAGACCTATAACAAGACTATTAGGGATCTTAAATGTTCCAATTTTCCCTAAAAAAGAAAAACACAGTTTTATTTATCAATAAAATGAAGGGTTCTCTATTATCTAACGAAGTAATATGTTCCAGAAACCGAGAGAAATTTAAGGCATTCTATGTGTGCGTAAAATACATCATTCTCTTGCATTCAACTCCAAGAAAAAGATACAAAATTTAAATATAAAGATCAGAATTTGCATATTGCAACAGAAAACACACGCATAAATGAGTATTGTCACGGAGATTGTTTCAAATTACACGTTCCATCATCTTATTAGACCTAAACCCTACTCATACTCCATCATCACAAAAGGAAACAAGAGGTGACCCGAGAAGATGATCCATACCGTGACCGGGAGAAACAGAGGGGCCGATCCGGCCCGGCGATCACTCGGCATCGGCGGGGGCGATCTGCTCCTGCTTCTGGAGGCGCTCGAGGGCCTTCTGGTGGGCCCAGGTCTCGAGGGTGAGATCGGGCTTGGCGTTGAGGCCGACGCCGAGGATGACGATGGTGAGGAAGGAGGTGATGTAGCAGGGGAGCTCCCAATCCTCCCACTTCCGCGACTCCCCGGGGGCCGGGGGCGTGCGGCTGAAGAGGTATCCCCTGGATCCCTCCTCCGTGCCGGGGCTCGTCCACCGCCCCGCGCCTTCGCCGCCGCCGCCCCGCGCGCGCGCCGCTGCCCTCAGCCGCGCCCGCGCCATCCCCGCGCCGCCGCCGCCGCGATCGGCCTCATCACGAGTAGGGTTTTGTCGATGGTAATGGAGTGATCGAAAAAGAGGTCGAGGTAGGAGGAAGGGTGCAACGAGGAGGAAGAGCCCTAGCGGAGTGCTAGAGTTCGACTTCGGGGAATGAAGGGGATTGAGATCGCCTCCAGCGAGATTACCTTCTATGGGCCGTGGAGCGACACGGGTCCAAGCTATTGGCCCAGTAGAATTGGATCCGATAGGAAAATATGTGGGTCCCACATGTCAGTTTCAACATTAAAGATATATATATAATCACTATGACCGGACTACGAGGCCTAATAAACCTTGGAGCGGGTCGGCCTTTGTTCGGTTCGGCCCATAAAGTGCAGGACTGCGCTTGTCCTACAACACGGGCCGACCTGGGCCTTGTCTTATACATGGGCCAAATCCATGCTCTAGAAAATGAATATTGCATAATAACAATTATCGATTCTATCTTAAATTAATTATTATATTACTATTATTATTTATTTATTAACCTCTATGAAGAGACAAATGAACCAATAAGAACCATCCAACAGAGTGCTAAAAATCCAACCATGATTAAGCACTGCAGCAAGATATGTACTGGAATATCTTCTAAGCGACTTCTGCGATCATACTCAAAAAAATGTCATACTATGCAATCAATAGAACCAGAGAGACAAGATGATCACACGAAACATTTTGTTTTATTTTACAAGAAAAATGGATTAGTTTGAGAAACATGCGGATTCGGAAGAAGAAAAAGGAAACCATCTTTCCAAGGTAATTTTATTACCACCATTCATAAAAATGAGCTGAAGATGAATAGAGAATGATGTAATTAATCTCTTTTCACTTCCATAGACTTAATGAGGAATGAGATGCGGAACTTCTCATTCTAATATACATCTGATTGCCAATCATGAAAGGATAGCTTATCCACAGTAGAAGGTCTGAATAAGAGAGGATCATCCCATCCTTTCAAGCGCATCTTAGACCACCTCATCTTCACATTCTCTATCTCCAATCCCGATATATGCTCCATCATCATACCGGCCGTGCTGTGATTAACCAATCCCTGACATCCGGGCCTGTAATCGTATAACCCTCCCGTATAATTCGTCCATCTCTTGTAAGTCAACCTAACATTTTTGAACTTAATGTTGCTGAGAGGTCCATGCCTCGAACCCGACAAGAAGACCCCGTTCTCCGAAACTGATGAGATATTCACAAAGAGAACGTTGGAGATGGACCCGGATTTTGAAGTCGAATCTCTTGGGCATGTTGTTATGTAAATAGGCTCTGCTCTCCCCCACCACAAGGGATCATAGTATCTGGTGCTTATTTTGATGTTAGAGAAAACGACGTCGCTCACGTTTCCTGAAAATGTGCAGTGTAACTTGGTATTAAGTAGAGCTAGAAGGAAAGAGGATGCATGAGTTTGAAGATTCAAAGATAAGACGGAAAAACTCTCCAACATATATATATATTGTGCACGAAGAAAGTACGAGTCCTAAGAAGATGAAGCATATGAAATTAACATGTACCTAAGATGACTTGACTTTGATTTCAGATTTCAATTTTCAGCAACCTTGTCCCTAAAGTTTGTCATGTGTAACAGTTAAGTCCTTCATTCAGTCCACCTTTGGAAGAGACTAAAAGAAAGAAAGGCTATGTTATCAGAACATTGTAGTTAGAATCAGCTGACATGGCTTTTTTTATTTTTGGTTTCTTTTGGTGGATATGGAGTTCTTTAGATATGGTAGATCAATAGAAGCGGTTAATTGTTATGTGATGAATTGACAATGTGATCAAACTCTTATTAAGGATTAAATTTGCAAGTAAACCCAAGTCCTTTTTCAGTAGAAGCGAAAGGCAGTAGTACCTCCGTCGCGGATTTGCATTCCGAGCCCCCTATGTGAGTCCACGATAGTGATATTGTTAAATAAAAATCTTCTAAAATCGAAATAGCTAGCACTTCCGAGCTTTACAGCGCTAGATTTAGTTCGAATCCAGCAGTTTGTTGCAGTTAAATTGACGACAGGTCCGGTCGAAGATTTCGGGCAGAGTGCGTCATCACCGGTGTCAATGCGGCAATTGGTGATGACCGTGTTGTTTGAATCCTCAATATCAATTCCATCATTGTTCGGTGTGTTGAAATCTCCATATATTGATACGTTGTGGATCGATGAGTTATCACACCTCACCAGATGCAGACTGATCAAAAAAACCAAAAAAATGAATTGCATTTTGATTAATTAGAAGCTTATAACTAACTTGATTGAATGCATATAATAATCCATGCTGTGAATTTGAGCCTAACAAAATGTTAAATTCTTGTTAGCTTTCGATCACAGAAGCTAAAATAAGCAATTATTGTGATGATAATATCCGTAAATAATAAATTATCAGAATGACAATCCAAATATCCTATAAAAGAGGTATGTAATATATATATATATATATGTATGACTTCACATATGATATTGAGTTGCTGAAGTGTGAGTGAGCTTTCATTTGAACCTGCTGCTTCTCTCTCAGTAAAGCTGTTAGCTAGAAGGGCTTTATTTATTCTAGAAAAGCTCCATTCAAATAGTCCCAGGCACTTATGGGCACCCAAATTAAGAACCAAGCCCAGTAAGCCCAATAATATACAGAATAAGGAAAAGGCAAGTGTATCACCAAAAAATTAAATAAAAAAAATAATTAATTAATTAAAAAGGAAAGGGGGATTCAGTAATTCTCACCACCAGTAAGCGGGCTGGTTGAGGGTGATGTTCGAAACCCTGACATCCTTGGAGTCGATGAATCCTACGAGGCGGGGCCGACACTCGTCGCCCTCGCACTCCCCCGTCGCGTTCCAGCTCACCATCACGTTCTTCCTCTCGCTCCTCCGCACCACGAAGGCCCCTCCCTGGCCGTTGATCTCCCCGCCACCGGTGATCCCCGCCCCCTCCGTCCCCTCCGCGAGCACCACGTACCACCGCGCCGCCTCCGCGGGGTAGTCCTCCTCCCTCGTCCCCCCGAGGAGCCGCGCCCCACTCTCCACCTCCAACACCACCCCCGATCGGAGGAACACCGTCGCGGTTAGGTAGTCGCCCCCCGCGGGGAGGACCACGCGGCCGCCGCCGGAGCGCGCGCACGCGTCGATCGCCGCTTGGATCGCCGCCGTGTCGTAACGGCGCCCATCGCCGGCGGCGCCGTAGTCGGCGACGGAGAAGACACCGCCGCCGCTGCCGCCGGAGGATCCGCGGCGGATGCTTAGGGTTTCGCCTGGTTGGGGTAAGTAGAGGGCAAGAGAGTGGAGGAAGAAGAAGAGGAGGTGGAGGTGGAGGCGGAGGTGGAGAAGAGACGCCATTGGATTGGATTGTATTGTTCTATTGAATTTCGGATCTGTTTAGTGTTTTTTTTATGACTCTAAAAATAAAATAAAAAATAAAAAAGGTACTCATTTTTCTTCTTCAACGGTTTTTTTTTTTTTTTTTTTTTTTTTTTTTTTTTGTGTGTGGATATTTTGTCAAATTGTGTCTATCGGAGAGTTCCGTTGAGAATGGATAAGTAAGAGGATGATCGTGGATGAGATGGTAAACGGTCATTACGACCACCGCATCGAACGGTTGGGATGATTCTTTCGAAAGGAGAGACTGGGGAAACGTGGTTCCATCCGCTGTCGTTTTGGGCTCAGCTACTACGCAGTGGGAATTGGGTAGTCAAAGACTCATGAAGCGCACACAAGCTTCAATTTGTTTTGGAAATTTTGGCCAATCTTAATCATTTGCTCAGCAATGATGCAGAAATGTATTTGGTTTACATGATTTTATTCTAGTAAAAACAAAAAACTATATATATATATATTTTTTATTTCTGATTAATTGTTCTAAGATGGTAAAAACATTTTACTGAAACTGAACCTATTGGTTATCCAGCGAGATTTTGAGTGAGTTTGAGCTTTGATTACGCTATAGGCTATTTCATTGTTTAATTAATTAACGAAGAGTGCATAACAAAAAAAATATAAAAAAGATCTTAAGAGTACCTTTTTGCAGCATTCACGTGATACATATCCTACGGGCTAACTAGGGAGCCCATAAAATGACCAGGCCATGTGAGCCCTGTCATTGGGACCCCACCAGTAGCAGCCTCTTAGCTGGATTGGACGATCAAAGCCGTGAATGGCAACGAGCGCCTTTTTGGCTTCCCTATTCAAAGAGAGCTAAGCTAGCTAGATCTTCTTATATCGAGTTTTGTTTTTTTTGTTTTTTTTTTTTTTTAAGACAAATGAATAGGGCTATACACATTTTTTCACACATTCTCTAATAAATACGAAAAGTCAGGATAAATTTCATCAGAATGTTTTACTTATTCAACAGTTGGATAAATCTCTTCTTTATTCTAAAAGGAAAAAAAAGAAAAAAAAAATCTGGAAACAACTCCTCTTTTTTTTTTTTTTTCCCTTTTGATCGTACAAGTGTCAAAGCACTAAACAAAGAGAACTGCCTATGAATTAACGAACATGGCTTGCTTTGCACTAAGCTTGACTCAACTTTGACCTTCCGGTCATGGCTAACTACAACCTTTTCGATCAAATAGTAGTATAAAATATATATATATATAATTGCATTAAACAAACAATAAAGCCCAGAATTTCTTAAATAGTATATCCACAATTTTTCCAAACAAAGCCCAAACTTCTCTGTTTGGCCGTCGTACACGTAAAAAAGTCGTCAAATAAATTACAGAAAAATAGAAACACAGCGAGCAAACATTGCCCTTTTCTTTTCTCCCTTAATTTATGTCGCACATAATAATAATAATAATAATTTAATTTAATTAAAGTAAAACACAGATGAGGGGCGCGCACACACATACACCGTCGATTAATTAAGATGGTACGGCGGAATTAATTAATGGATCGTCGACTAATGAAAGTAAAAGTGGAGGTGATCAAGCGCACTTGCCGAGCGGGAAGCCGCAGAGGCAGTTGTTGTCGGCGAAGGAGGCGGCCTCGAGGCGGTCGAAGGGGGCGCCCGTGGGGATGGGCCCGCAGAGGCGGTTGTGGCTGAGGTCGAGGTGGCCCACGTACGCCGCCGACGTTAACGAGCGCGGCACGCGCCCCGTGAGCTTGTTGTATGCCAGGTCCAGCACCATGAAGTACGATTTCGCGTCGAACACGTCCGGGATCTCCCCCGCGATGGCGTTGCTGCTCAGATTCAAGATTCCGAGCCCCTTGCTCTGGAGAATCTCCGCCGGGATGTTTCCGGAGATCCGGTTCCCGTCGAGGTAGAGGGAGGAGAGCACCGGCATCGAGCCCAGATCGGCGGGGATGGACCCGGAGATCCGGTTCCCCGACAGGTCTAGATCGGCGAGGCGGTTCATGGCCCCGATGGATGCGGGGATGGAGCCGGAGATCTGGTTGCGGGAGAGGAGGGCCCGGCTGAGCATCTTGAGGTCGCCCAAGTTTGGCGGGATGGGGCCGGAGATCTTGTTGCCGGAGAGGTCGAGGTGCATGAGGGAGGAGAGGGAGGGGAGGGAGCTGGGGATGGAGCCGGAGACGAGGTTGTCGGCGAGGTTGAGGACGGTGAGGCGGGAGAGGATGCCGAGGTCGGAGGGGATGTGGCCGGAGAGGCGGTTGCCTGGGAGGTCGAGGATGCGGAGGAGGGGGAGGGAGGACGGGATGCACGTCGGGATCCCCCCGCCGATCTGCTTCCAGTCGGCCACCACCAGGCTCGTCAGCCGCTCCAGCTGGCACACCGCCTCCGATATCCGCCCCGACATCAGCCCGGACGTTCGGCCCGCCCGGGCCAGTATCGGGTCCTCCGACTCGCCCCGCAGTGTCAGGTCCGCCACCCGCCCCGTCGTCGGGTCGCAGCTCACCCCGTACCACTGGGAGCAGCAGTCGTTACCTGGCCCAAATATAATAATAATAATAATAATAATAATAATAATAATAATAATAATAATAATAATTTGAAACATTATATATATATATATATATATATATGCATGCACCACGGTTGGTTGGTTAGTTCGTTCTCTCTAGCTAGCTACTTGTTTTAGTCGTCTCATGAATTAATCAATGGTTGTTCTGTAGTACCAGTCCAAGAGGAGAAGATCCCGAGGTAGGGCTCGGAGAGGGCGGAGCGGAAGGCGAGGAGAGCGTTGCGGTCCGACGGCGGGCAAGAGACGGCGCCGGAGACGACGACGCCAAAGATTGCTATCGACAGCAATGGCAAGTAAGAAGCCATTAATTATTGCTTGCTCCCTTCAGTGATCAGTTCTCGCTTCTTTATTTTTCCTCTCCTGCGAGCGGCTCTGCCCGCTGCTTAATGCTCTGCTGCACCACTACTCCGCTGCGTGAGCTGGCTGTTGTTGGGGGCTAGCAATAATTAATTATTAAAAGCTAACTTGATGCCGAATAGCTTACTTATAATGTTCGTTCTATGACGGTTTCGCCCTTCCCAATGTTGTCGTATTACGCTAGTACCGGCATGTGGTATGGGTTTATAATTAGTGTTACAGTGGTAGTAAGGTTGTGAAATAAAGTGGCGGAGAGGTAGCTAGCCGCGGGAACAAAAGAGGGAGGAGAGCACGTGTTACGGTTTCAGTGTGGGGCGTTTAGAATTTAGTGTTGGGGTTGTCGCTATTCGCCAAAACGTCTGCAGATGCAGAGATCCTGTGCAGAGGAGATGGGGAAAGCACCCAACGTTATAAATGATGATCGGATTAATACGCGTCCACATCTCGTGGCCGTAGGATGTCAATCAAACGGCTGAGATTCAATTTAATTCTTTGCTTAAGTTGCGGCTATTAATTAACATCTTTTGTTTTTAATAATGCATGTTTTCCTTTAATTAGTTTCTATACTATAGCTTTTTAATTAACCATACGTGAAATAAGTAATAGCCAATAATTAAGCTAGTTAAGTTGTAAGATATCTATATATTATTTTGTTTATATATTTTATTTTATTTTATTTTTTTTAAAAAAAAAACTTTTTATTTGGAAATCACAAGATGTAATTTAAGTTTTTCCTCTTGCAATAGCTGGAAATTAGATGAGGACATTTATTAGTGAGATATTATTGGTATCTTTCACGGCACCCTGACATGAGATGATTTTATTGCTATCATTATCAGTGTTTAAGACCTGAATCCGTATTTGCTAAGCAGTGCTCGTTCAAGTTCACAACCTATGTAATTAACACCAACCAAATAATTAAAGTACTCTATTTAATTAAAATCCCAGATTATGTAGTACTTCCGTTAATTTCATTGTTTTACCATGCATGAAGTGGCCTGCGTAACCACGTGCCTTTGTACGAAGCTGGGTCAAATACATGCCTGCCCATTAACGCATAAGATTTAATTTATATGAATGATCTCTCGTACATAGTAAGCTAGCTTGCTGAAGCCGTACAAGGCAACGTTAAATTTGAAATCTAACTCAACCACCGCAGTCTAAATGGGTGAAACATCAGAGGCAGCCGCAGCTATTTTAGGACCTAAAAATGGACGAGTTATCCGGCAGAATAACAGCTGATAAACAGGCTCTTAATTTGTAATGTTAAATTTCTTAATTTAGTGGTTTAGTTGTTAAATAAGTTAATTTGTTGGCTAAATTACAGAAAAATCTACTGTAATATTTCGTTTTTTCACTTTGCCCCCCCTGTCTTTTAAAAGTCTACATGTTGTTCCCTCGTAATTACCGAATTGTCTTTAGGGAGCAACGGCGTTAACGGGGGAGATAAATTGACGAAAATATTTTTATCTTATATTGGAGAGAATGAATTTTAGCTTATTTCTCGTCATTCTTGAAAGGTATTTTGGGTATATTCAATAATATTTTAAAAAAATTGATTGTTGACTCATAGAATGATGACGGCGGGGTAAATACATATTTCGATAATTACGATTGAACAAAATATAGACTTTTAAAAGACAGAAAGGTAAAATAAAAAAATAAAATAATATAAATTTTTTTTTGTAATTTAGCCTAATTTGTTTATAAAAGTTTGAAGTGCAGGAATAAAAGCTCGGGGACTATTATACATAGCACTGTTGTTTTTCATATCTTGGCATGCCAACTGGCGAGGTTACACAAACGAATTGAGTAGTACGTTTTTGATATAAATATAAAAGAATTATCTAAATTATAGTCTATGATCCCACTATCAAATCTTTCAAAATTTTTATTTTATTATTCGATATTTCAATTTATTTGAATTGAATTAGTGAATAATATTTTAATTTTAAAATTTGAATATATCGTTTATTTATAATTCTCGTGATTATAAATTTACTAAAGTAAGTAGTTAGTTTAAAATTTTAAATTAAAAGTATTATTGACCAATTAAAATTAAATAAATTAAAATGTTATACTATAAAATTAAAATTTAAAAAACTTAAGTAATCGAGTCAAAATGGTCTAAAGTCCGGATAAAGTTTTACACGTTTTTGCCTGTTTTTTTTTTAAAAAAAATCTATTTTTGGTTAACCTTTTACTTATTTAATACTAATTGTTTCCCTCAGTTTTAGCTGGACTGTATTAATTACTTTGACTCGAGGATTTTTTTTGTTTTTTTTTTTTTTTTTTTTTTAAAAAAAAGGCCATTTCCAATGCTGGGCCATTTTCCATTTCTAAAGACACAACAGAAAAGGCCCCAAAAACCTCCCTTGTATTCCATGAATTACGGGGAAGTAATTAATTAGAAAAAACTTAATAATTTTACCTTCGTGTATCATGCATTCATGCTTAATTTACGCATAAGACGGCGACCAGAATCCACGTGAGCAATCACGTGAACCCCACTCCACAGCATCCACGTGGCCAGATCAGAGACATCGGATCAGCGGCCCAGAGAAGAACATGGGGCGTGTACTTGCGATTAGGGACAGTGGGCCGCTAGCTCATGTGATGTCGGCGACGATCACACGCTACCTCACACCGAAATTAATAACTGGCCCAGAGCCGTCGCCGACTTTGGATAACGGTGCCGTTTGTGTCCGTTTTTAGATATCAAACAATGAGCGAACGCCTCAGCTCTCATCAACTGCGTAAGCCAATTTTAAGTTTTTAACAAGCCAATGTTATTGGTGTTCATAGATTGCACTATCCGATAATTGGCATTTAACAATAATTTTTTTATGGAAACATTAAATATGAGTTGTCGATAAGATTTTAGGTTGCTGTGCTCAATTCGGTGTTGGAAATAATTTTTTTGTTCACTTAATAAAGTTCGGCCGCTGCCTCCTTGTACATTTTTAGTCATCACTTGGTATTATTAAATTGTTTACCATTAGATTTATTACTTTGGTTTAGATTATACTATTTTTTTCAACCACCTACTAAATTCTAAGAGTTCACTATCCTTCTAACCGTACATCCGTTTATTCGAGAATCAAAAATCTAATAGCATCAATAGCTTAGTACTA
The DNA here is from genome assembly GCA_029168755.2 of Tillandsia fasciculata. Classification (NCBI taxonomy): domain Eukaryota; kingdom Viridiplantae; phylum Streptophyta; class Magnoliopsida; order Poales; family Bromeliaceae; genus Tillandsia; species Tillandsia fasciculata. Next base: position 1,568,981 of record CM054930.1, on the reverse strand, counting down.
TTAATAGTATAGTAGTCTCTCTCTCTCGTTATATATGTTAGGATTTGATTATATTTGTAGTTAAATCCTAGTTGGATTAAGATTAATATTTAAATCTAAAAAGATAAGTTTGTTAAATTTAAATATTAATTAAATAAAAAATCTATTTAGACTAGAATTTGGATAGCTTATGTTGTAAGTTATAAATATAGCATATGTGCTATTATTTACGGGGGTGTTAAGAGGGATATACCCACGGTGGTGGTAATATCCATGGAGGTGGTGGGGCTAGAATTTAGCCACACTCATATAGTAATATCCACACCCACGGTGGTGGTAACACCTATGGAGGTGGTGGGGCTAGAATTTAGCCACACCCATATAGTGATATCCACACCCACGGTGGTGATAACACCTATGGAGGTGGTGGGGGCTATAATTTAGCCACCTATATAGTGGTGGTTACACCCAAAGAGGTGGTGGGGGTAGGATTTAGCCACACCCATAGTTTTTTAGATTTATAGAAGACGAGAGAAGGGTGAGAGAGATTCAGGATGAAGGCTAGGATTGAAGCTACTCTATTGCATAAGAGAAGTCCGTGTAATCGGTATAATTCTTCTCTTGGTTAATGAATCTTATTTCACTCGCATATTTTTCTGTATTGGTTTTTCTTCTCTTTTTGGTTGTATTGATTCCAGTTTTGTTGAGAAGACGAATTTTTTGGATAAAAATCTAATTTGACGTTTCCGCTGCGGAATCCCAACTCTAGGCGGTACCAGAGTGGATTGCGGTATCAAAGCGAATTGCGGATTCAGAGAATCTGGTACTGAGACGAGTACTGAATTTTTTCAGCAATATATATATATATATATAAAATCCAAATGAAAGATGTAACGGTCGAAAACTTAATAGTCAAACACCGGTGCTTGATGTTATCAATAACATAATAACCTACCTCTATATATATATATATATATATATATATATATATATATATATATTTATATTTATTTATTTATTTATAAAACTTTATTCTAATTAAGCATAAGCATTTTTCTGTTTTAAAATAAGTCTATTAGGCAATATGAGTTGCTCGATTCAATCTCAAATTCATATTTTAAGAGTACAAAAGAGTCTGGTCGGAGCTTGGACTAGCAAATAGTTCCCAAAGTCTAATTTTAGGAGGCCAATTTGATTTTTATCTTTTTCATTCCTTCTTTCATTTCCTCCATCTTTTTTTATCTTCAATTTACTTGATATTGAGAAAATAAAAGGTGGCATTACAAGTTACGTATAAAAATCGCATAAAAAACTGTTGGGCTGGGCTGCAAGCCTAGCCCAGCCCATTTCGACCCGACCCATGCACGCATCAAAATATCTCCGCATACTTATCCTATGGGAAGCCCCGGTAGGGAGGGAGCCTCTCTCGGCCGACCTTTTAACACTCTCGTCGCATCCCTTTCGCGAATACTCTGGAACTTGAGGCCTGCGCTATCCTTCGCTTCGCGACTCAGCCTCTCTCTCTCTCTCTCTCTCTCTCTTTCTCTCGTGATTCTCCTGAGTCTCCCTGACTCCCCAGCAATAGCCCAAACCCTTGGTACTTCCCAACTTATACGACCACCAATTTAACTCTCAGAATCATTGTTTTCTTTTAAGTAATAAATATCATTCTGTAAAGCCTTGTGGTGCTGAGTCCCTGGTACGCTTTTCCATATATCCCTTTTCGTTTTGACTCGTTTCTGTCGAATGTTTTGATCTCCTGGTAGTTTATTAATCGGAGCTGAATTTCGTCTGCTGATCGTGTTCGACATGTGATATTTGCAAGTGATTTAGCGAATGGGGGTTCAGTTATTGTGAGATAGTGATTCGTGATGATATCGTACTCGGAGATTGTGTTGTAATTTACCGAAATTTTTAAGAATTAATTAGTGTTTAGATAGCTATTCAAGTCGTCTTATAGCTAATTAATCGAAAGTTCTTAAGGATGGAGATAGTATGGAAATTTCTGTGCATCCGAGGGCAAGAAATTTGCGGAACAAAACCTAATTCCCTTATTCTCTTCTTTAGCTGGCATGATCAAGCCATTTTTGCTTCTTGATGTGATTACAAACCGGTTGCTTATATATGGTTCTGTATATGAGAAAATTCGAGCTATATATCTTTAAAATCTGCAGGGCAGAGCTGAAAAGTTGCGCTAGTGCAGGGCGACACCATGAACCTTTTCCGAAGATAAATGACGCATCCATCAAGATACAGCAGTCTGGCATCTGATAATGTGAGCGAATATAACGAGAGTCTTAAAATCTAGTCTCTTCGGGAAAGTCTGCCTTGTTATTCTAAAAAATCCTCCACATAACAAGAGTCTTGTGTAAGTGGAGATATCTAGACCCAAATGTTACGACATATGCCTGCAGTGACTACACCTCATATTAGTTCTCGCAGTACTTTTTCTCATTTCAGCAAAGCACAGGGAGGATATGTTCAATTTGCAAACAAATGCAAATCTCATCCTTCTCCGGCAACCGGCTTTCAAGAAGCCGAGGGTTCTCTAAATGTTTCTATTTGCAATAATAGACAAGCCCTGCGTCCGCTAAAGATGTCTACTGCTGTGAGTTTAGTGGGACACCAATTGCGAATTAGATCTTCGACTAGACACCGTAGTATGAGTTTGAGGCTTTCTATCCATACCCGTGAAACGCTTTTGAGAGTTAGTTGGAAATTGAGGCGAATACCGTGGAGAGTAGTAGGTATTTCTACTGGATTATGCTTGAGTTTTTCGGCTTCTGGAATGGTATACGCTGAATCTTCCATGGCAAAAGACGACGAGAATACTGAAAGTATAACAATACCCGTCAGCTCGTCTCATGGAAAGAAGGTTCACACTGACTATTCCATCATTGGTGAGTATGGTAGACCCTTTTTTTGTTTTATTTAAATATACACATATCGTGCTGCAAATTTTTTTTATTTACATACATACCCTGCAAAATCAGAATTTTCATATTTTTCACTTAAAATAATTTCCTATGTACATAGTTTGTACAATGTACATTCAAAAATGCTTCCTTCAATGCATTTAATGATCCCCTCAACTTAAGGTAAGAATATTGTTTTTGATATAACTGCACTTCCTGGGGGTGTTTGTGAGTTTCTTCACATATTAGAGGGTGTATGGGTAAATAGATGAGTTTTCAGAGATATACCTGTGTATGTAAAATCTTCATTTTATTTTCATGGATTGTCATGTTTCTTGATTCATATTTCTGTGATGTTCGTTTTCTTCTTATTAATGTTAATTTAACAATGTATTTATTGTCTTTTGATGTGATTATATAAATCTTACAGGCATACCTGGAGATGGGAGATGCTTGTTTCGCTCCGTGGCTCATGGAGCACGCATTCGATCTGGCAGGCCATTGCCTGATGAAGACATTCAGAGAGAGCTTGCTGATGAGTTGAGGGCCAGAGTATGTTCATAATGTCACTCAGTTGTTTATCACTTTCCTTTCACATGGCCCTAAATACAAGTAGAGATGCCATATGTGGTAATCTTTGGTTGTCTTTCTAATATTTAGTGCTATTAGTCCTCTGTTGATTACTTATTGGATATGTGTGGCAACCTATTCTGTTCTGCAATGAATTTGATTACCTTCCATTTTAGGATTAATGTAGATGCTGAGTGTAGAGATATATAGATTTTATTGTTCCTGTCTCTCTTCTGCTTGTTGCTTATCGTCATTTGTCGTTTTTTGTTTTTGTTTTTTTTTTTTTTTTTTTTTTTTTCTTTTGGGTATTTTTCTGGTGAGTTATTTAGGTGGCTGACGAATTTGTCAAGAGACGGGCAGAGACAGAATGGTGAGTTGCAACTCTTTATACACATTATTCAGGCTTAATTGTCTGGCATAAGGTTGAGATAGTAATTAGCTCCAAAAGGTTTCATTGTAGGGTCATAATAGTTATTAAGGATGCATTGACTCTATTGGCATTCTGCTGTGCATTAAACTGTTATTCAAGGAAAAGGGTGAATTGCACCGGTGATCCCTAAACTATTACGGGGAGGGGTGTACTATTGTCCCTAAACTTCAAGTTGCACCATTAGAAAACTTAGTGATCCTATGAAGTCCAGCTGTCAGCCTTTGTCGAAGGGAGCTGATGGAATGCTGATATAGCAGTGATGTATTGATATACATCAATATGCTTGGCATTGCGCTACATAAAATGGAAACTTTATTCCGTCCACCATAATATTTTCCTAAGCTCATTAGTTTTGCAGGTTTGTTGAGGGTGATTTTGACACTTATGTCTCCCAGATCAGAAAGCCCCATGTATGGGGAGGTGAGCCGGAGTTATTCATGGCTTCGCATGTCCTCCGGTGAGTCATTCTCTCTACTTCTGCATATTTTTCTACATCCAGCCACCAGAAAACTTGCATGTTCACTTTTTTTTCCCCTCTCTATTTTGATTATAGTAGCATGCAAAGTTGGGAAGAAATTTGCCTTCTTTTTATCTATATCACTCTCGTGAATTCTGTCAATATTGACCATTTTCCATTCTGAAAGTGGTTTACAACAAAGGTCTTAAAAGATTGCTTTTGTTCAACTAGGATGCCTATCACGGTTTACATGCTTGATGAAGATGCTGGCGGTTTGATAACGATTGCTGAATATGGCCAAGAATATGGGAAAGATGATCCAATCAGAGTCCTTTATCATGGCTTTGGCCATTATGATGCTTTGCTGATTCCAGGAAGGAGAGTTTCAAAAGCTAGGCTATATCATTTCGAATGAAGTGAAAGAAATGGTGAGTTAATTTGTAAATATGAGTTTTCTGTCGAGCTCTATTGATTGGTCATAATCAACATAACATAAACATCTTTCGTAGCAAATGTATACAAATTGTTGCCAGGGGCATAATGATGGCTAATACTACATGATTTAAAGGATATGTTTATAATAGTGGAATCGCGTTTCTCTATAAACTCAATCGCTAAATTAGCCGCATCATTTACACAGAGAAAGTAGTAACACATAATATGATTATGACTGATGCATTTAGAAGCACAATTTCTTTTTTGAACTAGTCGGTGAAGCCATTCTATACTTAGAACATCAACGAATGCTCTAGCTAATAAATCAAAAATGATTATCGAAATCAGACAAATGTATCGTACTTGACCATCGTAGTGCTGTAATAACTTCCTATATACACTCTCTATGGAAAAGATCTTGAGAGTTTCTCAAAGATTTTTGGTTAGCGGCTTTGCTCTACCTGTTCTTTTTTTCTCTATCTTTCTTTCTTTGTAAGCCTAGCTCTTTGAAATATTTTTTTAAATCGTTTTCTCTATGTTGAGCTATTCGGTGTTTTGTTCTCTCCTCTTTGTAAATACTACCAAAAACAATGTTGTTGAATTGCAGGTTGCAGCATGCATTCCTGAGGCGGCTGTAATAACTGGTTTGAAACCATTTTAGGCCCCGAGAAGCTGGTATCCTGAGGAAAGCATTATAGAAGATATGGACGTATGTCTCTTGCCATGCACTAGAGGGCTCATGTATAATAGTGCGGAAGGTTCATCTTTTCTTTTTCACAACTGAACTGCACAATAAAACTTATAAATCTGATGTGATTGAAGAGCTAAATGGAGCAGAAAAGCTGGGGACTGGGAGCTTAAAGAGTTGTCTTACGAGAGTTCCCATTATTAATGCTTCTCTAGAACAGTTCTCTTCCCATCTGAGTTTGTTGTGTTGCCCATTTTTTACAAGAATAAAGAAATTTCAGAGAAAATTTCTGAGGATACATCCTGCACCTGTTGTAAGATGAGATATTTCTCTCAAACCTCAGTTCTTCAAAGATCGTCCCACAATTAATCATTAGTATTTGAGGTTTTAATTTCGGCAGTTTAGTTGCTTAATATTTTTAGTTGAATTTATTTTTTTTCAAAAATGAAGGGCGCGAATAACTTACTTTTTTTAAAAAAAAAAAAATAAAATAAAATAAGTTGCAGAACATTTGTAAAAAATGAGAAGTAGGGAAGGTTTGCCGTACTCTGCCGTATTCGTTTCCTTTCTGGATTTCAAACTAATCTACATTAATTAGCGTTTTTTTTTGGATCGTGCTGGAAAGGCCATCTCTTGATAAACTAAAAAAAGGCCACCTAGCATCATCCAGGTGTACATCTGGGTGATGCTAGGTGTACATCTTTTTAGGGATATACATCTTACATCCCACTCCATTCTGAAATGAATATTATTTTATTTGTCACATCGAGTGACGAATGAAATTCATCTCATCCCAGAATGAAGTGGGGTACATCTTTTTAGGGATATACATCTTACATCCCACTTCATTTTGAAATGAATATTATTTTATTTGTCACATCGAGTGACGAATGAAATTCATCTCATCCCAGAATGAAGTGGGGTGTAAGATATACATTTCTAAAAAAATATATACTTATATATACCCAACCTGTTACTACTATTCACGGAATAGAACTACCGCGCTCATTTTTACTGGGAAATCGTTGCAACACTACTTTTCAAAACGATTATTGGCCCACCATTTTATCCTACGCTGACAGGATTACTAGATGAAAATATTATCCTAGGAAATAATTATTATTGCAGCTGGTCTATGAATCTATCTATCTATCTATGCCATAAAAAAAAAAAATTCCTGATCAAACTATTCGGTATTGCCAGATCAGCAGCTTCCGGGGGCAGGCCGATTAATTGCGTCCTCCAAACACTGTTAATTGCTAGTACAGAGTGTTGAATCTATCCTGAACGCCAGGTTATCTGAGTGCTGCGAAGTTACTACACGACTTGGACCAGATAATTTGAAATGGTTTGTGGGTCATTGCCGTCCCAATCCACTGCCACAAAATTAAGACGCTTTCAATTCCAGTCGCAACTGTACGCCAACACTCAGAAATAATTTGACTGTTAAATGTCAATTTAATTTTGGACACGAATGGTGGTGGAGGCCATAATTTTTCAATGAATAGTATTTTTTGTATTTAAACTGTCGTGTGTAAACAAACGAGGAGGAACAAAAAAAGACGAGCTGGAAAGCTCGCCTTCCGAGACCAACCTACAGGAAAAGTGACAGTGAGCAAATGTAATCCGAAGTTCGACGCAATGTTATTAATCCTACACCAGTGACGTGGATGCCAAAGGAAGGCTCACAATATAAAATAAATAAATAAATTTTGAGATATGGGTTGGCACGTGTCAGGTTTAACTTAGTCGCGGGACAAGTTTGTCTTTACTCTTTTAGCAGTGGGAGGAGTTCGTGTCTCGTGCTTTTGAAATAGCGGAGGTTATTTTATTGCGCGGGTTCTCGCTCACAAAGGGACAAAGGCCGTAAAAAAGCTTCCATTTCGCACGCCTGCCGATGCCAAATCTGATAAAATTTCAAACCATACCAATCTGATTACCCCTGCTGTTTGGCATATTTACCTACACTACTGGATGCGCCGATGCTTGATGACCCTTTCCTAACCGTCCGATCAAGATGGATCTCGAATCGGGACCCTAAAGCACACTGCGGTACAACTTATCCGAGGGTGTCCTACTACTGAGTTCTAGTATAGCATCACTATTCCTTTATTACTAAAAAGACTAAAAAAAAACCCTGCGTCTTGTCTCCTCTTCCTTCCGCCTCCGTCATCTCACCCTCTCCGTGTCCGTCTCTCCGTCTCACCCGGTGCGCAACACCTTGTTGCTGTTGCGCACTAATGGCGGCGTAGTAGTTAAAAAAGGGGGGAGGGAGGAAAAAAAAAATTTTTTAAAAAGGAAGAAGAAAGGGACCGGGGAGGAGAAAAACTAAAAAACTAAAATAGAGTAGTAGGGAATGGGCGAGTGGTGTTGTAGGGCTTACCTGGTTGGGTTCTCCGCGGTGATTTTGCTACTCTCCGCAGCGGCGCCCGCTGAGGCGCTGAGCACCGACGGGCTCGCCCTCCTGGCCCTGAAATCCGCGGTCTCCTTCGACCCCACGGGCGCCCTGGACACGTGGCGTGACTCCGACGCGGAGCCTTGCGGCTGGGTAGGCGTGACGTGCGGGGACGGTCGCGTCACCGCCCTCTCTCTCCCGAACCGCTCCCTCTCCGGCTACCTCCCCTCCGAGCTCTCCCTGCTCTCCTCCCTCTCCTCCCTCTCCCTCCCCTTCAACCGCCTCACCGGCTCCATCCCCGCCGCTCTCGCCACCCTCCGCGCCCTCTCCGCCCTCGACCTCTCCCACAACCTCCTCTCCGGCCCCGTCCCCCCCGCCATCGGCGCCTTGGGGTCCCTCTCCCGCCTCGATCTCTCCTCCAACCTCCTCAACGGCCCCCTTCCTCCGGCGATCGCCGCGCTTCCCAGGCTCTCCGGAGTGCTCAACCTCTCCTACAACCACTTCTCCGGCCCGATCCCGCCCGAGTTCGGGAGCATCCCGGTGGACGTGAGCCTCGACCTCCGCCGGAACAACCTCTCCGGCGAGATCCCGCAGGTTGGGTCTCTCGTCAACCAGGGCCCCACCGCATTCGCCGGGAACCCCGGCCTCTGCGGGTTCCCGCTCAAGATCCCGTGCCCGGGCTCCAAGCAGGACTCAAGGATTCCCCAGCCCAGCCCTAGCTGGAACCCTAGCTCGGCCACGACCAACCCGGTCCGGGCGGAGCAGCAGCATCGGAGGGCGGGGTTCGCCGTCCCGATCCTCGCCGGCGTCGTGGTCGTCGCTCTCGCCTCGATCGTGGTTCTCCAGCTGCACTTACGGCGGCGGCGCGGCGCGGCCGGCGAGGGGAAGGAGTCCTGGAAGGGCAAGGGCGGCGCCGGCGACGGGGCGTTGGCGGAGGATCTAAGGGATGCGCAGCACCAAGGGGAGGTGTTCGTGGCGGTGGACGAGGGTTTCGGGCTGGAGCTGGAGGAGCTGCTGCGGGCCTCGGCGTACGTGGTGGGGAAGAGCCGGAGCGGGATCGTCTACAAGGTGGTGACCGGGAAGGGCCCGGCGGTGGCGGTGCGCCGCCTCAGCGAGGGGGACGACGGCGACTCCGGCGGGGGAGGCGACGAATGGCGGCGGCGGCGCGGATTCGAGTCGGAGGCCATGGCGATCGGGAGGGCGAGGCACCCGAACGTCGTCCGCCTCCTCGCCTACTACTACGCCCCCGACGAGAAGCTTCTCATCTACGACTACATCCCCAACGGCACCTTCCACGCCGCACTGCACGGTATGGTAACCGTTTGCGAGTTGCAACAACCAAACCATTTTCTATTTTCCATTTTCCATTTTCCATTTTCCTTCCTTCAATTCGTATCCTATCCCCGCGTCCGATCGAACTTGCTTGCTTTTTATTATTAATTAATGTTTGCTTACTCATCATCATCATTCATCAGGCGGGCCTTTGAATCCGACGGCTGCGGCGCTTCCGTGGGGCGCGAGGCTATCGATAGTGCAAGGGGCGGCGCGGGGGTTAGCATACCTGCAGGAGTGCAGCCCCGCAAGTACGCGCACGGGAGTGTGAGGTCGTCGAAGATACTCCTGGACGACGAGCTCCACCCCTACGTCTCCGGGTTCGGCCTCGCCCGCCTCGTCTCCGCCGCCCAAAAGTCCACCCGCTCGTCCACCAAGAGGCCGGGCCCCACGCACCGCGGGGACCAGCCGCTGCCCTACGTGGCGCCCGAGGCGCGCGCCGCCGCCGCGACGCAGAAGGGCGACGTCTACGCGTTCGGGATCGTGCTTTTGGAGGCGGTCACGGGGCGGGCTCCGGGGGCGGAGGAAGGGGAGGGGGATGGGGATTTGGAGGGGTGGGTGCGCCGGGCGTTCAAGGAGGAGCGCCCGCTGTCCGAGGTGGTGGACCCGGCGTTGCTGCACGAGGTCCACGCCAAGAAGCAGGTGCTCGCGGTTTTCCACGTGGCCCTCGGCTGCACCGAGGCGGACCCGGAGCTGCGGCCCAGGATGCGAGCCGTCTCCGAGAGCCTGGACCGGATAGGGTAGGCCGGCCGGATGTAGAAGCTGAACGATGCGCAAAATGCTTCCTTTCTTTCGTTTTTTTGTCTTTCTTTCTTTCTTTCTTTCTTTCTTTCTTTCTCGTAGGTGTTTCCTTTTTAATGTTTTAGTAGGATTGTAACTAAGATGGGACTTTTGTTGTGTAGGCCGATCCTTTGGGTATGATGTAGCGGGGGACATAATAACAATGTACCTCACTCATATCTTAAATAATTTTATTTATTAAAAAGATTACCTTCGACTATTGATTAATTAAGCTTGTGCCCTTCTTCGGATATTACTACGATTACACTCTTATCTCCGGAGGGCGTAAGATTGATTGATTATCTATAGTGCTGCTGCGCTAAATGAAGTTGGTGCTATCCACATCTCATCCCGGCAGCTCCTTCGCAGCGGCGCCTCGCAATTTTACTCCGAAATTGTAAAAGAAAGTCCACTTTATTTTGACCATCTGTCTCCATTCAATGTATTGCTAAAAAGCTTAATGAGGCACATGCTCTGGCACGAGATGCACTTGGAAAACTATTGTATGTAAATTGAAGTGAAAATAGGCAAACGAACTCGATTCAAAAACCAAGCATCCTTAAATAGCAGAGGTTACAGTTACACGATGATGATAATAAGGTAAAAGAATAGTTATGGATTATCTAATACATTGAATTCACCTGCAAAATGCAGAGGGATGCGTTTTCTAATTGGGTCGGTGATAACGATCAAGTCAAGTGGACACCTCTTTCTCCTATTCATTGATTTTGGCCCCCAAACTCATCTGCCAGACTAAAGAGAAGAAAAATTACGTCAGTAGGTGCAGAATCTACAACTACAACAGCAATCTTCTTTTCAAACTTAGGGCATATTATATGGTAAAATATCGTTATCTGCTGCTGCTCACAATGCCACGCCACTGCACTTGATCTGTTTAAGTTTCAACTGAAGGTCAACGAGATGAAAAATTTAGCCGTAGATATCCTCGGACAAAAATAATCTTTGGCTTTCCGCTCCAGCTTGAGACGGAAGCTGAAGCTGTTCATAGTTCAGCTGCCTGGCTGCTTCATATAGAGCGATGCCGACACTGACGGAGAGATTAAGGCAGCGAACATAGGTCTCAACCATTGGAATCCGGATGGTTCCGCCACCCAATTCTTCTTTACTGCAGTCCTCCAGGGCTTCTGGAGGAAGCCCGCGGGTTTCAGAACCAAAAACTAGCCAATCACCTCGCCTGTACGAGAAGTCCTGAGAGAACAAGTAATAAGATGGGCAAATTGGAAAACTTTATGAAAAAGTATAGAAGAGTTATATTTCAACGTCGAGTGCCAGAACCTAATTCTTCTTATAATTTTTCTTTATTCTTTAAAACGAAGAAGGTAAACATGGGTACTCACTGAATGGGTGCTTGAGCCTCTTTTGGTAAATGCCAACAACCTTTTTTCTCCATCCTGAGAGAGAGGAAGCAAAAGAATGTCCAGATTTGAAACACTGAAAATGATTTCTAAAGGCCAAAGAAAGTACCTGCTGCTTGAAATATTCCATGAATTCAGCCCATGAACTATGAATCTTAACAACGACATATCTAATGTAAACTAGTCAAGTTTGAAATAAAAAATATATATATAGGAACAAAGCGAGTTACAAGCGGATTTGCATTGGTTTTTTGGCAATTTAAGGAACCTAGAAAGCTAAATCTATTAAAGGATCAATGGGATCAGGTACATGCAAGGCTGTCAAAACACCATTAATGAACATTATGGAAGAAACAGCAGAGAGAGGCTAATCATTCATAATTCTTGAGCATAGGATACGGCCAGTAATCCAATCCAGCACGCTTCAATTTGGAATCTTCTATTTTATACCCTAATGGCTGGAGGAAAGAAAATAAATGAGTAGCCAATCAGAGTTCCAAGCAACTATTGCTACAGCAAAAGTGTAAAAAAACAATACAAGAGAACATAAATACAAATTGCAAGGTGTGCAGCATATCATCAGTGCTAATTCTGTTCGAGGCAAAAGGATTCTCATAGACAGTAAATAACAACTAACAACATAGATACAGACCTTACCCCGACAAGATGCAGGCCAACAGCCGATGCTGCACATGTTCGGGCGATTGATCCTGTATTGCCCGGTATCTTGCGAGCACAAACATAGTTCAGAGACATCAAATCACGTAAGTTGCCTTCAAAAGTATGCTTTTTGATGAGGCAATTACGGCCTGTTTAGCTCCGCCGGAGCATTTGATAAAGTGTCGTTTCAAACTATTCGAATGTTTTTTAGTAAAATCCTTTTCTTTTAATCGCAGCAGAACCAAAAACTCTAAATTGAAATTTTTTGCTTTTGGTATACAAAAGAACTCATTTCAACTTTCTGCTGTAGTAAAATCTCTAAAATAATTCACATGCCGAATCCTCCGTTGCCGCTATTCTAAGTAGACAGGTTGTTCCAAAGGCCAAACCAAACAAGCACACGGGCCCTTAAAAGAGATTACATGAAACTCTAATAAGTACCTGAGGAGAAACTAACACTACTTGAAGAAGTTTGGCGCACGGAACCTCACCGGCCGAACTACTGAAGCCATTAGGAAAAGAATTTGAATCTCCTACCCCAACTGTCAAAAAAAAAAAAATAATGATAATAAAAAGAGAGTAAGAGATTGAACTGACTTTGCTCCATAAAAAATAATTTGCGACTAATAATTCAAACGCAGAGGTTACAACAACAAAATGCATAGCAGGTTCAACCTTGCCAACCAACCAGACACCAACCTTCGACAATTTAAGATTTGCGATTCTAAATTTTCCTCATACGAGATCGACAAGAAAAGGGAGACGATCGATGCTGTAATTTGAGATGGTGCCCGTATTAAATTGAGATTAGATAGGAAATTATACTCTCACCGGAATAAGATGTAGACGAAGGAGAGACGCCGTAGGGTTTCCGAGGAGGCGAGGGTTTATTCCCGGCGGTATCCGAGACAGAGAAAGAGGGGCGAATAGTGCGCGGGCGCGGGCGCGGGCGAGGGCGAATAAGAAGATATCCGGAATAGCACCTCGGGTTTAGCGCTCGCAATCCGATCGGGTCCATATCGATCTCTCTCTTCTTGCGCTTCGTCCTCGTCGCCGGGTTCAAATTTGGACATGGGGAATAAGAAGAGGATAGCAGCAATCCGACCGTCGGTTTCCCGTAGATCTTGACCGTCCATCCTCGCGTTCAATGGGCTATATCAATTGGGCCTGATTGCCAATCGAGAATCAGGATCCCATTTGGGCCCATCACTGGAGGGCTTCGGTTGGCAAGGCCAATCGGGCCGACCGAAACCAAGTAGAATTTGGACTCGAACCTGAACCTAATTACTAATCAGATTTAATTCTTTATGAAACCATAGTTAATTACCTATATATATATATATATATATATATATATATATATATATATATATATATATATATATATATATATACAACAAAGTTAAAGCAAAAAAATATTGCTTGAGGATCGATCTTGCGCTACAGTATCATTAACTTTCTCCTTCTCCGATTGTTATTATTATTATTATTATTATTATTATTATTTGTTTTTTTTCTGTGGTAATGAAACCTCACATCTTAAGTGGCGTTCCCACTTTCCCCACTCTATGGTGCTATTACCCGTTTCGGCAAAAACGAATACAGAGAAAGGACCCCATTATAGGAACAAAGACATAAATGTGGTCAGCAAATCAGAGAGAGAGAGAGAGAGAGAGAGAGAGAGAGAGAGAGAGAGAGAGAGAGAGAGGAGTTGTTTTTTTTGTGGAGAATAAATAAATAGTCACCAATGGAATCTCCCCAGTACTGGAGAAAGGATATGGGCCCTTATTTCGTTCTTCCTATATTGTCCTACCTAACTTCGTTACCCCCAAATTATAAGGCAAAATAAATTAATTAATATATGGTAAGTCTAGTTGTAAAGGTAAGTTTGACTCTTGGTTATGGGATTACATCTTCCAAATCGGATGCCACTTACACTCGAATGTTTTTATCCATGGTAGGTGGCTAGACCTGTTTAGTTATAACGTCACATGCTAATTAATTAATATAACTGCATATACATATTGCTATTCTGTATTCTCATACATTTTCATAAAATTATAATATTCTTTCTTATCCATCACTCAATATATTTTAATACGGTTGGCATGCCGCATTTTCAGCATATGAAGCTATGTTAATATATTCACATTTGTTAGGGGATCAGGTCAAACTCGGTTACTGAATAGTGGCCTTTTCCCTCTAATCCTCCTTATGTAATCGGTTTCAGATTCGGCCTTAGATCTGCAGGTTTTGCCTAGAATTTCTCAAATCACATACAAGAGATATACATCCTCCCAAACCTAAAAGAATATATATATATTAATATGTAAATATCTGGTACTCTACTCAATAGAAGAAGAGATAGATGGAGTTGGGTCAAAAGAGCAAAAGCATTGAAGAGAATGCATGCAAAAGCTCACATGACTTGTTTCTCTACTCACCAACACGAGCACCCATGCACGTGGATGCTTCACTGTGCATGTGTCTGTCGCATCTATTTTTTAATTTACTACTAATTAACATATATACATGAGTTTCCCGTGGTGACATTTACATGCATGTGAGTGTCACCCCAGTACCCCTTGCTTCATAATTTACTATAACCCTCTTTGGCCCTTTTTATTTTCCCAAACCTCAATTTTATGTTAACTTCAGCTTAGTTAATTAATACTCATGACCGTACTTAAGATATATAGTTAGCTAAAACTTTAATGATTGATACCAGAGTTTCTAAATTTTAAATTTAATTATTTTATATTTTTAGCTAATTAAGTTTATTTTAAAAAATTATTAACAAAACAGATAACTTAATTACTACTAAATCTTTTTTTTTGGAATAGAAATTGATTTGTAAGTTAAAATGAGCACAAAGAGTATACAAGTAGCTAGTACAGGTACTCTTAATTAACATGTTGACTAACTGAGGCAACACTTACGCTGTACATGTGGGTTTTGAATGAAGTGGGCCCAAAGAGTCTAGTTAAATAAAAATTGAAGCTCAATCTTAATTTTTCATTACTTTATAAATATATTTTGCTGTTATAAATTACCCAATTCTATATCACTGCATTGGAATGAGACACGAATTTGTTCGATCAAATAAAAGTACTTTTTCTAAAAATTAATTAGACTATGAATTTCTTTAAAGGGGAAAAAAATAGAGAAAGAGGCATGCATGCACAGCAATTAAGTATCAGAATATCACAATATCAGTAAGGCCTCGTTTGGATAGGGGGATAAGGGGGGAATACCCCCCTTATCCCCAAATCCATACCCAAACGGGTATGAATTTTTGGGGAATCCGGGTTCTGGCCATCCGGAATTAACAGGTATGGATAGGGGGATTTGGGTTCTGGGTGCAAGCTGGAATTGGGTGGAATTGAAAATCGGCACAGGGATCGAGGAGGGATTTCTTCTTCTTCCCCATCCCGTGAGCTTCCCAATCTTGCCCTCCATCTCCTCCGATCTCGATCTCCTTCTTCTCCCATCTCCCCTCTGCGCCCCTCTCCGGCCATCTCCGCGCCCCTCTGCGTCTCTCTGCGGCCCTCCGCGCCCCTACGCGCCCCTACGCGCCCCTCTGCGGCCCTCTCCGCGACCCTCTCCGCGCCCCTCTCCGGCCATCTCCGCGCCCCTCTCCGGCCATCTCTGCGCCCCTCTGCGCCTCTCCGGCCCTCTCCGGTCCCCTCTGCGCCTCTCTGCGCCCCTCTGCGGTCCTCTCCGCGACCCTCTGTTGCCCTCTCCGCGACCCTCTCCGCGCCCCTCTCCGGCCATCTCCGCGCCCCTCTCCGGCCATCTACGCGCCCCTCTGCGCCTCTCCGGCCCTCTCCGGTCCCCTCTGCGCCTCTCTGCGCCCCTCTGCGGCCCTCTCCGCGACCCTCTGTGGCCCTCTCCGCGACCCTCTCCGCGCCCCTCTCCGGCCATCTCCGCGCCCCTCTGCGCCCCTCCGCGCCCCTACGCGTCCCTCTGCGCCCCTCTCCGGCCCTCTCCGGGCCCCTCTGCGCCTCTCTGCGCCCCTCTGCGGCCCTCTCCGCCACCCTCTCCGCGCCCCTCTCTGGCCATCTCCGCGCCACTCTGCGCCTCTCTGCGCATCTCCGCGCCCCTACGCGTCCCTCTGCGCCCCTCTCCGGCCCTCTCCGCGCCTCTCTGCGCCTCTCCGCGCCCTTCTGCTCCCCTCTCCGCGACCCTCTTCGCGCCCCTCTCCGGCCATCTCCGCGCCCCTCTGCGCCTCTCTGCGCCCCTCCGCGCCCCTACGCGTCCCTCTGCGCCCCTCTCCGGCCCTCTCCGCGCCTCTCTGCGCCTCTGCGCGCCCTTCTGCGCCCCTCTCCGCTACCCTCTCCGCGCCCCTCTCCGGCCATCTCCGCGCCCCTCTGCGCCCCTCCGCGCCCCTACGCGCTCCTCTGCGACCCCACTGCCCCCCCCTGCGCCCCTCTCCGCGCCCCTCTGCGGCCCTGTCCGCGCCCATCTGCGGCCCCTTTGCGCCCCTCTGCGACCCCACTGCGCCCCTCTGCGACCCCACTGCCCCCCTCTGCGGCCTCTCCGCGCCCCTCTATCAGTGCCTTACTCAGTGCACTATCAGTGCCTTACTCAAAAATTCGAGATTCTTTTTCACAAAGGTATGCCCCCCTATCAGTGCCTTACTCAGTGCCTTATTCAGTGCTTCTTATAATGTTGGTGGCATAATGTGTGCATGTCATTGCCGAAGTTAGGTGTGCTGGTTTTCATGTTGTGTTCCAATGTGATGTTTGTGTGTATGAGGCCTATTCCATGTTGCCATTTTGAGGGAAACAAGTGTGAGTATGCAAGTCTATCCCCTGTAGCACTCACATATGGACGATGATGATGATTGCCATAGGTATCTGATGGCATGGCATGTAATTACTGCACCCCCATACCAATTGGCAATCAATTGAGTCAAAAAATATTTTATAAAAATTATTTACAAACGGGTGATAGGCATTATACACACGAACAACACTTAATTGCAACATGGTCACAACCAGCACACATGAAAGGACGATGATGACGATTGCCATTAGTATCAGATGGACGGCCACTGGCTTTTAAAGCCAATGCTACCCCATACTATATGGCAATCAAGTGAGTCCAATACTTAATAACAATTTCCCTCTATTTCTACTTTATTTATTAGTATCAATGTGCCTTCAAATACATTATATAACTCAAATTATTTTTATTTATAAAGGGCAAAATAGTCAATACACAAATTTATCACTTATCAATTCTTCTTATTCCTCTATACTCAACCAAACACAATTTTTACCAATTCTTCCTATTCTCCTTATTCCTATATAATTTACCAAACACAATTTACCTTAATTCCGGTATAACTCATAAAACGAACCAAACGCAAATTTACACCAATTCCTGCTAATACCAGAATCTGTACCTATCCCCGGTATAACAAAATTTTTCTAATCCCCGACCCAAACGCTACCTAAGTTTCCAAATATAGATAGTACAAATTGTGATGATCTATGTAGATTTTCTAACTAGGTGATTTATGATTAAGAGGCTTTTTGGCTTTTACTGCTGCATACTTAATAGAACTTTAGATTGTTAAACAGAAAAGCTAACTGGGTGGTTAATTATCAACTTAGATAATTTGCCAACAACTTGTTTGTTAAATTAATCTTAGCATAATTCTTTTATCAGTTCTACGCAAAACATATATAGCTCTCATGATTTAGTGTCACCATTTATTCATCCAAAATCTCATCTAGGATATTTCAAAATCAAGTTAATTATGCTTATAAACAAGTCATGTTGCCTATACCAATATATAGGAGTAATGAATTTAATTAAGAACTCGACACGCATATCAATTTCTTTGTTGGAGCTTCTCTTTGAAGTAATTGAGCACCTAACCTGCCTTAGATATAACCTAAGACATATACTTTCATTCGATCGATCGATAAGATATGCTTTATTATTGACATTATCTCCATAGGAATAAAGGGAACACAATTAAGATCCCTAGAATGGCTACATGCACAATTCTCAGGTATAAATTGACGTATATCTTTCATCGAATGCCTTTTTTGTAGGGAATTTCCACAACCTGCGCTGTATTCGTGCCATTAATTCCTTATAGTGATAATTATGCTCTCTTATGCATAACCTCTTAATCTCTTGGGACCTTATAATAGCATATATTCTCTAGGAACAAAATGAAACTAAGAATAGCATCTAAGGATATGATACCATCTTTTCTGTGTATAATTAAGGAGCGAGAATTTTTAAGCTCCTTACAAGGAACAAACAAGGCATCTCATTCTAATGCAATCGTCGCTGCTGCAAAATTCGTGCAAGATATACATAGAGATGGTATATATAAGCGGTGGCAGATACTCTGCATTTAAAGATGTTTCTTTTGTGCTGTTACATATCCAAATTCCGGGGGTCAACCTCTTGATGACGACGATTAGGAATCGCCAGTTCTATCGAATTGTTCTTTTTTAGGGTTTAAGTCATGTTTGAAGACCACCTTAGCAGCTTCTCTTTCTTAGATCAGTGTAGGGACTACAACTTTTCAAGGATTTTTGTAGTGTCGTTGAAGCTTGGCATAATATAATTTGGGAATAAACAGTTTTACTACGTGGAAACATACTGTTCATGAGGTATATATATTACAACGTGCATTGACAAAGACACATAGATTCCATAGTTACGTAGCGATTTAATATTGAGAAATTAATCATACCAAGTATAGATAATATAAGATTTTAGTTAAAACTTTAGAGTGATTTATTAGACTATAGCTAGCCCTTTCAATCATGTTAGGCCCCTAAGTTTTTATTTCCATATATATTTCTTGTTCATTAAACATAAATAGCTAGGTATGCATGTTAGATGATGATGATGCTTTATTTATTTTAAATTGATTGATGCGGCCAGAAAAAAACACTCTAAACAAAAAAAAATATACACTACTCATTTAATAGAGTTTTTACTAGCTAGTCACATCAAATAATTAGTAAATAATCAACTCTCATCTATTAGATAGGTAGGTTGTATATCATATATTATTTTTGGAGTGTAATTGTAATATTACCTTTTGTATTATATATATTCCACTCACTAATGGCGGCTTGATATATTGGTGAAACAATTAATTCTAAAAAAAAATAAAATTAATAATAAATGAATAAATTAAGAACGAAAACATTAAAAGAATAATTAATTCACGTTACAATTTTTTTTTTAAAAAAAGAAGCAAATTGAATCATACAAATATATTACTTTAGTTATTTTTATATATCTCAATACGAAGTGGTACGATTTTCATTGATTCATATATAATAAAAGTAAATAAATTATTCGATTAAAATATACTAAGTGATTAAAATAACAAGTAATTAGGTAATTAATTAAGGAGGGGGCGCCCCTTGGTGGGTATATAATCGTGCGGTTGTCTCGTCTCGTCCTACCATGAATGCGCTGCTCCCCTCAGTCGGTTTGTTCGTTGACCCACAACATCAGCTTGCCCCAGATACTCGCACGTGCACGGCACGTGCCATCAATGTGCACAAGTTGAGCTACAGTAACATGCATGGATCTGGATAAGAGAAAGGATAAATTTGGATAAGATTAAAATAAAAAAAAAAAAAAAAAAAAAAACAGGGTGTTCTAAAATTGTTATTTTGATTTCTACCGGTATTCTTTCATCAGTCGCATTAAAATTTGAGTTCGAATGAAATTTTTGTCCCCCACTATATGCCATTATGGAAGATTACTGTTTTTACTCAAACGTGTTGTGGCGGTTTAAAAGGTTTCGCCTAAATCTTTGGTTCCTTTTGAAAATTAGAGTATTTGTGGATATTTAGATAAAGATAAAATCTGATCAAATATGCATCGGATAGTGTAAAATTCGTATTCATATTTATATTTAAATTTAGATTTGGATTTGAATATTTGGTAAATATTAAAATTTAAATTTATGTTCGATAAAAAAAAAAAAATTGGATACAAGCCGAATATCAAGTAGACACTAATAGAAATCAAATATATATATATATATATATATAGAGAGAGAGAGAGAGAGAGAGAGAGAGAGAGAGAGAGAGAGAGAGAGAGAGAGAGAGAGAGAGAGAGAGAGTTGGGCTGGAATGCTATTGATAGCACCAGCCCAACTTTGCCACCCATTTTGTAGCCCTTGGATCGCATTGAAATTCGTGCAGGTTCTTTAATGAAAAAAAGAAAAAAGAAAAAGTAAAAAGAAAAAGTAAAAAGTAAAAAGTTTTTCTTTTTAATTAAAGGGCCTGCACAAATCCCAATGCGATCCAAGGGCTACAAAATGGGTGGCAAAGTTGAGCTGGTGCTATCAATAGCATTCCAGCACAACTCTCTCTCTCTCTCTCTCTCTCTCTCTCTCTCTAGATATATATATATATATATATATATATATATATATATATATATATATATATATATATATATATATATATATATATATATATATCTAGAGAGAGAGAGAGAGAGGGGGCTGGAATACTATTAATAGTTTAAATTTATTGGTGCTATTAAGTTTTTAACACTTAGATTAAAAAATGTGTGGTTGAGATGATAGTGGGCCCCTTAGATTTAATAAGTGTTTGAAAAAATAATAAAATTTAACGGATGAAAATGATCAAAGAGGTTGATCTAAAGGTAAAAACCTAATAACACCAATAACTTGGTACTATTAATAGTATAGTAGCCGGACTCTCTCTCTCTCTCTCTATATATATATATATATATTTGATTTATATTGAAAGTACAAATCTAACTATATTTATGAATTTTTACCATAAAATTTATATTGAGATCCGTATTATTGTACAATTTCTTTACTTAACTTTAAAATAGTACGAATCTCAATATAAATTTTATGGTAAAAAATTTATAAGTATAATTAGATTAATACTTGGCGAAACCTGAAGAAAAATAATGAATCCGATAATAAATTGGAATTTGAATATGAAGAAAAATTCAAATTCAAAATTCGGATTCGAAGTTATCTGACTCGGAATCAAATTGTATGGGGTAATATCCGTTTCATTTTCACCCATACTTTTTTAGGGGTCGAGCCCCTGAAATTATTGCATGAACTAGTCCCACCAAGTCAGCAAGAAAACCAGTATACAATTTTAAAAAAAATTATAATTTTCAGTATAATTATTTAACATGAAAATTTATTTAGCATTTTACTGTTTATTAATATATTATCTCATTATATAAATTGAGTAAAAAATATTATATTATTCGTTTTAATAAATTAAGTAATATGAGTGATACCGTCGGATCTCTCGAAAGAGAAAAAAAAAAAACTTTTTTATTCTATACTATAAAGTCAACACACTCGATATTCAATTTCAAGACACTGAAATATCATTCCAACTTCATCTATTGCGTCAACTCTTTTCTAACCCAATTGAAGGTGAATAAGAAATCAGTGTTTGTTTGCTAAAAAATTATTGGTGTAAATACACAAAATAGAGATTAGACTACAATAAAATATGAAAAGTGTCAACGAGACGATCAAACTGAGGTACGGACATCTCGCTCTCTTTGAGAAGATTCAAGCTCTCTACGGTAGGCAAAGTTTTTGAACCGATGCAGCAGAACACTTTCTTGTTCCCTTCAGGATACAACGGTTCGACCTCGTCGAGTGGCTTCACCAACTCTGCACAAAATAGATGAGCCCAAAGCTCCACAAAAAAGAATACATTTTTTTTGACCACTTTCCTTCTCAAGTAGTATAATTTTTTAGTCTTTTTGATGTTTTTGTTGGTATACATCAAGAGAATAGAGAAGCTCTCTTTATATAAGCTTGTAAAACCTATAGATTACAAGTTAATTAAGAAAAATTAAATGTTATGAATTAGTTTAATTTTTCTAACGAGTTTAAAAACGAAAGTATGTTAACAATGAATGCAAAATATAAATGATGTAACCTCTCTTAACTTAATTTATTATATAGATTATTAAAATTAAAATTATATTTAATAATAAAATATTACAATAAAAATAATTTTAATTTTGATTGTCCATCAATTCGCTAACAAGTAGGGAATAAAGAATAATTATAAAAAAATAATTATAATTTATATAATTTTATGTTAAGGGAGCTATGTGGAATGTGGATGGCTCGAGGCTTTACAGTCGGGTCCATGGTGGACCTGGTGCAGGGGATGAGTTGTGCGGAGCCCGCACGAGAGATATGTTGACGTGTGACGGCGATTCCAACGGAAAAGCGACAGATTCCGGCACTCCGTGAGGGGCGGTCACGGCTTACGCCATCCTATTACGAGGTAACGGCATCTGATTCGCCGTTAACTTTGACGTTACCAATGGCTGTGCGCGTGGTCACCTGTGGGAAAGGTGACGGATTAAAAAAAAGGCAAGGTAACAAATTTAAAAAAGAGCACTGCTATTTGCACACTTCAAATAGGGTGTACATTCTATACCTATTTTATTCTAGGGTGAATATTCTTTCACTCGTCCCATCGATGGGATGAGTGAAATTCACCCTATCCCAGAATGGGGTGGGTATAAAATGTACATCCCAATTAGGATGTACAGGTAGCATTTTCTTTTAAAAAATAAAAAAAGGTTTGGTGACCTATTATGATTAAAGTGACTCTCATGTGAAAGATATACATAATTAAATTTGTACGTTTAATTCAAACATATATATATATATATATATAAGAAAAAATTTACTATACACCTCAAAAGGAGTGTATATCTTACATCTCATTCATCAAAGGATGTGATAAATTTCATCCATCACTTGATGTGATGGATGAAAAAGTCTCTCACACTTGGATGGATCGGGGTGTAAAATGTACATCCATAATTAGATGTATAAATAGTATTCCTCATATTATATATATATATATATATATATATATATATATATATATATATATATATATATATATAATATTATTTCTGTAATTAATTAACTTTTTCGTGTTATTGAAAACAATGTACAACTATACAACTACACAGTTCATCAATCAGTACTAATTAAAGCTGGGCCACTTCAATAAAGATTTAAATATCGTATACAACACCAATAACTAAAATTAGTGCTTGATCAACATAGAAAGAGAACTGATTTAATAAAAATAAAAATAATTGTTTTACTATATATCAATTCCTATATAGAAATTAATCTCTTATCTAAATTGTTATATTTATAAAACAATTCAAATTCGGATGCACACAATTTTTTTTTTTTTTTTTTTAAGCCATACAAAGATAGAAAGTTCATCTAATTAATTATGCATTAATTAGACATGCAGTTTATTATATTATGATATATACTGGAGTTGCAGAGAACTTGCTCACAGTATCATTGTTAATAGATCGATTAACTAAAAGAACAATTTTTTTTTTTCCTTTTTTAAAAAACTGGTGTCTTAATTATTAGACATTAATTACAATATTTGTGAATTGATGCGGGTGAAGTAAACGTGGGTCTGTTTAGGCCACATACATGTAGTACCAGAATTAATAGAAAAAAGTAAAGCAAGATTACAAAAATCTCTTCTTACTTTGCTTCCGAGAATATTCTTCGTAATCTAGGTGATTAGAATATGAACGATCCATTCATTTTGCGTCGTGAACTGCACTCACCCCCGTAATTAATGTACCTGTACATGTTAAGTACTTGTTAATTAAGCAACAGTTAACATAAATCTATTGACTCCGTATTAAGCACGAGAAGCAAAAAAAAAAATATTAGTAGTTGAATATACGGGTAATTAATTGATGGCTAATTAATCAGAGTATCCCTTTACAATTGAAGAAAAAGAAATTAAGGCGTTTCTATAGAAGAAATAATGTAAAATAAAATAAAATCCAATTAAAGAAGCCAATTCACTTTTTCCAAAAGCACATGTTCAAATTAAAATATTTTTCAAACTTATGTGATAAATATAATTATAATTACTATTCAGTTACACCTGAACATATGTAATTTTTTTTTTTTTTTTCCAAATTTGGTACATACGAAAGCTATGATTTTAAAAATACAGAGTAAGACAAATAAATTATCAAAGCCTACTTGAAATATATATATAAGCTAAATCATATAATATATATATAGAATTGAGCTTTTATGCTTGTAAAAGCACCAAGTTATTTGTGCTTGTGTGTTTTTTTATCCTTGGATGTAGGAATGTGCGGTTAGGATGATGATGACCCCTTGGGTTTAGTGGGTGGTTGGTAGGATAGTATGATCTAAGGGATAGAATTAATCAAATGGTTAGATCTAAAGGTAGAAAACTTACAAGCACCAATTACTTGATACTTGTACAAGCAACTCTCTTTCTCTCTCTCTCTCCCTCTCCCCTCTCTCTCTCTCTCTCTCTCTCTCTCTCTCTCTCTATATATATAATAGATAACATGCTATTTTTTTCTAAAAAAAAAAATACCATAGTATTTTTTTAAGTTCTATTTACTAATATATAACATATAATTAGGCATTACTTAGCATGTTTAAGTTTCTAGTTAGGTTGTAATTTTATTACATGATCAATCTTGTGGAGAGATCAACTCTAATTAGTCAAATAGCACTCCACAACTATATATCCAAACACAAATAGTAAAAGACCTCATAATAATTAGTATTCGAGATCTTAAGTTTAAAATCTAATTTTTTTATATTTATAATTAAATTTATTCTTTAAAAAAATAAATGAATTGGCATGGTTTCTTTCTCTCTCTCTCTCTCTCAAAAAAAAAAAAAAAAAAAAAAATCATAGCACTTTCTTAAGTTATATTTGCAAATAGATAACATAAAATTAGGCATTACTCAATATGTTTTAGTTTCTCGTGAGCTTGTAATTTTTTTACATACTTGATCTTGTGAAAAGATCAACTTTGATTAACTAAATAGTGCTTGACAACTATACATCCAAAGGCAAGCGGCAAATGACTCCATAATGGTTAACACTCGTGTTGGAACCAGAAGGATTCCCACGTAATAAGAAGGTCGATCAGCATGGATGATCGGTTAGAGTACATTAAAAAATGACACGTGATACGCTAGGAGTCTGATGCGCTAGGAGTCAAGAAAAAATCGTTTAAACTAGGATGAGATTTAGCCGGAGGAAATAAGCTAACATCGGGAAGTGAAAATTTTCTGGTCAACAAGTTTATAATCTGAGTACGCTCCGCAAAATAAGGAACGTGTCGACAACATGGGACAGCTAAAAAATTTGTCACTATGCGAAATGGCAAATAACCGCTGATGAAAAATACATTAATATAAATAGATGAACTTTACCTATAATAAAAGTTCTTCACACATACAAGTAAGCTACCACATCAATTTAATTTCATTTAATTTCCAGCATTTAAGAATTTTCTAGTGTAGTTTTCGAGCTTTCTTAGTTTTAATAGCGTAGTTAAGGATTTTGTTAATACCTTAGTGACTTTCAAAGTTTTGTTAGGAATAGTTTTTAACCTTGAAATTGGTTTCTTTTTTGAGTGAGTACGTCTCGGCTATTTAGGCCGAATCTATTTTTTGCTTTTTAAGCCAAATTCGATTGAGTCGATTCCTTTTCAACTTGATCGTTTGAGTTTGCAGCGTATTTCGAGGGTCAATCAGAAAACCGACCTAGCATCGTTAGACCCTGTCAACAGTCCAACCTCAGCCGGAGCAAAGTAACTTAAAATTCCAAATTGGAAGCATAATTACTTTGCTTTTCTAACTAAGTTTATTGATAAAAAAAATAACAAAGTGGATGAAGCAGTACCTCCCTCTCTCTCTCTCTCTCTCTAAAAAAAATCTAAATTCACTCTCTTTAATCTTCCAATCTAAATCACCAATAACATTTTTTAATTAAAAATTAAACCAATTATATATCATTTATTTATTGGTGAATTAACTTAATTGTTACATTCAAAACTCTAATTTTCTGTGAATAAATAATCTAACCCAAGCTGGAATTCATAGTAAACAACAAATAGCTTTTAAGCTCCAGCTGTTTAAACAAATAAAGCCCAAATTAATATTCTCCTATCTAATTAATCAAGCAAAGTTTGACTTAGATTATGCTTAAAGAAATAGAGAGATGAGTAGTACACAAGGACACTCTGGGTACGTTTGGTAACGGAATAAGACTATTCTAGTTATACCAGAGATAAGTATAAAGTACGGAATTAGTATAAAAAAATATTTAGGATGGTTCCAGAGATAAGAGATTTTGTGTTTGGTATGAGAATGAGGAATAAGAGGAATAAGAGGAATAAAAAGATTTAGTTGGATTAAATGACCTTTTTACCCTCAAGCTTTATTATGTGATAAAAGTTGTTAAATTGTAATTTTTTATTTTAATTAATAGATTAAAGCTTGAGAAAAAATAAGGTAAAATCAAAATAAAAAACGAAATCAAAATCAAATTATTTTTTATTAAAATAATATTTAATTTTATATTTTATTTGTTCTAATTTTGTATCTGTTAAATTATAATTTTTTTATTTTAATTAATAGATTAAAGCTTTATAAAAGATGAGCTTGCAAGGGGCGACGCCAGGAGAGCTCGGGGGAAGGAGCTGTGGAGAAGGAGCTTGCAAGGGGCGACGCAAGGGGAGCTCGGTAGAAGGAGCTGTGGAGAATGAGTTTGTGGAGAAGGAGGTGCTGCACAATGAATGAGACAGGGGAGGGAGCCACGAGGGTACCTTGTGGAGAAAAGTGGTGCCTCGGGGAGTGTGTAAAGGGGTAAATTTGTAAAATAAAATATAAGAATTTTTTGGATGTTGAAACAGTAATCTTGTTATACCAGTAATACCTTAACAAAATATTCTGATTATTCCTGATGCGTTTAGAAAGATAAGAAAGATATTCCCCTTATCTCTATGCTAAGTTGAAACTAACAGGGCCTCTAGGTTCACATTGACCTTTGGGTGGGCGTAGGCCGATATGGTTAGTTTAGTTAGGATCACAACCGTCCAATAATCAACACGCGAATCATGGTGATGAAAGTACAGCAGAAATTATAGACTCTCCCTATTACAAATTACTTAATTATAATTGCTGAAATTAAGAATAGAGTTGACATTGTTGTGTACGCAAGCGTTACAATCAATCGTACGTCATCACCTTTATTTTCTTTAAAAAAAAAACACTATTATTTAATTTAATATGTGAAGGGGAGAATGGACAGTCATGATCTAATGGGCTCGGTGCTATGCTGGGGTCCACCCGATTTATCTAATATCTGCTCGTGGGCCCCATTCCACCTCATACCACCTCCTCCCCTCTAACGTTATCCGCAATACAAAGTTCCCCGGGTGATCTCCGGTGTAACCTGCAAATCGAACGGTAACGAATCCATTACCATTAACCAATCCGGGTTTTGGATAAACGCCGAACCTCGGTCCGAAGCCAAAAATAGTTATAAAAGCTGCGGCCGAAATTGGATGCCTCGGTACGTTGCTCCGCTTGACATAATTGAAAGAAAAATGCCGTCCACATGATAAATTAATACTATTTAATTTTATTTAATGTAAATTTTATATTAAAATTTTGTATTGAATTAAATATTATAATTATATATACGGACGAAATTATGCATCAGTATAACAAAGTGAATGGACATAAAAATTTTGTGAGATGTCGACGCACGCTGTACAATTTAAGAGGGAGAAAATAGAGATGCCGCATAATAGGGGTGTTTTCGTCAATTACGTAGGCGAAATAATCAGCAGCGTGGTGGCACGGGGAGAAGTATCACGGAAGTAAAAGGGCATTTTGGGTAGTCCGGCGATATAAATAGCCAGGGTGGAGGGTGGTGTGGATTGTTCGACTCTGCCGCTTCTCAATTTCTTATACTGGTCTCCTTTTCTTTCTCCATCTTTTTTTTTTTTTTTTTAAAAAAAAAAAAATTTACTTTTTTATTTATAATTTTCCTCACTTCCATATTAAAAAGCTCGAAACCACTTCCTTGATTTCGGTGCTTCGAGGGGAGAGAGAAAAAAAAGGGAAGTTAGAGAGAGGAGAGGATTCGTTCGATGGCGAGTGGAGTACGCAATTAGTGAATCTCCGATTTTTTTTTGGTTCTTTTTTTTTCGCGGTTTTCGATCGAATCGCGGGGGTTTGAGCTGGGGGAATCGTACGGATCGGAGATTGGATTTGGAGTACGGGGGAGCATAGCGATCTCTCCTCGTTAATCCTGCTCCCAGGGTTTGGCCTTTTCGTGATGGCGAAGAGGCGGAAGCGTGGGGATTCAGCTGAATTGGAGCTGCTGCTTCTTCTCGACCTATATCCTTGATCTGCTTCGATTGGGCGCTCCATAAATCTCAGAGAGAATCCGAGACGAAACCTGAATCTAGAATAAGGAAGAGTGTGAGCTCGAGATCGAGATCGAGGGAGAGAGAGAGAGAGAGAGAGAGAGAGAGAGAGAGAGAGGAGGGGGCCGAAGAGATCGATCGAGTGATGTACGGATCGCCACAAGCGGCGAGGTCAAAGGATCTGAACCTTCCGGTATCGGCAGCGCCGCCCTTCGGGGGCCGGAAAGAGGAATCGGAGCTCCTCCACCGTCACCACCACCACCACCATCACCAGCGGGATCATCAACAACATCAACACCATAATCCTCCTCCTCCTCATCATCATCATCATCAGCAGCAGCAGCAGCAGCAGCAGCAGCAGCAGCAGCAGATGAGCTCGGGATTGCTTCGCTACCGATCGGCGCCGACTATGATCCTGGGCGAAGTCGTCGACGACTTCCTCCCCGTGCGCCCGTCGAGCCCCGAGACGGAGACGTTGTTCGCCCGCTACCTAGCCACCTCCGATCTCCGCGACGAGATCCGGGAGAAGCCTCCCTCCGCCGCCGCCCAGAGGAGCTCCGCGTTCGCTTCAGCGATGGACGACGCCGCGGCGTCGCAGCAGCAGCAGCAGATGATGTACCACTCGCATCATCAGCCGATGCCGAACCACGGATCGGTGGAGGGCCTGTATCGCACGGCGAGCTCCGCGGCGATAGACCTGGAGCCGATGAAGAGCGAAAGCGGCGGCGGCGGCGGCGGCGCCACCAATAATCTCATCCGCCATAGCAGCTCTCCCGCGGGCATCTTCTCCCATTTAAACGTAGATAATGGTACGATCTCCAATCTCTCTCTCTCTCTCTCTCTCTCTCTCTCTCTCTCTCTGTCGCTTCATCTACAGTTCTGATCTCACATACTGTTGCTTAATTAATGGGCGTGCTTTAAAAATCGTTACGGATGGGAAATTTCCGACTCTTATTAATTGCTATTCATGAGCAGAAACCGTTAGCTATTGATCCAATCGGGAAATTATTGAGGGATTTCCTATTTTAGATAAATCGACGAGGAAAAAATCTCGTCTCGTGTTTGTTTAGATGCTTGATGAAGGGAAGTTTCTGCTTCTGGGGACACATCCAAGGTGGAATAAATTCTGTCTGTCGTGTAGGTTATTCCATGATGAGGGGGATAGGCGGGTTCAGGAACGGGAGTAACTCCCTGGCAGGGGTCGATGCCGCGAATAATAATTGCAACAGCAACAGAATGAAGGGTCAGATTAGCTTCTCGTCGAGGCAGGGGTCTCTCATGTCCCAGATCTCCGGGATGGGGAGCGAGGGCGGCGCTATCGGCGGTAGCAGTCCCGAGGACGGTGGCAACAGCGGGGGCACCGCATCCGCCGGAGGCCGCTACATCCCGGGCTACCCTGTCGTCTCGTGGGACGACCACCCTCCTCTGCTCTCCGACCACTTCTCCGGCAGTTTAAAACGAGGGAGAGACACAGAAGGGAAGATAATCTGCGGCCTCAACCAATCGGAGCATCAGGTACTACTGCTTTCGTATTAGATTAGATTAGATTAGATTAGATTAGATTGATCTTCTGGATAACCACATGGTATCAAAAGTTAATTATGATAAACCTCTATGATCTTTGAGTAACAGCTGTTCAATCAAAGCCCCTCTAATTTAAGGTAATAATTTTTTGGGTGCAGAATGGTCTGATGCATCAATTTAGCCTGCCAAAGACTTCGTCCGAGATGGTCGCGATCGAGAAGTTCTTGCAGTTCCACGATGCTGTGCCGTGTAAGATCCGTGCCAAGCGAGGCTGTGCCACCCACCCGCGAAGTATCGCCGAAAGGGTAATTGATTGGTCTCTTATTAATAGATGTTCTGTAAATGTATTCGGTACGATTGTTATGGTCGATCCTTTTAGAGCTTTGAGATTGATTAATGGCAATACTGTTGGATTTGATCTGCCAGGTGAGGAGAACTCGAATTAGCGAACGGATGCGGAAGTTGCAAGAGCTCGTCCCCAACATGGACAAGGTAGTAATTAATTAACACTCTCCGGTAGAACAGTAGTTGGGCTCTTTTAAACCTACCTAGAAGATAAATTAAGCATTACGTCACTATAAAAAAAAAAGTTAAGCTTTAATCAATTTGTCTGATTAGTTTGTTCGCTTAAGTGATTTCATCAAATCTCTCATTAGATTCTATGTACGAGAGTTGGGTGGAAATTAAATTAGTTGTCCTTCTCAGTTACCTAGAACTAGTATTTGCTGTCTTAGTGGGCATGATAGCATCGACTTGTCTTCCAAAGAAATTTTTTTTTTTTGCATTTAATTGGCTTGCAAAGGTGAAAAAGGTAACTTGCCTTATTTGGGCATGGCCCATATTAACTAAAATCCAATTAGACACCGATAGTTTCTGGTGATTGTGATGACTAGTTAGTTCTCATTGGTGAATGTTGTTGACATTCAATGGGATATTGTTCAGTCACTTACTGACATTTAAATCGTTAGTACACTTGAAACGTCTTAAATCATATCAAGGTAAAATTATTATAGGATTTGTTCATTAAATTCAACGAAAACCTGTTTTATTTATAACAATTTTCGGCTCTTATCACAATATATACGTACCATCTTGTTTATCCTCTAATTAATTTAATGTCTCTTCTTAACAGCAAACCAACACCGCCGACATGTTAGATTTAGCTGTCGACTACATCAAAGATCTTCAGAAGCAGGTCAAGGTATATATATATATCAATTAATCCCTATACGAGCGCATACATACTAATCTCCTACAATTACAGTACCATATCTATTAAAGATTCTGATCTTGACTCTTTTCTCTTTGTCATGGATCGCCCGTGTTTGAAGACAATAACGGAGAACCGAGCAGGCTGTACCTGCTCTTCTAGCAAGCAAAAGCAGTACCAAAATCCAGCGGCGTGAGTTCGAATCGCCGTACATGCTACATATAGTAACATTTGATTGCTGGATGAGATCTCGGAAACAGGCCTTTTTATAAGTTAGTGATGAGCTTTAACTTCACCAGCTGTGGAGGAGGGGGGCCCCATTGAAGCAGAGAAGAAATGTATAGTTTTGGTGGTACTTTGGGAAATTAAACTATATATATATATATATATTTATGTATACCTATCTACCACCATGTTGTATGTAATTTTTGCTTTTTGGTTTTTAGTTATCAATTGAGCTCATCATCGGTCACCAACCACTTGCTGACAAGGCAACATTTTTGGTTTCTGTGTAAATGACGTTAGGTCATTCACAGCGGATGGCTTGAAATGGTTGGAGGCCAGCATCCTTAGTTTTCTTCTTACCCGAAAATAGCTATACGGGTAAAAGTGCACATTAACAGACATGAATGATGATCTACGAATGACTTACTTATAACTCTATTAATATATACCATCCCCGACTCTCAATCTCATACTTGTTAAATACTGCTGCTGATGGCTTAGTATATATATATATAATAATATTCTCATATATCTGTAACATGGTGATAGCGAACTAAGAATCTCCCTCCCAAAATCAGTTACTCCCCAGGACTCGGGAGTGAGGTTTCTTTTTTGATAGCAATCTCAAAAAAGGACTTCAAAATGAGAGAGAGCGATGATATAGGGGGGCGGTAAAAGATTCGAGCAGCAGGTATTCAAACCCACGGATCACCATCTCTCTCCGTTCCCACGAAAAGAAGAGAGAGCGAAATAAAGAGAGAAAGTAAGAAGAGAAAAAAAAAAAAAAGAAGAGGAAAAGAAAAAGGAAAGGAAATGCGGGCGCCTCACAAATACTTCCCCCCTTGGCGGGGCTGACGGCCGCGTACGTAGTGGCAAATTAAACGAACTACCCCACCACCCCCCAAATACTTCCCCATCTTCTCTCTTCTCCTCTCCAAAAGACGTTTTCCCTCGCTCCTACGGTCCTACCCAGCAGTGAACCTTCGCGTGCGCGTCGCAATCACGTGAGGGGCCGCGTGCATCGTTAGCCGTCAGATGATCGGCCTTCGCCTTCATCCAACGGCTATTTGCAGTGTGAGCCATCGTGCAAGGAGATAAGGCTCCTCCATCTCGTGCTAAAAAGGAAAGGGAGCCACGGTGGAGATAGCGACGCTTCGTTCATCCCCGCTTCATTTTAACCCCTACTTGTGGGGATTTTTGGGATTTAACAACATCAAAACAAAAAAGTTATGTTTGCTTGTGGAGATTGAGAGAGATGCGGGATCTACATGTGAGATTATAAAGCGTTTCAGAAATCACACCGTATATGTGTAAAGTGGAAACATTAGAAGAGAGAGAGGAAAAAGATAAGATAAAATGTAAAAAGTATATATATAGTGCATTTTCATTATAAAAAAGATTTACCTTTATTGCGCATTAAGTTTAATTTATGGAAATTTACAATATGATAGAGTCTGATTTTATATATATATATATATATATATATATATTTATAGAGTTGGGCTGGTATGCTATTGATAGCACCAGCCCAACTTTACCATTCATTTTATAGCCATTGGATTGCATTGAGATTCGTGGAGGCTCTTTAATGAAAAAAAGAGAAAAAAAAAGTAAAAAGAAAAAGTAAAAAATAAAAAAGCTTTTTTTTTTAATTAAAGGGCTTGCACGAATCTCAATGCAATCCAATGACTACAAAATGGGTGGCAAAATTGGGCTGGTGCTATCAATAGAATTCCAGCACAACTATATATATATATATATATATATATATATATATATATATATATATATATATATATATATATATATATATATAATGCTATTCGTATATTTTATTTGAAATGTACGATATAACTAGCGAAATTTATCCACCCTATAATGAATGGGGTGTAAGATGTACACCTTGTTTGGAGTGTACAACAAGTATATATATATATATATATATATATATATATATATATTGAGAGAAGACTATGGCGCTTTTAAAAGCACAAAGTTTGATACTTGTAAATTTTTTATCGTTAGATTTATTTTTTTAATCAATTCTACTTTTTAGATCATATTATTCTATCAATTATCAACTAAATATTAGAGGATGACTATCATCCTAAGTTTTTAACCACATATACTTTCATCCAAAAACTAAAAACTCACAAGATTTAATAATTTGATACTTTTATGAGCATAGGATCTTAATTCTATATAGAATTGGTACTTTTAAAAGCCCAGTATTTAGTATTTGTAATTTTTTTTATTGTTAAATTTATTTATTTTATTTTTTAAAATTATATTATTTTACTGACTATTTACTAAATTTTACAAAACCACGGAATTATTGATTCAATTGCTTGAGATAGACAAAAGTGTTATTTAAGGCCATCATGTACAGATGGTGCCAACAAATCATAACGGCTATCTGGCCATAGCCTCCACCCTTCTTTAGCATGGTAAAATGTTTATAGCCGCCATCCACGTACCAATATTAATTAGACTTCTGAGAAAGTCTCTTTGTAATGTTTATACATAAAGCATAATAGTTAACTAGTTAAAAATTCTTTTTTTTTTTTTTTATTTATTTAAGAGAAAGGTCGCATGCTATTCTCTTCGTTTATTTTAAAAATAAACTTATATTAGACTTCGAACTCGGATATTAATCATTAAATTTTTTGTCACTTGCGCTAGGGACTGTCAATATCTAGCTAACAATTTTATTTTATCATCTATTTTTTAACAAAAATACTAAGAAGGCAGTGCTTTAATCTAATCAATTTATCATGCAATTGACTAACCTGTGTACATGGAGGAAATACATTCTACAAATAACACAATTTTTCAAGAGCTACATCCCATCCCGCTTCTTAATAAACTTCAAATCTAGAACTAATATTTTGAAGTATGAAGAAACTAGGAATCCATGCGGTCGATGATGATGAATAACGTTTCTTTTCTATACAGCAGCAATCGACATTATTCTCCACAATGATTTTATTAGTAAAGCATTGTAAAATTCAGGAAAGAAACTGCGGCGCAAAAGATGGTGGCCAATTCACTGTAGTAGATCACGAGATGGGGGAAATGATTTTTTTTTTTTTTTTTTTTTTCCTTTTCTCACATCGCCCTCTTTTAGATTTGGTGCATTGTGGTCCCCTGAAGGGACCACACGGCACTGTTGCCTTGTTGGTGGATTACACCCATACGCTAACACACACCCAAAACCTACCTCTCCTGAACCTAGGTTTGATAAAATATACATTTTTGAGCTTGCTCTGAAGTAGCGGAATAAAAAAAATTCTACTTGTACATTTTAAAAATAATGTATATCTTATCTTCCTTTCATCCAATAGATAGGTAAAATATAAAAACTAGTTATAAAAAAATTTTACTCATTAAATAAATAAAATATAAGATAAACATCTTTTTTAAGATGTACAAATATCATATAGCATTACTCTTTTGTGTGCCGATATGTATTGATTTTTTTCTTTCTTTCTTTCTTTCTCTTTTTTATTTTTCGAGGAGGTGTGTTGTAATTTTTCTTAATTTTACCCTCGTAATTTTCTTGCAGGATGGGGGACCATGTCAAATCGTACCTTCTGATTTCATATCAAAAAATTCATGTTGCTGTAGCCAAATCTCTGATTTGCAAAATAGTGAACTACTGCCTCTTGAGGTAGAAAAGCTTTCCCAACATTCATGCCGAAAATGGGCTTAAATATGAACCAGCTATAGCTTCCTGTAGCAAGTTCTAGAACAGATCTGGAGATAAAACTTGGTGCTAAATTTTCCAGAGGTCAATGCTGGTTTTCCAGTATGTGTACCTAGAATCAATTGCGGACTAGGGACCACAACTCCACATGGATGCATTTTTCACGAGCAGAAACAAAGCACATGATTACATAGACTGCAAAAACAGAAGCATTGCACACTGTCACTAGATTCCCGTTAAAGTCAAGCAATTAAGAACAAAAAGGGCTGACGGTGCTCGGTGCAACGAGAGTACAACACGCGATCTCGTCCGTTGATTTAGCCCGAGAAAACAAAGTAAGGTCACCCACCACCTTTTCGCCTTTGAAGCTAAAGCTTTTACTAATCAAAGTCAACTAAAATTTGGAATAAAATATGAGGGATCTCTGAGGTTCACAAAGTCGGAACATAGATGAGAACAATGCAGTGATCAACCAAAATTCAAATTCGGCACAAGAGAGCTCATGAATTCAACTCATTGATTAGTTAGACTTTTAAAACTCGTTGTTCATGGCACTAAATTAATGTCAACTATGGAGACTATAAGATTGGTCAGAATGTCAGGCTTTGCTCTCTAAGCATTTCTACGGCTGAATCCTTAACAGATAGTATATATTTGGCAACATGTTTTGAACAGAATGAACCAACACATGTAGTATCAGAGATTGGTTATTTTCTGCCTATTAAGTTCGAATCGTAGCATGAGTCTCACTTTCATTTCCTCAGATATGAAAGCAGAATTGTGGAGCACATTTAGATAATCATGTCAGTATAGAGCCAAATAAGTCCTTGTAAAGAGAAAGGAGAAAAAAAGACTAATTGTTGATCAAGAAAAAAACAATAATGACAGTATCATGAATTTTCCGCACTAGGTGTGTAGCTTCCACAATATGTAGAGTGTCAAAACAGTGTTAAATGTTAAGTGGCGAACAGCACTTTTATCTGGTGAATATCTGATAAAGAGAACAAATAGCTCAGCCTAAAAATGAGTCTCGTGTGTGATAAAGAACATCGAAAGAAGTCTTACCAACCCGCTACTCTGTGCCATCCACGCCAGCTTCAACTTTAACCCCCTTGCGCTCAGCAAAAAAAATGGGATCAGTAACCCTATACTATCATATCACCTGCACAAAATGGAATAAGATAAAGTGAGAGATTGATTTCAGAGTGGTCCAAAGCTTGAATATAAAACCTAGAAATAGATCATAGATATTTAAAATGAGATAAATAGCACGAAGCATCCCCAACCTTTTAGTATTAGTTTCAGTTTGGTCCCAGTCTTTCAATTGTTACAATCAGGTCCCTTACCATTGTGTTTGTTGCAGCCATGCTCCTGCTGTTTGAGTCACAGAAATAGGACACAAATACCTATGCAATTGTCATCTGGCTACACGAGCAACTTCCCAACTCATTTGTCAATCATGCAGGTAATCCTTTGAATTTAACTGACATCATGTAGTTAAGAATATAAGATTGCAAAAAGGTCCAAAGGTAAGGTGCCCAATTGTTACGAGTGAGAGTTTTGGGGGACCTAATTGAAACTGCACTAAAATGTTGGGGATCCTTGGTGCATTTTTGCCATAATATGTAGATTCTTCTCAAAACCACCATAAATCAACTCACGATTAAATAAGGTAAAGCAAGTAAGTTGTTACAGTGCTTGAATACTGCAGTGTCATGCTGCAAAATACTAGACCAGGTGCATCATATTCAACTTTAGAAATCTGAGAATTAATACGCTCAAGTCAAGGGCTTTTATTATCAAATATACTCTTAACTATATATGTTCTATGCAAATTATGGTATTCAGCAAGTTGGCATCTGCTATAGTCTTGCCGAATAGCTGCGAAGTCATTAACCAGTAAGTCGTTTCTTAAGAAGATTGCGCATTAGTTTTCGGTAGTTGTCGGAGGGCTCTTTACCAAATACACATTTATCACCAGTAAAAGGCCAGTCACTAACAGGGCCGCCTCAATGGGAACTATATAATAAGAGAAACCACTCAAATGAAACAGAATTAAAGCTTTAATAAGCATCCCATTTGATATGCTGTAGAAAAAGAAGACGGAAAAAAAAGCATATAAAGCATGTGGATGAGGCCCTTTCATGATACAAAGGATAGAAATAGCCTGAGTAAAAAATATATCAAACATAGATGGCAAGTCAACAATATATGATTGAAGTTCAGAATGATCATGAATAATCTTTCGTCTTGCAGCTCCATCTGAAGCACGGTGCAGCATGACATAGGTTTTATCTACCTGGTGTAGTGTATTATGACACAAAGTAGTTATGAAAGGCCATCTGTATGCTAATCTTGGCATATGTAAAATTGTTCTGTACTAGGAATAACTTTCTCTGTACTGAAATGATATGATTAATACTGACCCATCAGGGTCAAAGAGACGGCAAAGACATCAAGCCACATTTTAACACTACATTAAAAAAAAAAAAAAAAAATCGAAGGTATAGCAGTAAATGAAAATCACCAAAATATTAAAAAAACAAAATGGGATTACAAAGAATACTAAATGTAAAATCATTTGGTGTGAGATGACACTAAATCTTGATAAACATGAAATCGATCTGCCCACAATCATTACAGCCAATCAGTATATAAGATGAGAAGAACTTTCAGATCACAAATTTTATGAGAAAATTGGAAGAACCCCATTATCACATTTCTCAAGAGACCCCTCTTCCTCTAGAATGAACACCACCATCACCACCCCACCTTAGTTGTCCAAGTTTAATAAACAACTTCGCAAACATGAAATTGAGAAGTTCACAATATTCTATAGAGATCAGTGTAGAAGATGAGAGAACACATTCAATCAAACAAGGCAAGAGGATTTGTCAAAAGAATTTCCGTCACCACATTTTTCAGACCCTCTCCTCTAGTTTGAACACCGCGAACAACCTCTTCATCAACACACATGCATGCTCCAAAACATTCATAAGCACACATTATGTTTGTAGCTCAAGGAACCAGTATAGCAACAGCAGTGTTTTCAGTCGTTGAATTTTCCATGCTGGCATTTGTTAGATCTGATATAAGCATGTCTAGATGTCTACGCGCAAAACCACTAAATTGCTAAGGAGATCACAGACAAGAGTGTCCACATTATAACCAATTTGCTAGGGTTTGGTCACAACCTAACACGCGCCATGATTCTTCGAGCAGCGATGCCTCCGATTAAGTATGTTACCTTTACTCCTATATTACGATTAACGAAGGAAAGTAAATCTCAATTAATCCAAAAGCACTCTTACAATGAAATAGGTCATATATATATGGGCCCGAAAATCCTAAAGTTCTAATACAATAAAGCAAAAGATAATAATAGAAGGTAAATAAGAACCCTAATACTAAAAAAAACCTAATCCCAATACTAATTGTAACACTATTCAAAAAGAAAAAAGAAAAACATGAAGGAGAAGAAGGACGGGATATATTACAGCAGCATTGGTATTATATAATTATAAAACCCCAGCATGCTCAAAGTCCTCGGTTTCATCTCAGATTTATCCTCATGAAAGAAAAACTGATTAGACTTTGTTGCAAATCATATAATATTTGAGATCAGTTGCTGCCTTAATATAGCTGCATATTGTTATATTAACCCTCACAGCTAGATTCCATGTCTGTACACCTAAGCAACTCGAGATGATACATGGCAAAAACATGAGGACGCTATTTGACCAATTTGCCCTTCTAATCTCCAAGGTTGAAGATTAGAGGGCATAATTTCACATACTAATGCCGCCCAGAATATTCCAGAATATCCTTACGCATAGCCGTCATCTCTATCAAAGATTGCACCAAAGTGATTGAATTTACAAGGCGTGCTATGATGCCAATATCTAGAAGCCTAATGCAAGCTGCAAAGAGTGGTATGCATGATAAAATAAAGATGCGAGAACTAGAAAAAATCGTATGTACTCTAGCAAGAATAAATAAGTCAAAATTCCTGTATACACGAGTAAATAGAAAAGAGGATATTATAGCTTTTTAGCCTAAATGG
The DNA here is from genome assembly GCA_029168755.2 of Tillandsia fasciculata. Lineage (NCBI taxonomy): Eukaryota > Viridiplantae > Streptophyta > Magnoliopsida > Poales > Bromeliaceae > Tillandsia > Tillandsia fasciculata. Next base: position 1,529,928 of record CM054930.1, on the reverse strand, counting down.
TAGAAAGTGGTGCATATAACAATTGCTGATGAGAGATGAATTTAAGTCTTCTGTAAGGCTATAAACAGATTTGAGTAAGGGATATTTTCTGGTTAGATAATGGCTCAAATACATTACTACTGCTTTTTCAGAACTCAAGTTCATAGAAAATAATATAATAATCAACGATGAAACGTCATACTTTACAACTATCTCATAGTTGTACAAGAGTGAAATTTGTATGAACATTCAAACTTTAACATGAAATTCACGATAGTAAGCTTAAAATCTAAGGCTCCAAACAAATAAAAAGGAAAGATGTGTTAGATGTGACTCCAAAATTAGAAATTGCTTCGATATTATGTTTCCGGTTCGCCGACGGCTTACCAGTGCGACAACAAAATTTGGTAAAATTTTGAAAAAAGAAAATTGAATGTCTGTGGTAGAAGCGAAGGATGCGGGGGGCGGAGCTCCCGCAGTACTAATCAAATCCGCTAAGAAAAATCTGCTAAGAATATTGTTCTCTTTTTCTTTTGCCCTAGAGAGATTGAGCGATATAATCTGAACTTTTGTATTCCTTTTTTTCTTCACATAGTGAAACTCTTCTATTTCGCACGTGATTTTTTTCCTGCAAAGAATTTTTCACGTAAAATCTGTATGTTCTTATTTTGTAGTGCATTTTGAGATTTACTTTTGTGTGGTGATCGTCTATTAATTTCGTTTGAATTTGTACGCTCGACGTAACAAAATGAACGTCAACTAAAATTGTTATAAACCATGAATTAAAGAATAAAAAACACTTTTCTCACTCAATTTTGGCCCAAAGAATTCACCTTTGACCTCTTTGAGGACTTGGCTCATAAATCCTTAACCTAGGAAGTGCGACGAGTGTGCCTAGCATCTATGGTTTGCCTTTCATGACATCAGGCAAAATCTGACAAAACCGGCCAAACTTGATCTGAGGTCTCCAAATAAGGATATTAGATCATTGTATTCACAGCTCCTCTAATGACACCAAGAAGATGGAGCGAGCTAGAAGGTCAAGCTCAGGGCAATAACCCTCAGCACGGCCCTGCAGCATGTGCCAGTGTAACAGTCTTAAGTGAAGGTGGTAGGGAGGTGGTGAGTAGAGGCAGTAGAGGGGAGGAGAAGGGAACCATGGAAGAGTAGAGAAGCGGATGCTGGTGAAGAATAGAGAAGGATTAGGGTTAGAGGAGTACAGGTTGGTGAGATGGGACGGGCGCCAGAGGGAGCGTCAGGGGGGAAGCCTTCGGGAGAGTTCTAGTGGAGCGGGCGTTGTGGGGAAGAGGATCCGATCCGCACGCGGGAGATGGGGAAGCACCACTGTAGCGAGGGACGGCCCGGTCCAGAGATCCGTTATCCACCAGAAATAGGCCAACTAGAGCCCATTTACGAATTACTCCTTATTTTACAAATTACACCCTCAGTAGTAGAAATATTACAACGCAGTCCTGAATTGAACATTATAAATAGTACATTGTAATTGAGATACGGATATGAATGGAATAGTGACTTCATTTCTTTCCCACCAAATCTCCTCCTACTCTTATTTCTATCTCCTTCTCTCTCTAGAATCCTCCAACTCCCTCTCAAATCCCTCAAATCCCAGATCCAATTCTCCAGATCCAGGATCAATTTGATCAATTGATCAAATTGAATTCCCATCATCCTCTCCGTTGCAGATCTCAGAGAGATCTCATCCCAGATCTGCAACGGATCGTCAGGATATTGATCTTCATCCTCACCGCGAAGCCCGGATCTCAGCTCGAGGCCTCACCGATCGGCTGCGGCTCGTCAGATCGTTACAAATTGGTATCAGAGCACTTTCGATCCCAGGGATCGTATGAGCTGAGTACCAAATCGAGGCAACAAGCAATCGAGGCAACAAGTAATCGAGGCAATAAGCAATCGAGGCAACAGGGTGATAAGCAACAACCCAAGCAACATTACAGCAATCGAGCAGAAATTCTCAATTCCCAACAGATCTGAGTAAAGAACCCGGGAGCATCATTGTGGAGGTAATGATCTGTTGATTTTGCTTAAGGTTTTTCCAGTTGCTTAAACCAGTATTGCCATAGCCATATCTGTGAATCAAGAAGAAGTTAGCATCAGGAATTAGCATTTCTTCCAAGATAGGGAAATCTAAATACAACAGGTTCAATTTTAATACCAAAGATCCATACCTGATTGAAATGGCTGAGGGTACTAGACTCAAGGAGATGAGTGAACAGATCAAGAATATTGAAGAAAAAATGCAGTCAGTTACTGTGGAGTGCCAGAGTATTATAGAAGAGAAGCTACAACAATTCGGAGTGGGTTACAACCACAAACTGGAGACCTTAGTGCAGCAATTGGAAGAAATTCAGTTGGGGGAACAACAGAGACATGATCAGCTAATGAAATTATTGAGCTCGCAGATGAGTAACCCCAAGGTGGAACCAAATTCTTCAGCATACACAAGAGGGGGAAGAACTGGTGGCTCAGAATTTACTGGCAGCAGCAGTTATAGGCAACCACTCAGAGAAGATAGAGGAAAAGGAGTGTTACCCAACCCCCACTTTGGAACAGAGTTTGCTAATAATCAACCAGCACCCAAGTATCAGCATTATGTTCCTTATCCCAAGCTTGAGTTTTCGAGCTTTGGGGGGGAGGAACCAAGGGAGTGGATCAGTAAAAGTGAACAGTTCTTCAAACTATATCAAATCCCAGTGGAACAGTGGGTGGATGTAGCTACAATGCATTTCATTGGAAAAGCCCATAAATGGAAGGAGGGGTATATGGTGGACAAGACAGTGGTGGAGTGGGCAGAGCTGACTGAAGCTATGTGTAAAAGATTTGATGGAGCCCCCATTAAAAGGTTAGTCAGGGATTTCCATAAGTTGGAACAAACCACTACTGTTGAGGCATATCAGGAAAGGTTTGAAGATCTGAGAATAAGAATGCTCTACTTGAATCCCACAATCAGTGAGGAGCACTTTATCCAGAGTTACATCAGTGGACTCAAGGAAGAGCTAGTTCCCTTCATAGACCTTTCCAATCCAACCACTTTAGAGGAGGTCTATGACCAAGCAAGGCTGCATAAGCAAGCCCTTAATGTGTTGTGGAAAAAGCAAAGAATGTCTATCAGGACAGGAAGTGGACAGTACCAAGGGTACCAGTTCCAGAAGAACCCCATTCCGAAAGTAGAACTGCCCAGGAATGCTGAGGGTAACAAGTTACTAACCCCCAAGAGTTCCACTTGGCAATCAGGGCTTAGTAGACAGGCACTAGAGCAGAGAAGAGCTGCGGGGTTATGTTACAAATGCAATGACAAATACTTCCCAGGTCATCAATGCCAGAGTAAAACTGTAAATCAGATTTATGGAGAAGCTGAAGTAGAAGAGGTATATGATGAACTAATGTTGCAAGAAGAGGAGGAGGACCCAGAGCAACAAGAGCCAGAGGAGGTGGGGATTTCAGTCCATGCTCTCAGTGGAGAAATTCCCTAAGAAACTATCAAGGTGCAGGGTGATTGGGGTGGAAAACCACTAGTGATATTGATTGATACTGGCAGTACCCATAGCTTCATCGATTTCCTAGTTGCCAAGGAAATGAAAGCTAAAATTGTGGCTTCAACCCCCCTTATTGTCACTGTAGCCAATGGACATAAGGTGATGAGCAAGCTAAAGTGCCCAGAGTTTAAGTGGGTGATGCAGGGTGAAACTTACCAAGCTGATCTGAGGGTGATAAGATTAGATGGCTCAAGTATAATATTGGGAATAGATTGGCTGAGGCAACATGGAAGAGTAACTTTTGATTACTCTAATAATTCAGTTAACTTTGTAAGAGAAGGGAAGCCTGTCACTGTGGAGGGTATTGCTGAAGGGGCTAAGCTGAAAGCTATTGGAGCTAAACAGTGGGTTAAGGCAGGCAAGCAGGGTTTTTGCTGTGCTATAGCCCAGCTGAAGGAGGACACTAAGAGAAGTGAAGAAAAATTCCAGAAAAGATAAAGGCAGTCTTGAAACAGTTCAACCACATTTTCCAGGATCCTAAAGGATTACCACCTAAGAGGGAACAAGATCACAGGATACTTTTACAGCCCAACACTCAACCCATCAATGTTAGGCCCTACAGACACAGTCATGAGCAGAAGGATGAAGTGGAGAAACAAGTGACTGATTTACTGAAGGCCAATTTTATTAGAAGAAGCTCCAGTCCCTATGCTTCTCCTATGCTATTGGTAAAAAAAAAAGACCAAACATGGAGGATGTGCATGGACTATCGACAATTAAATCAAGCTACAATTAAAGATAAGTACCCTATCCCTATTATCGATGACTTATTAGATGAATTGGAAGGGTCCAAGTGGTTTTCTAAGATAGATTTGAGGTCGGGGTACCATCAAATCAGAATGCATGAACAAGATGTGGAAAAAACTGCTTTTCGAACACACGCGGGGCATTACGAATTCTTAGTCATGCCCTTTGGACTGACTAATGCCCCCGCCACTTTCCAATCTATCATGAATGAGATCTTTGAGCCCTATCTAAGAAAATTTGTACTTGTCTTCTTCGACGACATTTTGGTCTATAGTAAGAAGTTGGAAGAACATGTGGATCATTTAAAAGCAGTACTTGGGCTGTTAAAAAAAAATCAACTTTTAGCCAAGAGAAGTAAATGTTCCTTTGGTCAGGAGTTTGTTGAATACTTGGGTCACATCATATCTTCCCAGGGGGTAGCCACAGACCCCAGTAAAATAGAAGCTATGGTCAAGTGGCCTGTACCCACTACTCTTAAGGAATTGAGAGGGTTTTTGGGGCTCACAGGCTACTACCGCAAATTCATTAGGGGATATGGTGGCCTGAGTAAACCCCTTACTGAGCTTTTGAAGAAAGAGAATTTTAAGTGGAATGCACAGGCCCAAGAAGCTTTTGAGAGCTTAAAGGTATCCATGACCACAGCCCCAGTGCTTGCAATGCCAGATTTTACTAAAACTTTCACTGTGGAAGTAGATGCCTGTGATAGGGGATTGGGGGCAGTGCTGTCACAAGAAGGGAAACCCATAGCCTATATCAGTAAGGCTATCAGCCCCAGAAATCAAGGGCTTTCCACATACGAGAAGGAATTCCTTGCCATTTTACTGGCTGTAAGTAAATGGAAGCATTATCTGAGTCCTCGAACTTTCATTATCAGGACTGATCATGAAAGTTTAAAATACCTATTGGAGCAGAGAATCACTACTGCTGTGCAGCAGAAAGGTATGCTCAAACTAATGGGACTAGAGTACACTATCCAATACAGAAAAGGGAGGGAGAACTTGGCTGCTGATGCCCTCTCCAGATTGGTTCCAGAATTGGGCACCAGCCATGCCATATCAACCATCATTCCTGCTTGGATAGAGGAACTGAGAAGAAGTTATGAGGGGGATACAAAGGCACAGCAATTACTAACAGAGACCTTGCTACAACCCAATTCACAAGGAGAGTACAGTCAACAACAAGGATTACTGAAATATAAGGGCAAGCTATATGTGGGTAATGGGGGCAAGCTAAGGGCTACACTGTTGGATCAATTACACTCATCAGCTCTAGGGGGACATTCGGGGATAGACAATACATATCGAAGGATAACCCAACATTTTTTTTGGCCTGGATTAAAGAAGGAAGTGGAAAATTTGGTTAAATCCTGTGAAATCTGCATTAAGAGTAAGGTGGATGGTACTCCCTATGCGGGTCTGCTTCAGCCCTTGCCTATTCCCACTCAGGCATGGCAGATGGTAAGTTTAGATTTTATTGAAGCTCTACCAAAATCAGAGAATAAAGACACTATACTGGTAGTAGTGGATAAGCTTACCAAGTACTCCCATTTCATCCCACTCACACACCCATACACAACAATGGTGGTAGCCAAGGCCTTCTTCAATACTGTGTACAAGTTGCATGGGATGCCTATGGGTATTATATCTGATCGGGACAAGATATTCACAAGCCAAATCTGGCAAGAATTGTTCAAGCTCTCGGGGGTAAAATTACATATGAGCACTGCCTATCATCCGCAGACGGATGGTCAAACAGAAAGGATAAACAGATGCCTAGAAACGTTCTTACGGTGTATGTGCTCTAATCAACCCAGTAGATGGACCAAATGGTTAGCCCTGGCTGAGTGGTGGTACAATACCAACCACCACTCCTCCTTAGGGTTAACTCCTTTCGAAGCCCTCTACGGGTATAAGCCCCCAATGGCTACTTTATCCAACTGGGGAACTGAAGTAAGTGCTCCAGTTAAGGAGTGGAGAAAAGATAGGGATAAAATGCTACAGGAGCTGAGGGAGCGACTGTTAGAAGCTCAGAACCGCATGAAGCAGTATGCTGACAAGAGGCGTATAGACAAGGAATACCAGGTGGGAGAGAAGGTATACCTCAAACTGCAACCTTACCGTCAGAGTAGTGTAGCCGTGCGGCGTAGCCTCAAACTTTCCTCCAAGTACTTTGGGCCATACGAGATTTTACAGAGAGTTGGTCCGGTTGCTTACCGGCTACAGCTACCCGAGGATGCAAGGATCCACCCGGTCTTCCATGTATCACAACTGAAGAAGGGGATTCCAGCAAAGGAGCAAGTGTCGGTGGAGGAACTGCAAGGGGGAGAAGAAGGGCATCTGCTAACTCAGCCGGAGCAAATCTTGAGCAGGAGGTTGATAAAAAAGGGGAACCAAGCCGTCACACAGGTGTTGGTGAGGTGGAGTAACTTGGGATCCGACAAAGCAACTTGGGAGGACTATAAGGAGTTGAAGTCCAGATATCCTTCGTTTGATCCTTGAGGACAAGGATCTTCACAAGGAGAGGGGAGTGTAACAGTCTTAAGTGAAGGTGGTAGGGAGGTGGTGAGTAGAGGCAGTAGAGGGGAGGAGAAGGGAACCATGGAAGAGTAGAGAAGCGGATGCTGGTGAAGAATAGAGAAGGATTAGGGTTAGAGGAGTACAGGTTGGTGAGATGGGACGGGCGCCAGAGGGAGCGTCAGGGGGGAAGCCTTCGGGAGAGTTCTAGTGGAGCGGGCGTTGTGGGGAAGAGGATCCGATCCGCACGCGGGAGATGGGGAAGCACCACTGTAGCGAGGGACGGCCCGGTCCAGAGATCCGTTATCCACCAGAAATAGGCCAACTAGAGCCCATTTACGAATTACTCCTTATTTTACAAATTACACCCTCAGTAGTAGAAATATTACAACGCAGTCCTGAATTGAACATTATAAATAGTACATTGTAATTGAGATACGGATATGAATGGAATAGTGACTTCATTTCTTTCCCACCAAATCTCCTCCTACTCTTATTTCTATCTCCTTCTCTCTCTAGAATCCTCCAACTCCCTCTCAAATCCCTCAAATCCCAGATCCAATTCTCCAGATCCAGGATCAATTTGATCAATTGATCAAATTGAATTCCCATCATCCTCTCCGTTGCAGATCTCAGAGAGATCTCATCCCAGATCTGCAACGGATCGTCAGGATATTGATCTTCATCCTCACCGCCAAGCCCGGATCTCAGCTCGAGGCCTCACCGATCGGCTGCGGCTCGTCAGATCGTTACAGCCAGCCCCAAACAGGATGAATCCCAAAAAGATAATGACTTTTGGGGAACAATTAAGTGATCTCTGTGGCTAATTTGACCGGATGAAATTCGAAGATCGCCGTATATTCATATTCGTAGAGAAGATAATGCCAAAAGAATCTAGCACGTAATATATACATGATTGACCCGAACTTCCTATAGGATGATGAGCTCTGAGGATTTACAGTTTTCTCCCAATAACTGATAGAATAAGGGGCGGGGGAAGGAACCCGAAAAAGTACTAATGGCATCATCGTCATCATCATCAAAGATTCAGGATTCGAGAACAAGTAAAGAATCATAAATCAGAATGATGATTCGAATGTAATCGATTCTCGGAGCAGCTCAAGAAATCGGAATGAAGGTGAAAGGGGGGCTAGCTTACCAAAAGAGGAAACCCTAGATCTGAGGTGGGGCGGGATCAAAAGTAGAGCGCCATCTGGATGTCCTTCTCGACGAATCCGCACTTGACGTAGAAGGATCTGAGGTCGGGGTTGCAGCCGAGGATGACCTTGTAGCAGCCGATCGCCCTGGCGTGGTCGGCGAGGCGGCGGATCACCCGCTGTCCCAGCCTGCGGCCGCGCGCCGCCTTGTCGACCACCACGTCCTCGATGTGCCCGACCTTGCCGCAGCCGCGGATGAACTTCTTCTCCACGAAGACACTCCCCGTGGCGACGATGAGCCCCGATCGGGGGTCCTCGGCGACGAGCACGAGGTGGTCGTCGCCGAGCGCGGCGAGGTCAGCGAACCGGGCGCCGAAGTCAGCCTCGGAGAGCGCGGGGCACGAGCTCAGCTGGCCGAGGAGCTCCACGAAGCCCTTGGCGTAGTCGCCCATCTCCAGGCGCCTGATCGGGAACAGGACCCCCTCCCTCTGCCCCTCCCCCTCCCCCTCCCCATCCTTTCTCTCCTCCGCCCTCCTCGTCGCCATTTTCAAATCATCGCGCTGCGCACCTCCGCGTTCGGGATCGGGATCGAACGAAGGGGGAGGGGGAGGAGGGGGCGGCGCCGTGGCGTGTTTGGGGAAAGCAGAACGCGAGGCCCAGGGGGAGGCGCCGTGCGGTGGAGTGCGTTCCCGTTGGGGTCGGGGCTGAGGCCCTCTCTTTTCTCTCGTGCTCGCGGCGTTTTTGCTCATCTACCGGACTAGTTGGCAGTTGGACGCGGTACACGAGGTTAAGGAAAGGCTCGTGTGCACGCCCGGTCAACCTTGGTCTTCGTCGACTCGACTGGGCCCTGTTCTTTTTCTCTTCTTTTTTTTTTCTTTTTTTTTTTATTTTTTTCTTATGATGATGATAATGATGAGCACTAAATGTTAAGCAATAAATAAAGCACTACTATTTAAAACAATCCCAGCAATTAGTGGCCTGAATTGTTTAAATTTAGAAAAAAAAAATGCTTTATCACCGTAATTTTACGCCAACAGTGTTAAAACCAAAATTTAAGCTACAACAGTTCTCTCCTTTAAATAATAAAATACACTGAAGCTCTCTTTTTCTTAATCTTAAGACATACGAGCTCACTTTTGAACCAAACCAAAAAAAAAAACACACACACACACATGGGCACGGATGGGTTCTTATTTTGTTTTTGATAATGAAACATATAAACCAACAACCAACTATATTAGATATGAGCCACACTGTTGTAGATATTTAAAATTTAAATTTTAAATTTTTTTAATATTATTTATCTAATAAATAAATGATGCAAAATCAACACCATGAGTTATTAATTCTAATAAAGATAGAACATTTGCCTCACGACTTAGATTTTGTAAATATTGAACATTGCATAAGAACATAAAAACAAGTAAAGAGTTGTAGTATGGAAGTAACTGAATGAAATTTTGTAAATTTAAGAATTAATTCCACATTTATGTCCTTGTTTCTTTAGTTGACTCATAAATAAAGAGTGCATGGAAGGAGTGTTTATCGAAAATCCACAGTCAGGTCTAATACTAATTACTGTAAATTTAATTTTTATTTTGTCGATGATTGAAATGCTGCAACAAAAATATTAAATCAAAATTTGTTCAGAAAGAAAAAATTTACATAAGTTTATAAATAAAAAAAAACCATTTTATTATAACATAGATATAAAACAGAAAAAACTAAATAAATAATATATATAAAATTAAATTTCTAACCAATAGTATAATCATGCTTGTTTCCTATTCCACAAATTCAATCCGAATTTTCTTTCATAATGTCTCTCACACTTCTCTAATTAGCCCTTTTAGCTCTAGAAAGTCTATTATATAATAGATATACCATATAATTTATATTCTGACATTTATAAAAAATATATATATATATTTTATGGATGGTTGAAATTTTGTAATAAAAATATTAAGTTAAAATTTTATTATAAAAACACATTCTTAGTAAAAACTGACATAAGTATGAAAAACGTATTTTACCGACATAAACATAAAAAAGAGAATATATATATATATATATATATATATATATATATATATATATATATATATATATATATATATATATATATATATATATATAATTAATTTGTTTAATCAATAGAATAATCATGCTCCTTTTTTTATTCCACAAATTCAATTCGAATTTTATTTTTGAATATCTTTCACCTTTCTCTAGTTAGCCTTTATATCTCAAGAAAGTCTACTATGCTATAGATATACCATATAATTTGTATTCAGATAATCATATTTTTTTTGTGAGAGAAAATTTTAAACAAATTATAATAATCATAATGAATGGGTGAATTCAAAAATAGCAATTTGATTAATTAAAAATATCACATCATTCTATATAAATACTATATTTTAATTTTTTTTTTCTTTATCACTCTCACTTGAACTTATCTAGATTCTAGCATCCTAGCATAAGTAGATTTTATTTTTGTTAAAAAAAAAACTTAATTTTTATTTGATTTATCTTTAATAAATTTAAATATTTATTTTAATTTAATTAGAATTTAGTTATAAATCTAAAGTACTAGAAATACGTTTAAATTTTTAAGAATAAATAAGAAAAAACTTATAAGATTTCATATGACAGTCAGATATTTTGAAAATATAAATTACCAAAATATAATTTGTTTTAGAGTATCCGTTTACATATTAACACTAATTTGAACAGTGTTAAAAGAAAACCCGGCGCATTTTAAATTCGTTACAACAACGGCTAGTATTTTATATTTTACATTTTACATCATAAATTGACAATTCTCACCGTCCACGTGGTGCCATCTCGTTCGCCAACGTCCCTCTCTCAGCCCCAAAATTTGAACGCTCCCGACCCCAAAATCACGCGCTCAAAAACCCCCCCGCTCCTTCGCCTCCGCCCCTTTCTCCCTACATCTCTCTCTCTCCCCTCCATGGACGCCGACGAAGGCGCCGTAGGGCTCTGCGCGAGCTCGGCTCTCTCGGCGCCGGCGCGCGTCTCCCTCCCCCCCTTCTGCCCCAGCCTCTCCTTCCCCTCTCCGCGCCGCCTCTCCAGCTGCTTCAACCAGCCGAGCCGACCCGCACCCCCGGCGCGGAGGAGTCCGGCTTGGGTCTCGCTCCAGGGGCGCCTCGTCGGAGCCGAGGAAGCTACCTCGGCTCGATCCGCCGCGCCGGGGTTGAGCCGAGACGAAGCCGCTGCGTGGGAGCTCTTTACCCCTCTCCACCGCGTCCTCGTCGTCGCAGTCGTGGCCACCGCCACATCACGGTCGGAGAGATCTCGGAAGGTTGCCCAGCTGCAGAGATCGATCGACCTCAGGGTGCGTAATCAACACCCAAACCCTTGTTATTCTCGCTGCGGATTTTATTACAAATTTAAAAGTTTCGAATTCTAACCGTGCTTTACTTATTTAGGGTTCTTTAAAGAGATTCGATTTTATGCATTCAAGATTTAAAATTTCTAAAGATGTGCACTCTTGAATGCAGGCTTGGTGCGTTACACAGAGGGTTCTTGATATTCCCAAGGACATCTAACATCTTAAAGAATGCACAAATATCTCATTAGATTAACTGGTTTTAGAAATTCCTTAAACTAATGGGTTTAAGATGACTTGGCGATGCAGGATGAGGTGTTGCTTAGCATGCAGCAGAAACTTGACGACTTGTGCCAGGAAATGAACTCTTTGCATGATCAATCTGTTAAATGCAACAACAAATCTGTTCGATCAATTGCCGATAAGAAACTAGAAGAGGAAGGAGATAAGTTTTCTGGTTTCACGCCCAAATTGAACCGCGAGAACGGCATTACTCCTCTTAGTATCCTAAAGGTCGGAAATACCTACAAGGTTCTACATCGTCTCTATGTGCAAATTATCTGGCGGTTTATCTAACTCTGACTTTTCTCTTATGTATAGGATGTGAATGGGACGGAATCTCTAAAAGACGAGAGATTTGAGATCTCTGCGACAAATTTGGTGGAGCAAGAGGAGCGCCGAATGTCTGACTTGTCTGACTTCTGTTGGAGTGTCACATCGTCGGTAGACAACCAGGTAAGAAGAAGCGGCTAGTTTTTATTTATTGGTTTGAGATTTTGTAATTACAGAATTATTATTGTTTTGGATCATTCTAACGGTTATGAGAATAAATGACATTTTGGCTTTGTTAGAAATGATGCCACAAGTGATCAATTGGCCATATTAAATCGTTGAATTCTGTAGCTTTTCATATGTAAGATGCCGTAGGACAATGACTTTAGTTTTCGATGTTTATTTGTTACTGTAGGATCTAAGTGCATATAACGCCCTTTTCAACTTTGCGGTGATCAGTATAGATAACCTTCTCTGTAAGATGATGGATTGGAATCTGAAAATTGCTTTAAATTCATCATCCAATATTGTATGACCGTTGAGCCTCAATGGTAGGATTGATTAGCAAGCTATTCTATGTTCTAAAATGAAAAGGAATTTTGGGCAAATATATATTGTTCGCCGTGATTTGCAATTTTGATCAGACAAGAATCATAACTGACTCTATTTATTGTATAGGATTTGAGCCTCCATTTATTCTGTAGCAATCCACTAGAAATGAGGGGCGTGAATAAAGTCCCCTGGTGCTTCTAAATTTCTTTTGCCTTCAATATCAAACTTCAAAAAATTAAAGGAAATTCATGTCTATTTAAATCCAGCCAAGTATTAATTTTTTCTAATTAATTGTGTAACTTTAAATTTGTTGCAGTTAAACTCCTTGGCAGTAGAGCAAGAATTTTACAACCTTCGCAAGGAGTGTGAAGAGAAGGATGCGACTATAAAGGAACTAGCCGCTGCTGCTCATGTGTCTAGCATTGCCGACTCTAAGGTGTTGTACTTTCTTCTATTCTTATTTCAGAAAATCCTAAATTCCTAACCTTTATATTAATATTACTTGATTCTACGAACAGAGAATTGCAGAATTACAGGAGATTGTAAAAAGGAAAAACATGATAATCTCCAAATTGAAGAAGGACATGGTGTTTCTAGAGCAGAAGGTAAATGCTGCTTAGTTCTAAAGATTTTGAGACCTTGCAGGTTTGTTTTTATCTTTTCTTGTAGTCTTATCACTTTCTTGCTTGAACTATTGAGGTTACTCATGCAGGTTGTTGAGTTAACAAGGATGAAAAGAGCTTCTTCAGTAGCTTCAAAATCAAACAATACTCCGCTTCCGGTAATGGCAAGCAATATTCTATATGATATGAGTAGTACTAGTCCTTCCTCTTCAGACTCCGAGTCTCCTAAAGCTCCAATGGAACGTATTACTGAAGCATCAGTTGATTATAATACTCCTAAACAAGAAGTTTATGCTGCAGTAGAAAGTCGGAGGCAACCATTAGGAAAAACTCTTGTTTCATCATGCAAATCTTCTGATAGGAACATAAAGCAGCGATCTGTTAGTCCTCTTCAAGAGAACAGGTTGATTGAAAAAGCTGAAACAAAACCGTTGATGAGGCAGAGGAAGTCAGCTTCTTCTAGTGGAGATTACAAGAGAACCAAGAGCACAGCTCAGAGGCGATGGGTTTAGGTAGTTTTAACTGGGCAATGGGTAATTCTTCTTTAGTTGGTTATTTCCGTCAACTTTCTCATGCATGTATTTTTAGTTTTTTCAGTCATATATGACCATGTGATACCTCTTTCTAACTGTCTCATAGAATTTAAGCAAGTATACCTTCAAATCACATTCACAGATAAAAACATTCTACTTTTGCTGTTTTTGTGTTTAGGAGATTCATGCTACATTATGCTCATTGACTATGTCTGCCCCTTTTTTTTATTTGTAGTCTACTAATCTACTTAAATTTCTAATGCCAGTCTTGTAGTTTGATAGGTCCAAACTATGCCAGTAAAATTACCAGATCTTGCTATGTATTTCTTTCCCTTGTACTGAAGGAATTCATCCACCATGTATAATATGCACTTGTATGTTTTATGCCTTGTTGTTTCATTTAAATCAAGTTGAACTCTAGGAAAATGATGTTTGCCTCGATTAAAATGGCATAGTACTACTTATACTTTTTACTATTATCCAAACGCTTTAGTAGACTCATTCACATTCCTTTGTTTGATGATCATCCTTGATAAACATCATGTTTGTAAAGAAAGACAATTACAAATAGTCTTTTTCTTCTTCCTCTACTAAACAAAGCAATCCTTCTTTCTTTTACATTATTTGATTATTAGTCTTTGTTTCTTTCACTATCTACCTACGCCAGATACAAGATGATCACTGGTAATCAACAATTTGTCTATTTCTTCAGGAAAATTAGCTGAAAGAGTGGACTGCTAATATGGAAATTAGTTGCTTGCATTGCAATTTTGATGACGTATCTCTGCCTGAAGATTTTAATACAGAGTAATATTTCATGGTGCATTTTCTGTTGCTTTCAATGACAGGTATTCATCTATTTGTTAGAAGTAAAGAATGGCTAAGAGGTATTTTGGACAAGTTTTTTAGAGAAAGCAACCAATTATAGTAATTTATGCGCCTTCTGTTTATATAATCACTGTTCACTGGATATTTCCTACGTCAATAGTATCTTTGTTGGAAGTTCAGTCCTAACAGGGAGTGCGGCAAATTTGTGAAACATGGTGATACTAAGATAATGATTTGCTGTTTTGTTTTATCGTTTTTGAAATGATTACTCTCTCAAGATACATTCGAAATGTTCGTCTTTGATATTCAGAGTCTTGTTTCATCAACTATACATTTAACAAATTATATCTAAACCTTCCAAGAATTATCATTATCATATCTTCACTCTAAATAATGTTTAACTTGCTTGGCTGGCCAGTGTTGTATAACCTGAAATGTTTGTCTTAAAGATGCTCATAATAACAAGTTCAGTTTCTTGTACACAAAAGCCAACTCTTTTTTACTCTTATGCTGACTCATGATGTTTTAAGAATGTATTCTTCTTTTTTCACCCTTGAAGATGTTTGCTTTCTACGGCCAAATGGATGAATTTTCTCCGAACTGATTGATTATACTTTTTCTTCATCATGTGCTTAATCTTGCTTCTGACGCCTAGGACCATTATTTTTCTCTGTAAAACTAAAAAGTAGCTCTATACTTGGTCATAGTTTAGGAGTTGAAGCGGCCTTTTTTTTTCTTTTTTTTTTTTCTTTTTTTTTTTGCTTTGTGCTTTGAAATTTTACAAGCTTATTAGTTCTTACAAAGTAATTTTGACTTTTTTATGTTGATGTGGTGAGTGAAACATTGTGTAGCTGCATGAAGATATTCTTTTGCTTTTGTTCTTGCTCTGATGTTGTTTTAGTAGATTTTGGGCTCTGTGTCTAACCTCTTAACAACTGGGGATAGGCTCTCCTGAATTCGGAGGACTCTTAGATTTCACAGTTGCACTAAATAAGTATTACCCGTAATTATATTTTTAGTATTATTTCACAGTTGCACTAAATAAGTATATAGCTGTAGCAATTGTATAAAGAAACAATATAGCATTTAGATGCTCCCTTGTCAGCTGTTTTCTGCTCTTCTTTTCCTCTTTTTTTTTTTTTTTTTGGTTCCAAAAGTTTCAGACTCTTGTTCTTTCATTGAGAAACTCTCCTTTGTATTGTATTGAGAAACACTGCGTAGCCAAAATCATTCTTTCCATTGAGAAAGTCTCTTTTAGAATTATGGCCAGCAACATGAAAGGTGTGTTTACTAGTCACTGGTTGCAGCATTGCAGTTGTCTTTTAATTAATTAATCAATCAATCAATTTTGAATCCTCCAATGTGTATATATATGCCACTTGTTTGGCTCTTCTATGGCTATTGATGATCTACTGTTGTACCATACAAATCAAATGCAGTATGGCACAATGTGCATGGCAGTGTGTCAGCTGCCATTTAAAGAGCCTTTTGGAAGTATCCTTATGCGATTCTTTTATGATTGCTGATGGTTCGGCTAGGTTGTGCAGTATATTGCTGTCTATCATGTGTGCACTATAGTACATTGTAAGTTTTTCAAGAGATTGTTTAGGATGTTTATCATAGTGCTGGGTATGCATCGAATACTTGTACAGTTGGAAGAATGCCATTTTTATGGACTGTTAGCATACTAATACACAACACGCATGCAATATATATATATATATATATATATATATATATATATATATATATATATATATATATATATATTTTAATAGATTTAAGAATTTTCTAACACAGCAATAGAGAATTCGGACTCTGAATTTTGCGAGAATGCAAAATTATTAAAAACTTTCTGACACGTTAATAAAAATTCGGGAATCTGAATTTTGCAGTATATGCACTGTTGCATATAGCTAGCTAGCTGTACCGACCATTTTTATTTCCGTAGCTTGCAATGTACAAAAGCATTTCGGCCCCCACCGCCCCTTCGAATGGGAATTTGCCACGTCAGCCTCTCTAATATTCGCATCCACGCGGGCAACCGTGGGCCCCACCACTCACACCTCTCTGCTTCTCGTGTTGTGTCTCTCCGTTACGGGACGGGATGGCGTTGTTGACTCCCAATCACCGTTTTCTACTTCAGCTGTTCCGTTTTTCCGTAATTTTGAAAAACCCCTACTGTTGACTAAACACATGTTACACAAATCATTCGTTCAATTGCAAAACGTTCTCTACAGAGGGATTTTTATAATTTCCAATAAAATATGTCACGATCATGCAAGTGGGATCCTACGGCTAAAAAGCGTCCCGCAGGAGTGCACACAGTGGGGATTACATTCCCGGCCGTCTCCACCCGAGGCGTCCCCACTAAAATACTCCTTCCTCCAAACCGCGTTCCGCAGTTATGACCTCCGATCCGACGGTCCACACCGAATCACCGGATTACCTACTACTTTCTCCGAAGCAGCAGCGGACGCCTCCAAAGTCTCCGCCCTCGAGAAGAGATCGACGGTCCAGATACGCCTAACCTGAAGTCCCCCTGATTCCCTCGGTGTGTAATTGGGCGTAAGCTTCCGCTATAGGGACCCACCCACCTTCTCTTTTTTTCTTTTTTTTTTTTTAAAAAAAAAGAAAAAAAGAAAAACTTTTTTAAAATTCCCCTTGGACGAATTCCTATTGGCTACGGTTTATATGATTAAATTATTAATTAAATTTATTAATCCTTCCTCTCTCTCTCTCGATTCAATCTTCATCCTCTTGGCTCGGGAATCTTCATCAGAAGATTCAACGCTAGCTCCCCCCACCCACCCACCCACCATTTATCGGTGCTGGGTGAATCTCCAACGCTCGGGGATATAGAATTAGAATTAGATTCAGAGTTAGTGTTAGGGGTAGGGTGTTAACGTTCGTTCGGCTCTTTCTCTCTTTCTTCTGCTTCTTCTTATTACTATTCATCATCATTCGGATAGATAGATAGATAGATAGATAGATAGATAGTGGGTTCGAATGGAGCGGCGGAATTCGTCGGAAGGGGAAGGGGGAGTGGTGATGGTGGTGGCGATAGAGTGCGTGGGGGGAGGTTCGAAGGCGGAGGAGTGGGGCCTTGGGAGGGAGATGCTGCGGACGGGGGACGTGGTGGAGGAGATCAAGATCGGGGGCTCCCCTGCGGTGCGGGCGCCGTTCAAGGGCGGGCGCGCCGGGGTGCAGAAGCTGCTGCACGCTGCCTTCAAGCGCGGCCACACCTCCATCAACGTCCGCGTGCGCCGCGGCCTCGGCCGCACCGACTGCGCCGAGCTGCAGGCCTGCATCGTCCCCCACGACCCCGCCTCCAAGCGCCACTATGTCCTCCGCTCCATCCACGACCCCAACTACACCGTCCGCTTCGTCGATCGCTTGGAGACCGACTGCATCGCCTTGCAGGGTATATCTATTAATCATACCATACATACACATATAATACATATATATATTCCTTCTTCTTTTTTTTTTTTTTTTTTTTTTTTGCATGCATGCATGCATGCTTTTCTTTCTTTCTTTCTTTCTTTCTTTCTTCATGCTTTGCTCCTTTAAATTTATTACGACAAAAATTAATTACACTGGAACATATATGTATACTGGTATATTCACATCAATAATTTTCTCCAAAATGCTATCCAAATGAATTTGAAATTACTTACCAGTAGAAGACTAGAAGTGGATAAAATAAGATGCCATCCAATTGGTCTGGTGCATGTACGTCACTAGTTCATTTTTATACTCTTTATTATATTGAAGATGAGTAATTAATCACCTTGTTAATTACTGCTTAGATACTTTCTTGGAGAATGTGCCTTCATGTTTATTTTAGATAATAAAAATGCATCCCTATATCGTAAGTTTCTTACCCATTAATTAATTAAAAGCAAGTATTGAAACTTTTTCCTTTTTTTTTTTTTTTTTTTTTGTTCGGTGTGAATACATGTGTGAATAATTTGGTACATCATAGCCTCCTTTTCTGTTATTGGCTGCCCCACAAGGAATAGCTTAAATTCCACCATTCTCTTATTCGATATCTTTTATTTAAATTTGTAGGGTCCAAATGTAGTGCATAATTGGCTTTATGTGATTGACCAAAAAAAAAAAAAAAAAAGATAAAATATATTGTAGCGGGGTGACAATGCACATTATGTTTATAGAATTTTAGAATTTTAAAGTTTATGTTACTATATTTTATAGCTATAAGTTTAGGGCACAGATGTATTTGAACCATATAATTTTGACTTAGCATCATATCACAAGTATAATTTTTTTTTTTTTTTTCTCAAAATATGCTACTTATATATCAAAAGTGAAGTATATATTTTACATTTCGTCCATCTAAGAATTTTAACAATCCTTTTGAATTTTTATTAGAGTAAAATTTACACCTTCTCTTGCCAAGAATTGGGTACAATATGTATAGCAATATATATATATATATATATATATATATATATATATATATATATATATATATATAAAATTGATTATTTTGTCAAGTTCTAAGCCTCCGTTGACATTGATTGTCCTTTTCTTTATTTTTTTAGAATAAATTATGGTGGATGAATTTTTTTTCCTTTTTCTTTATTCCTGTCATCTTTACCTAACTTGCAAGTACCTCAAAACAAAAAAACACAAAAGGGAAATCAAATTATCATCACTTATTGTTGAGGCCTAAAGTCATTTTTGTCATTTCTTAATTAATTACTGGCAGAATACAAAGAATTCACCCCAATAATTTTCAGTAAGAAAGGAAAGTGCAATTTAGTGGATGTTATTGTTACAATAGATTGCTCTCTATATATGATCCAACACAACGAAACGATAAGGAGTAAATCTTGTAACGATAATGCTATCAGGCTCCTGAATTGTCAATGACAAGACATGTTTAGGATGTTGCTTATTGCTACGTACAGCGATCGAATTAATTGGTATGAACATGATGTCTTTTGAGTAGACAAATAATGACATAGATATATCCACTGACCATTGCTAATCTGCTCTAGTGTGGATTAATTTGTTATTGCTATTGTTATGCTTTTTGAATATGTCCTTTTCCTTTGTCCAGCTGGGGCTCCGAGAATATGTGTTCTCATGGACAGTTTAGTTTTTCATTGACCAATTGCCTCGGCCACTTTGTTTGTTGGTCTCTTTTACTCCGCAGAGAGGCTCCACTTGGTTGACTTGCTGACCAATCGATCCTTGTTGACTTCATAAGCCCTCGTGACATGTGTATAATCTAGTTTTGAGTGTCATTTTAGGTTGGTTTCGACAGTTAATGATGAAAATGATGACATTAACATTGTACAAAATTTAGGCTGAAACCACAATTAGGGGACCAGGTACCTCAAACATTTTTTTTTTTTTTATTTTATTATTTTTTTCTTTTCTTTCTTTCTTTGTTTTTTTGGTGTTGATACGTTGTGATGGGTGAAGGGTGAGACGGCGTTGTAAAATTATATAAAATAATTGTTATATATTTTAAAAAATGAAGTTAATTTTATTATTATATAAAAATATAAAAATAAATTAATAAAAATTAATATTTTTATATTTAATATGTACGTGAAGGATCGAGGAGCTCGCGGGTGGTGTGCGCGCTGAGCCGGGCGCAGCTGCAGGACGGGTACGTGGCGTACCCGTGGGAGAGGAAGATGAGGGAGACGCTGATGGCGGCGACGCCGAGCTCCAGCGGCTTCCTCTCGTTGCTCATCCTCCCCAGGGCGCTCGACCCCGCCGCCTCGCGCTACAGCTCCCTCGAGGACACCCTCGCCCGCGCCGACGCCTGGCTCCGCTCCGCGCAGGCCTCCGGCGTCCCCATCGTCTTCACCAACGTCCAAACCGAAGCCCTCCTCACCAAGGTCTGTACGAAGTAATACATACATACATATATGTCTTTCTTACTTACTATGTAATTGGCATCAGGCCACAATCAGATGCTCTTATACGTTACGTTATTAATCTTTTCCTCGTGAGTCCTGCCTGATCTACTACTTGTGCAGATATCAGGGGAGACGGCCTCCGCGACGGTAAATTCGGGGTCGTTAGCCGACCTCTCCAACCTGGCGAATGCCAGCCTGTACGGCTTCGAGGACTACCACGGCGTCGACATCGGAGTTGTGAAGGCCGTTCGGCTCTGGTACACCCCTGCCGCCGGCGAACTGGCGGTGGAGATTCGGCTTCAGAGCGGCGACACCAGGCTGGGCTTCGCCATCGGCCGCACCGAAGAGGTCCCATGCATCCCTCTAGTTCACACTCTACCTAATTTTGTCTCGGATTCACTTCAATTTTATTAAACGATCCATTAATATTAGTGTTTACTAAATTTTAAAAACTAACTAACAAATTGCCAAAATTTCAAAAACTTAAAAGATACCTGCCTCCTGCCTCCTAGTGATTAGTGATGCTTAAATCTTATCAGGAACGAAGCCTGAACCTTTCTTCTTTTTTTTTTTTCTGTGTTTTTATTATTATTATTATTATTATTATTATTATTATTATTACAGGGTTTTATCTACATATCTTCGGTGATAGACGACGACCAAGACAGCGAGGTTCCCTCGACGCGATCGGGGCTCAGAGATCTCTACAAAGAAGCGAGGCGCGCGTCGAAGGTCCTGGTGATCTCGCGGGTGTCGGGCGAGAAGGTGCTCCCCTGGATGGTATCGTCGTCGGGAGCCCTCCGCTGCTTCGACACCATCTCCCTCAGCCAGAAGCTCTCGTTGCACCGCCACGCCCTGCGCCCGTTCCTCCTCCACCTGTTCGTGTGGGAAAAGCCCGTCCTCAGCAGGGTGGTGGCACGGGCCCTGGCGGTACTGCAACCGCCGCAGTCGGAGCTACCGCTGAGCTTAGTCCCCACACCTGAACCTGCTGAGACTCCGCTAGGCTTGTTAGACACCACAGGGGATGCGTCCTTCAGATTTCATGATAGCTTCCCGCCAAATAACTGGGTCTAAAAGAACAGGGACTTCAATCTGTAATTCTACATTTTCAATGTACATATGTGTTCAAGCGAATTTCTGTTTTGTAATATCTATCTTAATTTAATTACTCCTTGTTTTCTATATGTTCACAGGACATATACATACATATATATATATATATCATCACTATAGTGATGAAGTAATCATAAATTGGACGTCTTATGCAGGTGCTGGAATGACCTAGTTAGCCGTGTTACTGTTTATTTATATGTGAGTAATTCTGTTAGAAGAACGACCATATTATTCTCTTTGCCAATGCTCTGTTATTGATAGCAAAAGTGAAAAACAGACCCCAACCGATGCGCCAGTATGAGAAAAATTAAATTTGCTGCTCCGGAAAACAACTAGATTTTCTAACTGAAAAAGTTTAGGGAGAACGCAGTACCAGGACATTACAGAAACTTATCAACAAATTTCATATCAAAATTTTGCTATCAAATCTTATGACGCTTCATGCCAGGATTGAACTGCTATCTGAATTGGCCCCGTGTCCACCATACGATACAACACTATACCGTCCTGATAAATGATACGACCTCCGTGCCCACGGCACAGCTCAGATTAACACCCTTACACATTCGAATAATATTCAAATGAAACAAGGAAGCAACTATGGAGACAAATAAGCCTGTAAATTGTACGAGACCCTCCTCTAGCTGATGATAATGTTACAACTTGGGCACACTAAAAGCAACAAGTATTCTGTATCATTTACCATATTTTCCTCACTCTACAACACTACAACACTCCAATGGGTTACAAAAACTAGTCAGCTCAAGTGCTACCACACTTTCCAGTATGTGAACATACAAAAGAACAGCCCAAATGTTAAATTCTTTTTCCCTCACAACTATACCCAATAGAAAACATAACAAGGGGGGGGGGGGGGGGGGGGAGGAAATATTACAACATAGGGATCAAACACAGATTCAAGGCCACTAGATGTGGTGATGATGAAGTCAATGAATGGATGCGAGTTACTAAGCAACGGAACGGTACCTGCAGAGAACCCTGCATCTAAGCACCCTATCATGGACATAAAATCCAGGCATTACCATGATCTTTACTTGAGCGGGGGCCCGCGCTCTGTCCCTACTATATAAGAGAACGTTCTCCATATAGATCGTGTCGAATTGTCGATCCTCCTCAACCCGTAATATCACTAAAGGCGGGTTGAATGAAAAGGCCAGCAAATGGAGCAACCAAATACATTTAGCTGCTACAAAGAAGCACTGGAGGAGCTGCTCCGGCCAAGGCCTACACCAATTTAGAGTGGAAACAATGCAATTCATCTTTTGATCACAGAACCTACTGAAGTCCTCACTGTAAAACTTTGTCCCCTTTTGTAATACTTCATTCCAGCTCAAATTCCTAAGTGCGACAAAAGCCGAGAATTTCTCTTGCCGATCTTTCTTGGGGTCCAAAAATTTTGGGGAGCCATTTTTCTGGAAAGTGCAGTTTTCAAAGTCCTGATAGAGAGATTGGTTTATAAGAGCTTCCAAATGATACAATACGCTCTTCGAGTACTTGTTGCTTGGCGTAATCTGATGAGGATGGAGAAGCAAATTTAGCTTCTCTATCAGATCACCGTCGGCTTCTTCGATCTGGTGGGCGAGTGCTTTGCAAAGGTGCTTCACGGAAAGCCTAGCTTCTGAGACTATTTGCAAGAAGCCCTCGACCATCACTTCACGGCTCACGGGCATGGAATTGTCAATGCTACCGCTTATGGACTTTGTTCTCTTTGAAATATAGGGCTTATCCAGAAGTTGGGTGCTATTATTATTCACATGAACTGCTTGTTTTAGAGCCTTCTTTAGTTCTTTACAGTATGATTCCAAGCTCACTAGCTTGTCTGTTAATTCTCCCAGTGAAGATTTCATCTCTGTGACCTCTCTAAGAGCAGCATCCCTATTCTCATTGGCCTCAAGCAACTCTTTCTTTAAGGATTCGATCGAAAAAACTCCCCATTCCTTCAAAAGCTGGGACATGTTCTCGGATTCTACAGCATTCGGCGAAGTATTTGGTTTCGGTTTCTTCTTTGATTTAGGAAACAACCAAGAAAGGATCGGCCCCTTGTGCTTTGCATTTGACTGCATGGATGGCTGAATATTGGGAAAAAATGCCACTTTTGTATTGTTGTCCTTGAGGTTCTTGTAATCGCTCTCTGGTCCCCTACTGATTGCGGCGGGCTTGCATGTATTGCATGTCGTAACTGGTTTAAATTCACCTGAATTGGTCGTCCTACTAGAAGTCCTTAGGATACTATTATTATCAGCCGAAGGAGCAGTTAGCAAGGGGACAGTGTGGTTTATGCATGAGGTTCTATTTGATAAGGGCTCATTTGGAAAACAAATCTGCAACTCATTGTTAGAGGACGGAAAATTAACTGCATTTTTGAAATCCGAGCAAACTGATTCGTCATCTCCACCTTCTCCTTCCAACCCAATACCACTCCAATTATCCGATAAGCTGCGGTTCTCTGGACGGATGTAGTTTAATGCAGGTAAGGGTTCCTCTTCATAGCTCTGTCAAATATAGCAACGAAACCGGAAAGGAAAAAATAGAAGAAACGAAAATTTGTCAATATGAACAATTCTACGTAGATTATTAGCTAATATTTTGGTAGATGCATCTCTAATCAACATGGATCTGTAATAAGCCCTGTATCTATTTTAGGATTCTGAAACTCTAAGTTATTTGCACATTACTTTAAAAAAGAAAAAAACTTGAATCGCATGAATCAACAAGGAGTGGGCATGCTGATCGTCAAAAACAAAGAATGCTGAACGACGACTCAGCATATGTACTTGTAATTTTGGTGAACAAATCTACAAAACACGTCTATAGTTCCAAACCATTCAATTCGTGAGAGGTAACATCAATCCCATAGATATTACTTTTTCTTGAATCAAGATAAAAATGTATAAGATGTTCGAGTAATAAAACTACAATTCTTCTCAACAAGTTGTAAGCAAATCATGAAAGTAGGATTAATTAAAAGTCGTGCAAAACTAAAAGGGTTTTCTTCCTGAGTAGATAAGTGTTCTCCCTAGAAAATATTAACACAGGTGGAATGAATCCCAAGAGAAACAAAAGGCTGAGGGGGGTTATTCACAAACTATTGGATGACCTTTTAATTTTGGTTTTTCTCACTATTATTTTACATAAATAGGATTGATGTTAGATCCACCGAGTTCATTCAGCCCATAGGAGCATGTAAACATACAGCACCCTGGCAAATTTAGGGCGCGGCGCAGGCACATATAGAGCATCAAATAGCAAAACCTAGAACATTCAACTGCATAATGAACAAAGGAAAAAAAAAAAGTGAAAAAAAACAGAAGCTAAAACGCAAGAACATGCTGCAACCCCCAAATTCAAAACTTGCCCCAGAAATGTAAATCCCAGGGAAGAGGCTAATTAGTTACACCTAGAAGTTTTTTTTTTTTTTTTTTTTTTTTTTTTTTTTTAACAATCTCGGCATTATAATTACAGAAAAGTTCTAAGCTGACAAATTACAAACAGAGAGAAAATTCCCAAAAACGATTGCGTAGGAATAAGCAGAACAAATTGAGAAATCCCCACCAAATCGCCACCTTTACCAAAGAAACCCAATCCCCCGACCCCAAAATCCAAAACCCAGAAGCGAATTCGATAATGGTAGGGTTAAAATGAAATATATATATATATAGAAAAAAAAAGAAAAAGTGAAAGAACTCACCGGGGTGAAGACCGGGTAATCCTCGGCGGAGAACTGGTTGGAAACCCTAGAGAACGAGGGGGAAGCCCCGTTCGGGAGCCGCAGAAGCGCGGGGCTAGAAGCGCTTCCGTGGAGAAGCGCGGCGTGGAGGGCCCTGAGCTCCACTGCTTTGGCAATGGCGGCTTGGATGTCCTGGCGCTGAATCGCAGAAGCAGAAGCCGCAGAAGAAGCCATTGCTGCAGATGGAAGTGCGAATCAGAGGATGGGGATTAAGCTCTAGAGAGAGATCGGTCGTAGCGATAATGGTCATATCCAGAGAGAGAGAACGAGAGAGAGAGAGAGAGAGTGTGTGTGTGTGTGTGTGTGTGTGTTGGGATTCTGGAAATCTACGAAGTGTGCGGTGGGTAAAAACTAAAAAGGAGTGTGGAATGATTTATTTATTTATTTATTTATTTTTAGGGGAGGAGAATCACTTGTGTTGCTTTTTTGGGTGCTCTGTGAGAGGTTTGACAAGAGCATGTTCTTTGGCCGCATTGGAAACTCTAGACTCTAGTAGGTGGGCACACCACTCACTTCTCTTTTAGGTGCAGTACCTTTCTTTTATATATATATATATATATATATATTCTTATAATTCAGATATATATATATATATCTGAATTATAAGAATATGAAATTTATAGCACAAAATTTGGATATAATTTTATGTTTGAACTCGATTTTTCGTTTTCTTTTTCTGAGAAAATGAACATGAGGGACGTAGATCAACCCGAATGGGCAATTTGCCACTTTACAAGAGGGCCCAATGATGGGGTTACATATCAAATTGGCACAATAACTGGCTAATTGGGTTCTTCTTGCTAAGAAAAGTGATGTGTCTTATCAATGCATGTGAGAATAGAAAAGGACAACTGGTAAAGAGCAAAGGGAATCTTCTTCTCCAAGATGAGAAGAAACCAACTTTTTTTTCTTTTCTTTTCTTTTTTGCCTTTTTAGCACCTTTAATTTAGCCTTCAAATCAGCTAAACTAAGCATTAGGTGGGGAATAATCTTATGATTATACTTTATTGACAAAAACAGGCATTAGATGTTTTGGACAAAAGGATAATGGCAAGATTAGGTTTGATCTTTGGTTTAAAGAGGAGCATGTGTATAAATTACATCACATTATTGATGAGATTAGCACTCGGGGTGGTTAAGTTTACTTTCATAGAAGAAAATTTTGGCTTGTTTCTTTTTATGTTGTTGTAATTAATTTGTGCGACGACTTTTAGTTTTTAAAGATATTAAACCAACTAAGCTATATTAGGTCTATGTCGAAAAAAGTTGTTGGCTATTAATTCTTGTCCAGCTAAGTTTGATAGGCTCACTTTTGCACCGCTAATTTTATTTTAGTTTTCAATATTTTAAAATTTACATTTGAATTTCTAACACTTATTATTTATTGTGAAGTTATAGCTTTGACTATATAATAACCGTAAATAAGAGTTTACACAATTTTCAACAGTAAAACTTAATTAAAATAAATAGTAAGGAACTTAGTAATAAAACTAGAAATTTTGTTTTGAAGATTAAAAATAAAAAATATAGTAGATGTGGGAGAAATAATTAAGATTAGTTTAAGGCAACAAAATTGGCAATAAATTATGAAGCCCTAGACATTTTGTCTCCACACAGAAAAAAGGAACAAAACTCCACCTACAAAGGCCAAAAGTTGAAAAGCCACCTGCAACCAACGCAGCTAGGAATTGCAATAAAATTGGATGTAACCATGCAGGATGTAACCATGCACTATTCTCAAAAAAAGAAAAGGGGGGGGTTGGTTTAAAAGCAAGGTATATTTTATTGAGGTGTTTGAATCTTATTAATTGTATCCTTATTTTCTTATAATTGATTAATTAAACTGTTCTTCAAGGCAAATCGATTGTTATTACAGTTAGAACATTTTAAGAGCATTGAATTGTTCACGTGCAAAAGAGGTGACAAACAATGGAGAAAATAAATTAAGCAGGTTAGAGGAGTGGTTCTAGGTTCATCTCCATGCATGCCCTATTTCCAAATTCCCCATCCTAGTCCCTGTACTCGCCCTTATTAATCCACTCAATAATAACAAATTGAAAATGACTCCTTATGTCACGGACTAGCTTAAAACGTATAAATACGACACCATTAAATCCAAAGCAAATACTACTAGCTTTATATATATACGAGTGTAGTTATCCGCGCGATGCAGCGGGTAGATTTTATTAAAATAGTTTTTCATAATTTTTTTTTAGATCACATATATGATAGTTAGAAAAAATAAGTTTTGAATATGCAAACTCATCAAAACTATTTAATATAGAAGATTTTATTGAGAATAAAAAAATAGGATTAAATCTAAATGATATGTAATCAACATAAAAAATACAAAAGGAGAAAAAAAAAAATACTATTGCCTGTGTTTATAATAAAGATTTCATGCAAATAAATTTTTCTATCAATTTTTTGAAGGATGGATTTAACTGTGAGAGCAGAGTGAAGTGAGTACCGTTACATGCCAAGATTCACACGTGCCGAAGGATCCTCGCCACCGTCCGTGATACGTGCGTAGCTCATCCTTCCCACGTCCACGTCACGATTCTCCCTATCCTTCTCCCTCTCTCTCTCTCTCTCTCTCTCTCTCGTATGATCGTATCATATCACATATAAGACTCTCCCAACTCTTTCCACACACACTCTCTCTCTCTCATGGGGAAACGCAAAAGAGGGTAGGTGAGGAGGTATATAATGAGTAGAAGATGAGGAAAAGTGAGGGAGTGTACGTTTTAGAAAGACATGAGAGAAGGTGATGGGATGTAAATTGTAGGAAGAAATTAATGAGGGAAGGTGAAGAGTGTATATAATGAGGTGTACGTTTTCAATGAAGAAAATAATGACACGTGGCAAAAATAAGAGAAATTATATATACTAGTGAAGTACCCGCGCGTTGCGGCGGATAGATATTATTGATGTAAAAATTTTCTTAAACATCAAATAAGGGCAAACGTATAATATAAGTGTATTGTTTGTACTGTAAATAAGTAAATTATTTTGAAATTTGAAAATTAAATACTGTAAATAATAAATGACTGTAATGATTTTCATGTAGATATGTAGACATCCATATTATCCGTATCATCTAAATTTTCTACTACGAATTTAAAAAAAGAATAAAAAATAAAAATTTGAATAGAAAAAAAAGAGCTCATGAAATCTTGTAGCATGTTATCTCATCAAATTTATATCGCTTATGATTCTACATTGATTCTTTGATTTAATTCAATCCGCCGCCTATTATCAAAAAAAAAAAGTTTTGAGTTTATTTATTTTCTTTATAGTTTGTTGAATAATAATAATAATAATAATAATAATAATAGGATAATATTATAAAGGCAAAGAATAAATTCAAAATTTTTTCTTCGCTGGAGGCACCTTCAACCTCTGCTTGAGGATCCTCCCCTGCCGCTAGATCCACACCACCTTCGGCTACTTTACGAAGCAGATGAGGTCTCTCTTCAACGGCAGGGCCCTGCCGATCCCAAATTGCTTCGGTCTACTCTCGAACAACGGATTCACAATCTTCTCCTGTAGAATTCGTATCAAAATCACAAGATGTATCATCATCTAGGGCAAGAAAAGAAAAAAATACTAATAAACTCTTAAAATAAGATGATAATGTAGACCAATATTGTCTTCTTATTCACCGCGACCGATGCCTTCCCTCTTAAAATAAGATGATAGTGTAGACCAATATTGTCATCTTATTCACCGCGACCGATGCCTTCCCACATCTTTTCGGAACTTGTCAAATTCAAACGCATGGTAACCTATTAAACCCTAAAATGCCAAAAATTGCCACAAATTAAACAAAAAATGAATGTTTTATTTGATAAATTTAAAGAAGCAACGATTTTAAGCGAGAAATTATGAAAAAATACCTAGATCAATGATTACGGCGCAAAAAGAGATTTAGGGATCGAAGGAGGAGGAGAAGGAGGAGCAGGAGATCGTACCATGATACCACTTCAAGTAGAGCAAGAGTTTCGAGGGTTACGGAAGATGTGGAGGCGAAAAAATTCTCATTATTAAAGAAGAAAAAAAAAAAAAAAAAAAAAAAAAAAAAGATGGTAGGAGGAATAGGATTCCGCTAATTGATAGAGCAAGGATTCGGGGGTTACGGGAGAGGCGGAGACTAAGAGTTTCAGAAGTTACGGAAGATGCGGAGGCAAAGAGATTCTCATTATTAAAGTCACTTCGAGTAGAGTAAAAGTTTCAGCGGTTACGGGAGATGTGGAGACAAAGAGATTCTCATTATTGAAGAAGAAAGGAAAAAAAAAAAAGTAATGTATAAGAAAATACGACACGTGGCAAGTTTTATGGGAATTAATATAGAGGTATAGATATATATATATATATATATATATATATATATATATATAAATTTACAGAATAATTAAATATGATATATAAACTACATAAAAACAAAATACATAATAGGTAAACCAAAAGGAGCATTCATAAGTCCTCCAAGAAAACATTACCTCTACAAAACACTCTAACCAGGCAATGAAATATCTCCTCAAATCATAAACCTACTCAAACTAACCATGCTAAAGGTGGCAGAGATTGCATGTTGTGTTGGAACAAATAATTTGAATCTGTGAACATCTGCATCTGTATCTGCATTTCAATTTATTGCTCAATGGTCTTTGGTGCCGAAAAGAAGTTTAATTAAAAGAAAAAAAAAAGGGACTCCTCTTTATTTTATTTCTACCAGCTTATACTTATATAATACAAAAAGGAAAAAAAAAAATTATTAAAAGAAATTTACAATTTAAAAAGTTCTACACTCTTGATATGATTTGTTTTTACTGCTCATTTGAAATTTAAATTTAAATAATTAATTAAATTTATTTCAAATATAGGAGATGATCTTTCATTTTTTATAGTGCCCACACAAAATTAAGCCCACTTAATTTTCATTTTTTGCGGCGCTCCAACAAGTGCAGTTCACTGTGAGTGTTCTAACAAGAAGTACAACGCGCGAAAGGTAGATGCCAAGTGCATGTGTAGAATCTACTCTCCTCTCCCAATAATTCACGAGTTCGGTGAAGACCAACATTTGCGAATTCGACAAAACCGACATCGAGTTCAGTAATTAATAAATCGTTTCTAATACAAGTGACAAAAGGTTTGATGATTGATATTCGAGATTTCGAATTCGAAGTTTAGTTATTTAATATTTTCAGCTAAATTTATTTTAAAATAAACAAAACGAATATCATACTACCTTTCTCTCTTAAAAAAATAATAATAAAATTAAATTCAGCACGGCAGGCAGTTTACATAGTGATCTAATAAGAAGTACGTCTACCGAGGCAAAAAAAAAAAAAAATAAAACAACTAGATTTCAAATTTAAGATATGAAACATCAGCCATTAAGTACTTAGCCCATTGGTTAACAACTAGAGCTGGAACTGGCCTGGGCTAATACAATGGTCTGGCCGATGCGCCCCGTATGGAGTGGATTTTGAGTATCCAAATTATAATTTAAGGTCTAGACTGCATTTAAAAATTTAGGTCCGAAAATATTTGGGCCTATTTGGATATGTATAAGCCCAGTTCGGTTTCAATCCGAAAGTCTGATACATTAGTTATCAAAACAAGGGGCGCATTATCATCTCAACCCCACATCTTTTAATTCAAAGATTGAAAACTTAGCATCAATGACTTGTTGCTATTAATAGCATTCCAGCCTAGCCTAGCTCTCTCTCTCTCTCTCTATATATATATAGTAGAATTTATATATTTTAAAAAGTATAAGTCAAATTATGCTTGTGAATTTTTTACCATTGAATTTGTATTGAGATTTGTGTAATTGTAAAGTCAACTAAAAAGAGAGAAAGAGAAAGTACAATTTCATAAATCTCAATACAAATCAAATGATAAAAAATTTACAAGTATGGTTGTACTTGTGCTTTTGAAAGTATATAAGCTATATTCTTTCTCTCTCTCTCCCTCTCTCTCTTATATATATATATATATATATATATATATATATATATATATATATATATATATATATATAGTGGTGCTGGAATACTACTAGTAGTAAAATTTTATTATCACTATTAATTTTTTTTTAATGATGGAGTTTTCGAATCGATGATCAATATCGTTGAATATGATGCTAAATTATTAAAACTATATAAAAATTAAATTTTATGGTCGACCGTTGACACTTCGATGCTGCGGCTGGGTTGGGTTGGGTTGGGTACTTGGGTACTTTGGGTTCTATTGGGTAAAGCGGGTAATAATACATATGTTGGGCTCGTACCGATCGAGTGTATATATATATATATATATATATATATATATATATATATATATATATATGCAATGTTGGTCGGTTGGTTGGTTGGTTGGACGGATGGTGTTGACCGGCTGGAGATGCATCCGGTGGGATCACATCGGGGAAGTGACTTGGTGGACACGACACAAGCCATGAAAGAGACTTCCGCCTCCACTCGCTCCTCTCTTTCTCTAGATATATATATCTCTCTCTCTCTCTCTCTCAAAAAGAGCCGTGAGGAATCCCGAGAGCTAGAGCGAGAGGGCCCTCCCATCTCTTCCGTCACTTTCCCCACGTAATGGTATGCCGCTGCTGCTGCTGCTGCTGCGCGTGATTACTTATTCTCTTAATTAAATAATTAATCTGATCTTGTCCCCCCAAGAAAGACCCATCCATGTATAAAGTACGCATTAATTAAGCAGCAAATTCATATTATTATTTGGCATTATATATATATATATATATATATATATATATATATATATAGCGCATGTATCTCGTTAATTATGACTGGATTATAATACTAATAATGTTGACTAAGATCGGTGATTAGTATAGTTAGCTTGCAAACTGGTTGATTACTATCCCTTGATAAAGTAACGCCGTGCCGTGCGGAAACTCTTTCCGCTCTCGGTGGCTGGGTTCGAACAGTGACTGTCGGTCTCGTCAAATCACATCTCGACACGTGGATGTCGCTTTTTTTTTTTTTTTCTTTTTTTTTTTTTTTTTAAAAAGAAAGAAGTGGGAAAATAAACTTAGCATTCATAATGAAAACAATTAAAGAGCGTTTCCACACATCTAAAAATATAATATAGTTAAATTATGTTATATTCGTAAAAATATTATTTCATAAAATATTTAGTATATAAGAAGAAAATATTTTTTAGAGTATAAATAAATTATATTTTAAATAATAATAAATTTTCACAATTCTTGAAATTCTTTACTATATATGATAAATTTTAAATTTTAAAATATAAATTTAAATTTAAAATTTAAAATTTAATTTTTAAAATTTTAAACGAGAATTTAAATCTAAAATTAAAAATTTTAAAATTTTTATTTTAATTTTAGATTTAAATTCTTAAACATGGTGCTTTAATATGCATATGCACAGGTTATCAAGCATTCCTATCCTTTTCGAAGCGTTTCCCACACGGAAACCTTAGTTTAAATCTACGAGTGAAATGAAAATCTAAATCTTTTTAAAATGGTTTCCCACATGAAAACATAATATTTTAAAAATCGACTACCACAAGGGGTATAAAATATTTTACATAAAACTACGAGATCATAGTAACAAAAATTTATTGTTAGTTCATCCAATTGTAAACCAATCACACAACCAGACATAAACCGAACCACCACAATTCTAAATCTATCGACAAGTAAAAGTAGGGTAAAAATGAATACTGAACAAAATCTCGAGACTGCTGAGCTCTCTAGAGAGCCGAACGTCCAATCGGATGTCCATCATAAAAAATAATTTACAAATACAAAAATCTCCGTACTTTTGAAAGTACACGAGATATACTCTCTCTCTTTCTCTCTCTCCATATATATATATATATATATATATATATATATATATATATATATATATATATATTATATATATAGTTCTTAGGTGAAAAAATATATGATTAGCATAATAGTGGGTCTCTTGGGTTAAATGAGTGATTCATGGAATAAAATAATCTAAGGGATGAAATTAGTCAAAAAGAACACATATTTGTGACACTTTTATATAAATGTCCTATCTATATTCCATCTATATTCAAAATTAGATTATAGGGACATATTTTTGGAACACATTACAAAAATGTGTCGTTATATACTCTAGCGACAGTACATATAGCAACACTTACAATAAATGTCGGTATTTTTGCCAGCGACATTTTTTTTGAATTTTAGAAACACTTAAAAGCGTCGCTATAGCATAATTTTATTATAGTATTTTTTGTAATTGCTTGGTGTTTGTACAAGCATAATAGACAAACTACAAAATAAAATTTGTTATTTTTTTATATCATTTACCTAGTGATCGAATGAACTCAAAATTAATAATTTTAATGATCGTGGTAAACCGTTTGCAAATTTAACGATATAAAATTAATATTCAAATCATATGAAATTTCAATAATTTTTTTTTATACTATATAAAAATAAGATAAATATTTTTTTTCTAAAATTTTAGCATCAATCATACCATCATATTTTGTGATATTTTTATTTTTAATCATTAATTTTAAATTTTTTTGATTAATAAATAAATAATATTAAAATATTATAAAATTTATTTTATAAATATTTTAAATATATACTTTATCAAATCTAAAATATTTTGCTCGGAGTCGTGTAAGCATGAGTCTTTATTTTTTGGACCAGTATTAATAGAGCACATGGAATTGGGCAGCATTAAATGAATGTGATGCATACTAATTGTGATAGTTAATTTGTTTGGCGTGTATCGCATATTGTAAAAATTAATTTATTTAGCATTGTTGTGATATATCAATGGTCTTTAGTGCAAGTGATAAAAATTTTAGTGATCAATATTTAATATCCGACTTCGAAACCAAATTATTTTATATTTTTACATTTGTCGCGACGTCTTGGGCTCGATTTGACTGACAATGGAAGTAACTTGCCTCCTCCATCATTTTTACCAGTTGATTTATTTTTGAAAAAAAATCTAGATAAATTCTACTCATATATATATATATATATATATATATAGAGAAAGAGAGAGAGTAAATAGAGCTTATATATTTTTAAATATATAAGTTTATCTATATTTATAAATTTTTTATTATTAAATTTGTATTGAAATTTATATTATTATAAAGTCAACTAAACAGAGAGAAAGAAAAAATAAAAAAACAAATCTTAATATAAATTTAATAGTAAAAAATTCACAAATATGAATTAATTTATATTTTTAAAAGTATACTCTCTCTCTCTCTCTCTTTATACATATATATATATATATATATATATATATATATATATATATATATATATATATATATATATAGGTACTGGAATATTACCAGTAGTAAAATTTCTTTATTACTACCGATTTTTTGTTTATGATGGAGTCTCTAAATCGATGATCGCTATCGTTGAACATGATTTAGATCTCTAGAACTATCTAGAAATCAAATTTTAAATCTTTTCGACATCATTGACCTGATAATCAAATGGTTGCAAAATTTGTAATTTTAATGATAGATATGAGACGTTTAATCGTTTAACGGTATAAAGAAATTTAAATTAATTTAATTTTGATTAGAAATTTTTTTAAACTATTTAAAATAAGATCTATACTTTCGATCTTGATTATATAACTCATATCATTACTTTTTAAAGAATATTAATTTTCAGCCGTTAATTTTGTGTCCATTTGATGGATAAGAAAAGAATATCGATATGTTATTAGAACAATTTAAGAATCAAATTTTATAATTTTTCGGCAACATTTAGCAAGTGATCAAAGTATCTTAAAAATGACTATTTTAATGACCGATTTGATACGCTAGTAAGTTTAAAGGTATAGAGCAATTCAAATTACGTGAAGTTTTAATAGAAAATTTTACTTAATCTTAAGTGTGAGATCAAAATTTTCGGGTTGAAATTTAAGTTTTTTTATCATTATTTTTTATAAAATGTTTATTTACAATCGTTGATTTTGGAACTACTCATACAATAGACAAATAAAATAAAAAAAATTATAAAATTTAATTTTTAAATATTTTTAATATTATAAATTATATCTAACAGAACCGATCGCAGAATCAGATATCACATTATTAAAAATAAGTTATAAGTATGAAAGTTTTAATACTTTTGAAATGCATAGAAAACTAGCTCTATACATAGCGACTATTATGTTATTAATAGATTCAAACATTTAGTATTTTTAATTTTTCTGCTGTTAACTTTATTTCTTTTATTATTTTTATTTTTTAAATTATACTATTTTATCAACTAATCACTAAATTTTATAAAATTATTATTATTTTAATCAAATATTTTTTTAATTTAAAAATAGCAAATTTAATATTATCAAATATTTGATAAAATTGATAATATAATAACATACTTTTATATTGAACTCGGTTACTACGCGGTGAATAGGTTGAACAACAACCACTAGAAAGAGCCGTTCCAGAAAGGCTTCTAAATGCTAAAAGCACTACTGATGCGAGCCTCCATTATAGACCTGCTTTTTATACTCAGCAGAGATCTAGATATGTGCAAAGTCCAAGAAAAATATATTACTATTAAATATATATATATATATATATATATATATATATATATATATATATATATATATTTTAAAGTAAATTTTGTAATTATTTTTGTTTTTTTTTTTAAAATATCGCACGTTTAAAAATTATGCCGTGAATAGATTGAACAACAACCACTAGAAAGAGCCATGCCGTGAATAGATTGAACAACACCCACTAGAAAGAGCCGTACCAGAAAGGCTTTTCAACTCTTAGGGTGCGTTTGGAAACGAGTTAACATAGAACTTGCTAATCCTGGAATAAGTATAAAATATGGAACTAGAGTAAAAAAGGGTTTGGGATGGTACCAGGAATAAGAAATTTTGTATTTGGTTTAATAATAAGGAATAAGAGGAATAAAGAGATTAAGTTGGGTAAATTATCTTTTTACCCTCAAGAGTTAATATGTGATAAAAGTTGTTAAAATCTAATTAGTTCGTTTTAATTAATGGATTAATGGTTTAAAAAAATAAAAATAAAATTATAATCATAATTAAATTATATTATTTAAAAATAATATTTAATTTAACATTTTATTTTCTCAAATTAAAATTAAAAATTAAAATTTAAAATATAAAATTTCAATATTTTAATTTTAAGATTTAAAATTTTATAATATTAATTTTAAATAATAAATTTTTAAAATAAAATTTTTTTAAAATTTGCAAAAATCGTATATTTGCTAAATATTTGAAAATTTTTGCCCTCAAGCTTTATTATGTGATAAAAATTTGGTAAAATCATTTTTCTCGTTTTAATTAATAGATTAATGGTTTAAAAAAATAAAAATAAAATTATAATCACAATTAAATTATATTATTTAAAAATAATATTTAATTTAATATTTTATTTTTTAAAATTAAATTTAAAATTTCAAACATAAAATTTTAACATTTAAATTTTAAAATTTAAAATTTTATAATATTAATTTGTGATGATGAGAGTGTATTGGGAAGAGAGAAATAAGGTAGGATGAAGAAAAAGAGAGAGAGAGGAGAGAGAGGGATTTGTGATGACGAGAGTGTATTGGGAAGAGAGAAAGGAGGGGAGGAGGGGTAGTTTGGTAAAAAAAAAAAATTATAAAATAATAGATAAGAATTGTTGTTTCAGCTTATTCTGCTTGTACTGAAACTAGCAATACCGGATGATTCCAAATGCATTTGATAGAATAAGAGGAATATCTTTTTTATTTTTCGTTACATCCCAATTCCAAACAGCCCCTAAAAGCACTACTCGAGCCTCCATTATAGACCTTCTTTTTATATTCAGCAGAGATCATTATGTGAAAAGTCCAAAAAAAATATATTATTATTAAATATATATATATTTTTTAAAGTGGATTCTTTAATTATTATATATTTTTTTTAAAAAAAAATTTAGGGCGATATTCGTTTCATTCAATTAAAAAATTAAATATTTAAATTTTTTTTTTGAATTTACAAACTGCAGATATAGACGCTAATTAAAGTTAATTAAATTCTCTACATGGCATTTGCATTGAATATTAAAGAAAACCACAATTCTGTTAGCTGATAAGAATTCAGGAAAGTTAAATTAACGATTTTTTTATGAAACTTAATAATTTTTTTATGTAATTTATAATAATTAGAAAAAATGGAAATAATGCCTACGAACAAAAGTTAGAGAGAAGTTAAGGGGTTCCACAGCATTAATTTCTGTTGTCGGATAATCAATCTAGAAGGAGGTACGTCGACCTGTACTGCACGAAGAGGACTACATGATAATATAATCTAATATAAAAATTAAGAAAAAAATAATAATTTCCTAGAAAGTAATGGGTTAAATAATAAAAACGTGTTGCAGTTAACTTAGCCTATATAAAGGGTCACCTGGTGTATAGAAAATGCAGGGAAAGCAACCAAATACAGTACTGAAGATAACATTAAGTAATAGTTAATATCTCGCTTCGCAATGAAGGTGGAAGAAGTGCTTAGCATGCTTGGAGGAACCGGAGATAACAGCTATGCTACTGTCTCCAAGCTTGAGGTCTCTCTCTCTCTCTCTCTCTCTCTCTCTCTCTCTCTCTCTCTCTCTCTCTCTCTGTGTATGTGTGTGTGTTTTGAGTATGAATGATTGAAAATTAACATCGCTACAAAAAGATTTGTTAATTCAGATGATAAATATCAGAAAAGAAGATCGTGATCCAGTTCTTTTTAGGCTCTTAGTATATAATACAAATTAATTACTTTTCGAAAATGATATATAGGAAAAATATTAATTAATTATTAGACAAAATATATTGTACTATGAAAGATCTTATCGTACGCTGGATCGATCATTGTTGATTTTATGGTAATCAATTAATCTAGCTACCACGTACGTACAAAAGTGGAAGATCGAAGCACAACTTTCTGTAACATTTGCATGTATAAATCTGTCTTGGTATATATCCCTTTGCGTTAATCCTTATCACTTCACTCGTGATATTTCCAGGACAAAACCGTAGCAAATGTTATATTAGTAATGAAACGATCAGTAGAGGAGCTCTACCGCGACCTCCTCCCGGAGAATTACATGGTCGTCGCCGACTTGGGCTGCTCGTCGGGGCCGAACACGTTCATGTACTTCTCTCAGATCATGGACGCCGTGAGAGAGACCTGCGACCGCCTGAGCTGTGCCCCGCCGGAGCTCCACCTCCTCTTGAACGACCTCCCCGGAAACGACTTCAACACCCTCTTCGGACTCTTCGCGTCGAGCAAGGAGAAGTTGAAGGAGGAGATGGGTGACAAGTTTTTACCTTTCTACCCTGCAGGTGTCCCTGGATCGTTCTATGGGAGGTTGTTCCCTACCACGAGTGTTCACTTCATGTATTCATGTCTTAGCCTTCACTGGCTCTCCCAGGTTAATTTGCCAAACTATATATGTATATACACACACTTTTTTTTTTTTTTTTTTTTTTTTTTTTTTTTTTTTTTTGTAGATTATTGTGCATAAATTTGGTTTTAGTTTTTTAATATTAGAATATTATAAGATGGAGAAATTAAGAATTTTTTAAAAACTGGTCCACCATGTTAATTTCTATACTGGATTTGTGAATATATATATATATAATATATATATATATATATATATATATATATATATTTTAATTAGATGGCGAATATATTTATGAGCCAACAAAATACTATTCTTTATCTTGGCCCCGTTTGGTAATGGGTTAAGCTAAAATTAGCTAATTTGAAATAAGTATAAAATACGGAACTATGGTAAAAAAGCGTTTGGAATGATTTCAGGGATAAGAGATTTTGTGTTTGGTATGATAATGAGAAATAAGAGGAAAAAAGAGGTTAAGTTGGGTAAATTATTTTTTTGCCCTCAAGATTTAATATGTGATAAAAGTTGTTAAAATCTAATTAGTTCGTTTTAATTAATAGATTAAAGTTTTAAAAAAATTAAGATAAAATCAAAATCATAATTAAATTATATTTTTTAAAAATAATATTTAATTTAACATTTTATTTTCTCAAATTAAATTTAAAATTTTAAATATAAAATTTCAATATTTAAATTTTAAAATTTAAAATTTTATAATATTAATTTTAAATTGTAAATTTTAAACATAAAATTTTTTAATTTTCAAATAATAACTTTTACTTTCTTCGTTTTAATTAATGGATTAAACCCTTACAAAAATTAAGATAAAATTAAAATCAAAACCAAAACCAAAATCAAAATCAAAATCAAAATCGAAATCAAATTTTAAATTATATTTTATAAAAATAATATTTAATTTAATATTTAATTTGTTTAAATTAAAGTTAAAATTTTTACTATAAAATTTTAAAATTAAAGCTTTATAAAAATTATGATAAAATCAAAATCAAAACACAATTTTTAAAATTTTGAAAATAATATTTAATTTAACATCCAATTAAATTAAAAAGAGAGAGATGAGAGAGAGAGATTTGTTAGGATAAGAGTGTATTGGGAAAAGGAAGAGAGAGAGAGGAGAGAGATGGATTTGTGATGATGAGAGTGTATTGGGAAGAAAAAAGAGAGGAGAGAGAGAGATTTGTCATGAGAGTGTATTGGGAAGAGAGAAAGGAGGGGAGGAAGGGTAGTTTGGTAAAAAAAAAAATTATAAAATAATGGGTAAGAACTGTTGTTCCAGCTTATTCTATTTGTACTGGAACTACTGTACCAAATAATTTCTGGTGTTTGATAAAATAAGGGGGATATCCCTCTTATTCTTTGTTCCAATCCCATTCCAAACAGATCCTTTTTAAAGTAGATCTGGAATCCCACAAAATACTATTCTTTATAAAGGAAAATTTTAGTGGACCGAAATTTTATGTTTTGCACTAGCCTTTGGTTAGCAGAAAAAAATATATATATTAATATTTATTTGGTGGAAATAAAAAAAAAATTGTTTGGTTTGATAAAAATAATAATAATAATAATAAAATTTATGCAGTTTAAAATTTTAATTTATTTTTCGTTGAAAATCAATGAAAAACAGAAATACTAATTTTTTTTTTTTTCAAATCCATAAAAATAAAATTTTCAATGGGTGCAAGATTTAGACCTATGTATAGAAGTGAACATATAACATTTTCTATAAAATATATAATCCAATTAATTAGTATGATATTCTACTTCTGTATGTGACTAAAAAAGAGATCTTCGATCACTTTATGTATTCTTATATATATGACACAACTTGATAAGGATAATATTTTGGGAAACATAAAGCAGAATTTTTAGATTTGCAAATTTAAATCTAACATGCATAGAGAATTAATGTTTTTACAAGAAAAATGCGATGCCCGCTTACGAATTTGTATCA
Source organism: Tillandsia fasciculata (assembly GCA_029168755.2). Lineage (NCBI taxonomy): Eukaryota > Viridiplantae > Streptophyta > Magnoliopsida > Poales > Bromeliaceae > Tillandsia > Tillandsia fasciculata. The sequence continues at coordinate 1,489,341 of CM054930.1, read as the reverse complement.
TTGTCTGGTTATATTGATGCGCCATTTTTTTTATCATCGAACCTGGTGATCCCCTACTGTAATACATCAAAATAATATGGTAGGTTTGTAGGTGTACATTATAATGTGTTACGATTAATTACAATGATTTTCATTTTTCACTATAACTATACATACATGTGGTATATATCTTTCCACTGTAGGTTCCTCAAGGACTCGAGAGCAAGGCAAATACTGCAGTGAACAAAGGAAATATTTATATCTCAAAGACAAGCGCTCCTCTTGTTTCTAAATTGTACCTGGAGCAATTTCAGAGAGACTTTAATTTATTCCTCAAGCTTCGATCCGATGAAATGTTCTCCGGGGGACAAATGGTTTTAATGTTCTTCGGTCGGAGAAGTTGGGACCCCGCAGAAGAAGAAAATAACTACATTTGGACTTTGCTTACTAAGGCTCTCAATGACATGGTCCTAGAGGTAGGTAATAATTTGTCAAATAGGAAAGGCCATTCATAAATGATACATTTCTCACAAAATTTTGTTTCAATGCTCAATCCATTCAAATACAAACTTTTAGCTAAATAAATGATCGATCGTCTTAATCTTTTCAAATTTAGGGGATTATAAAAGCATCTGAAGTGGATTCATTCAATCTACCATATTATCAACCTTGCATGGAAGAAGTGAAGATGGCCACTCGAGACGAAGGATCGTTCGATATCGTGCACGAGCATGTTTTCGATTTGAATTGGGAAGCTCTCAGCAACTTGGATGAGAATCCCCTAATCGACAACTTAGCAGCTGCAGAGTTTTTGGCGAAGATCATAAGATCAGTCGCAGAATCTCTATTAGTATCTCACTTTGGCAGGGCCATAATCGACGAATTATTTTCGAGATTCACAGCGGTAGTCGCGGAGCGCGTCAAAAAGGAGAAAGGGAAGTATGTTATTTTGATAGTAACTACGAGGAAGAGAGGGTGACTTCTCGAAAGATGATTAAGGATCGAACGTGTTTTAGTTGTCTATCACAATCCATACTTCATATGGCAATTGTTTCGCTAATAATGCACGATTAAATTTTGTGCACAAGATCTTTCTTTTTATTATTGTTTTTTTTTTTTTTTTAGAAGAAGCAAATTGTGCAATGGAGTATATAACCATGTTTCCTCTTGTACCAATTCTCTGTTTTTTGGATCAATTGTAATCTTGTTTCTCTGATAATCAGAAATAATAAATGAACCAAGTTTTTGGTGGAGAAACCATTGATCACTGCATTAATTGTGGCTACAAGCACAAAGAACATGAGATCGGCTTAGAAAGAAATATACAACAATGTACATTAACAGAGCATTTGAGTTTTCTTTTTACAAAAAGTTTTATTTTCTCTCTTTCTTTTTTCTTAATATACATTTTTTTATAAATTAAGTCCATATATTGTAAACTCATCCAGGATGTTCTGAAATAGCTAACAACTGGGAAAGAAAAAATTTGGCGAGACTAATTAAACGGTTAATTTGAGCCACTATTCTTCTATTATATTTGTATTGTGAAATCTATTCCAAACTATGCAGTATAATTAGCTATCTTTTCATTTAAAAATATGATAGATGATTTTCATATTTAATATATACTAGTTAAATAACCGCGCTTCGCTGCGGTAGTAAAAAATAATTATACATTATATATAATTTATTATATTTAAATAGTAAGAAATAAATAGGAATTAAATTTGAATATATATTTTTTTCTTTTTTCCAAAGAAAATTTATAAATTATAAGCATATTAATATTTTAAATTTTAATATTTAAATATCAATTATAAATAGCAATTATATATTACACACATTGATGGATTCAGAATTAAGGTAAGTATTAAACATCAAACATTCAAACATTATTATATAATATTATGGACAGCACGTAAATATTATATTAGTAAATTGTTTGTAGTATGTAGGCCTTCATCTGCCCTCATAGTAGCAAATTGTTTGTAGCATCTAATTTTTCATCTTGTCTCTTTATCAGATCGGTCTGCTTCGTCGAATCTACAATTAATATGAATAAGTTAATACTTTAATATTTTAAATAAACTGTAATTATATAGATAGGCATAACTAATTAAGTAATCAAACTATTTTAAATTAGATATCTTACGTAAGGCGTAGCTTCTTAGGACGGTGTATTTCATCACTATCATCAACAAAATGTCTTGAGCTGATCATAAAAATACTAACGAAAGTTAAACAAAAAAATATAGAAAATATTTGAATATAAATTTATCTAAAATATTAGATTATATCAAATGATAGTAAATTTACCTCGAAGAAATTTCCATATCTGGTGGTGTTTCTGTAAATAAATATTTATTGATTTCTTTCTTGCTTGTAGGGGACTGGACCTGTTCTTCACATTTGGTGAGTAAATGTTGTACTACTGGCATCTTTCCTTTAGCATTAAAATTAAGGGGGAAAATTTTTAGCACTTTAAAAGATAGAGCACTTGATCTAAATCGTTGTGTGTCGGGGGTTATTTGAAAAATATGCTCTTGTCCACTAATTGCTTTTATTACTGGAGGGAGCGTAAACTGGTCGGAACCAGGTGAGGCAGCTAATATTTGAGCTGGGATATGAATCAGATCCTGTGCTGCCTTCCCAAATATAACGAAATTAGTAAAACCAGTGGAGTCTTCAACAACAACATTTAATTTGTACCTTTTAACAACAAATATGAAAATTATATTAATTATCAATTAGTAATATAAAGTAACATATAATAATTTAAGCTTGATAAAAGCATAATTAGGATAATGTTCTAAAAATAAGTACCATGGTATAGGGGCTTGTTCGTTCTCTGTACAGTTGGAGCATAAAAAAACATCGCCATATATTTTGACAGAAGCTTTGCACCTGGCACATGCTTTATACCACCAACCGAATGATGTATCGAATTCAATAATTTTTGCTTGACAGGTGAACTTCGGGTTCTATTAATCATAATAAAAAAATGAAAAGTAAGAAAAATAAAACAATGAATACTACATACTCTATAAATAATTGTACCTGTAAAGTAGGGAAATTAAGCTGCAACAATTCGGCAATATTTTTTCGATTTAAAGACATCTCTTCTTCAGGAGTAATAACATCTTCTTGACTTTTATCAATCCGTTCAATTGATTTATTAACAACTTGCAAACTGCATGTCATAGTTGATACGTAAGCAAATATTACTAATTATATATATATATATATATATATATATTAATTATTACAGAATGAATTGTCAAACCTTTGTAACATTTCGGTAACTTCAGAAATTTGCAAATCAAGATAAACCTTTGAAGCTGAGCAAGATGATAGGTAAATATTTTCTACACACATATAGAGTAATATATAGATTAGTGTTATTCATAAATAAATATGCATATATATTATTAAGCATATGTACTTATTTAGGAAAAAATTAAAAGGCAAACCTTTAAATGAACGAATAGTCATTCCAGCCAGAATTAATACAACTGGTTTATTCCCCTGATTTTCTTTTTCTAAAATATAATCGTTATTAAAATCCAAAGCAAACTTGTCCCATAATGTAACAGATAATTCATTTCTCCTGTAAAAAAATAAGATGAGATATTTAGATGATATATATATATATATATATATATATATATATATATATATATATATATATATATATATATATATATATATATATATATATATATATATAATAAAGTAAAACAGTATATATAATAAAATAAAGTAAAACAGTGTGTGATATTTCAATTAATGTAATATATAACGTGAAGAACTTACTCTAAATCTTGGATTTGTAAATTTCTCATTGGTGTAAGAATTTGGCTCACATATTTCTGTGTAATATCACTGATAGATGTAACTTGGCCCAAAACATCTTCAAAATATTAAAAATATATTAACATTATTACGTAAAAAATGTTATTGTAAGTGGTAAATTTTCTTAACAAAAAAAGGCATGTAATTATATAACTAATAATACCTGTGAGAACAGTGTCATTATTATACTTCTGTTTCTCAACCTGCGAGAAGCTGCTAAAATTAAAGCTATACAATGGTAGGTTGTCAGTATCTTCTTCAAGTAGGGTTAGAGAGGTCCATTTGTTAATCTGAATAATGTAGCGGCGATCAACAGCTGCATATTTTTTCTTATTAGGAACAACATTGAATTTCTCTATTTGGTAAACACTTCCTTCAGTAATGCGAGATTTAATTTCTTCTGCATCCTGCTTTCGAATTGTCCCTTGTAAAGAATATGCCTAATGAAAATTACAACAATGAAACAATAGTTTCAATTTTTAGGAAGAAAATATATATAATATATTATATATAATATATATGGTATGAAAGGGTAGGAGAAAGAAAGGTTTATAAAAATTTGAGAGTTATTACCTTTTCATCCACTAAAAGGCAGTCAACACTAAATATATCTCCTTTCAAAAATGGTGCAGTCGACTCCCATATGCGGCATATTCTTGCTTTGATCTTGCAGTTTTGGTGTTGTAATGATAATTCCGATAATAATGTGTATTCCATACTTATATTAAAACTGGAATGAAAGAAATGGGTATTATACTGAATGTGTAGCAATATTACAATACTACAAATCATCAAAAATTTCATGGTAAACAATATTTCTTGTATATCCTTCAGGTATGTTATCTTTATTCTTTATAAAAATTCGCAATCCTTCTCTTGAAGTAACTCTCGAAATTGCCACATAAAGTTGACCATGAGAGAAAACTGGCTGAGACAAATAAAGTCCAACTTTCTGCAATGTTTGGCCCTGACTTTTATTAATTGTCATTGCATAACTTAAACGTATTGGAAACTGTCGTCTTTTCAAAATAAATGGCCATTTTGAATCAGTCACATTAACGATAATGCGAGGGATATAAACCGTTTCACCAACATGATTACCGCTGAAAATCTGTGCTTCAATAACTTTAGATGAAAGTTGCGTAACCAGTAATCTTGTACCATTGCAAAGGCCGGAACTTTGATTAATGTTTCGGAGTAACATTATAGGAGCTCCTACTTTTAATTTTAATTCATGATGGGGGACCCCGTTAAATTTCAAAGAATTCAAGAAATCGACCGGATAAAGTACATCATTTTCTTCAGCATTCCCGGATGAATTAGATACTGAATCTGAACTCAAATATGTTCGTTCTTCACCTGGTACTAAAGAAAGTACATATGTATTAACCTCATCAACAATTTCATTTATTGGTGTCACAATTGCTCTATCTTTTAAATAGTTTGGATTATTATAATTTGTTTGAATATCATCATATATTTCTTGAACAATACTTTCAATCCCATTATCATTACTTTTGATAAGTAAATCATCAGGAATTTGTATCCAAGTAGGATCTTCTTCTCCATCTAATTTAATAGTGTGTATCTTGCCATCACCAATATCCAACACCCACTTACTAAATTCAGCTAAAGATAAAGTAGCTGTCTCATTTGCAAAAGAACCCCGTAATAATCTCATATTTGTTTGTAACCGAAAAAGTCGACACTTTCTCCATATGGGCGACTTTGTAAGAGATGCATTAATAATATCATGTCGAGTGCCTCCAACAACCACAGGAAGAATTTGTCTAAAATCCCCTCCTAAAAGAACAGTCTTCCCTCCAAAAATCTTTTGTCCAGATGATGTATTATCTGTTTTTAAAATATCCTGTAGTGATTTATCTAAAGCCTGGAAACAATTTCTATGATTCATAGGTGCTTCATCCCAAATAATTAAGCTAGCGTAGGCTACTAATTTTGCAAGCTGTGTTCCTTTTTTTATTTCACAAATTGAACACTCATCTACTTTAATAGGTATCTTAAATCTGGAGTGAGCCGTACGTCCACCGGGTAACAAAAGCGATGCTATTCCTGAAGAGGCCACAGCCAAAACAACTTTTCCTTCTGAACGAAGTTTTGAAATAATAGTCTTCCAAAGATAAGTTTTACCTGTTCCACCATGTCCGTAAACAAATATAAAGTCCCCAGTATTTTCATACACTGAAAGCAAAACAGCATCATATATTTTTTTTTGTTCATCATTTAATCCACTAAACAGTTGTGTATGCTCATCTTTCAAGATATCTACATTATAATCCGTTTCTTCTCTGAGTAGCCTATTATTAAACTGGTCAAGAATACATCTATTAGGTACTGGTAAATTGAAATGTTCAAGAGAGCTTCCATTCTTATTAAACAAAATATCGAGTTCAAATAAAACATGATTTTGAAGTTCTTTTTGGGGCAGGGTAAGAGTTTGAATCCCAACAATATTTCTCAATCTATATAAAATATCATCAGCTAATAATTCCCAAAGATCTTCCCATAATTTCATTGGGTTCGAAACTTCACAAAACATGACCAGAGTTACGAATAATTCCCTCAATTGACTCGAAGAAGACCAAAGCGATGCCTCTCTTAGTGCTTCTTCCCACTCTTTATCATCACCAAGTAATCCAAGAGCATCACATGCAGATCGAAATGTTTCGTGAACAATACCGTTGACAGTCCTAATTTCTTCATAATTTGTAGGACCTCTGATCACATTTAAAAGCATTCGTAGAAAATAAAGTTCTCCTGCACTTGGATGAACGTAAACTATTCTACCTATACGATTGCCTTGTTTACGAATTGACCAAAACTTATCTCGTGAATGCCATACCCATTTACTCGGAAATTCTATATATGTTAGCCCGCGAGCATTTTCGTTAGCCAGATTTGTCTCCATCCAAGTTGTGAACATTGTCTTGGAAATATCAGGACGACGTAGTAAATTTTCCAAATTTTCATCATCACGATATGTAACATTATTCATCAGTGGAAGATGAACAATTAATCTTTCAACAGATGGTTGCCTAAAATGAATATCAAAATCGAATATTCTCCAAATAGCCTCATATGCTGATAAATATCGGCAATCAAGGTATTGTTTGATTTCATCAATTTCTTTGTAACGATGAGTAGAAGAAACATTATCAGGACTGACGTTATTTTCTATAACAACTGCCGATCGATCTGGACCTTTGTTAATATATTTGAATAAATATTTGATAAGCCTTGATTTATTACACCACTCAACATTAATATGTGCCTGATATTTAAGAAGCAATGCTAAGTTATGGGGGACAACAAATCTGTTGTCAAGTTTAATTCCATTTTTAATAACATTTCTTTGATTATTTCTTCTCCTATATATTGGAAATCCATCTTCACTCACTATTGTCTCATTGTTGTATTCCTTTGGGAAATGTTTTGAGCAATAACCTTTTACCATACAGGGGGCTCCTAATTTTGCGGCTCCACATGGACCGTGAATCATAAATTTTTCAACAACTGCATAACCATGGGGATCAGTAACTTTATCAGGTATCTCAGCTGAAATGATTGAATCAATTTCAGCATTTGTTAGGTATTTATGATTAGCATGCAACCATACTAAAATGTGCACATGTGGAAGCCCTCTTTTTTGGAATTCAACTGTGTATAATTCTGCATGAAAATAATAATCCAAAACAATAAACAATAAGGAATAAAATAATTATTTACTTTTTTTACAATGTAAATAATAAAAAATTGTAATATTTACATACCAGCTATGGATGGACCAAAGAAATGGTTCTTTTTTATATCGGTCATTAATGATTCTAATTTCATCTTGAAGACTCGACTAACAATATCAGGTCTATCCTCAGAACGTTGGCCTGGAATGAAATGTAGGGCATCTCGTATTTCTTGCCACTGTGCATTGCATGTAAATGTAATAAATAAGTCAGGAGGACCACAATGTCTACATATGGCAATAGCATCGTGATAATTCTGGATCATATAACGTGGACCAGCAGTAAAGCTTGAGGGTAATATAATTCTTTTTCCAATAGCATTACCATCAACATCACCTTGAACAACTGCATCTTTTATACCTTTATATATTTCAGACCGTAAATTCGATTGATTCTTTCTGATATAACTAAGTCTTTCTTCTTCAACACATGAGAATGCATCTACTATATATTGTTGGAAAAGTCTCCCTCCACGTATGAGTGTTTTTCCTTCGTGTAATCTATTTTGAATCCTATATGCATAAAATTCGCGCATTGTAATGCATTGTCTAGAGTTTGTTTTTCTACGCGACTCTTGACTACATTCAATGCCTAATCTAAACCCATCTTCACCATATGGAAACAATATAGGATATTGCATAGCTATAAAAGAGGGATGTAAATCACTAATACGTTTGAGGCCATCTGTCTTATGCTCAACAATAATATCTCGTTGTCGATCTGAACAACCCAAGTCGCCAATAATCAAGCCGGCAATTTCAGAGCAAGATGGAGGATTATACTGTGATGTGCCTAAATTTCGGGTACCAATCAACCGTAATCTAATCGGTAGGTAATCATTCTCTCTAAAACGATCTCTGGCCATTCGAAATGCTTTGACAATAACATTTTCAACATCAAACATTTTTATCAAATCTGCAACAATATCCTTATCAATACTTGGGGGATCGCTGCTGCCATGAAAAACCTTCATTCTATTGTCGACTTCATTTTCAGTGTCATAGATATATAATTGAGCAAATTTAGGTTCTCGGCCATCAGCAGGGATAAGAGAACCCATTATATGATAATTTTGACCACTGATTCTAAATATATACGGGCCTGGTTTCTTATTAATATCAATATCAACTTTCGCACCTATAGAGGTAAAAGCAAACATTGAATTGTAGATTCTAATGTTTTCTCGAAATTTTGAACCTTGTCTAGGACCTTGGCAATCCAGTAAAACATCTAGTGTAGCTGGTGTATCTTGTAGTAATGGTAAAGAGATTCTTCCTTCTTGGCAACATAAAGAAAATCGTGGAGTATGGTGGTTTTGATGTTTGAAAATTCTTTCGTTATACCATAGCAGAGCTCCACATGACTGGCATTCATATTCTGGCAATCCTAAATATGAAGGTACAACTTCTCGTATTTGTGGTAAGGGAGTATCTTCTAAATTATGAAGAGGGAAATTATTATCATTATGAATAATAATTTCATTATCTGTATTTCCTGCATGATTTCCCTTACGTCTGTTCTTGGACTGGAGTAGTATTCTCTTTCTTTTTTTACGATTTTCTTTACATATTGCTGATATGCAATCATTTTTTGGACGACAATAAGAGAAATTCTCAGGAATAAATCTGTTATTATTATTCATAACTTGTGTACGATAAATCTTCGATTTATTCCTGCGTTCAGTCAGGATTGTCTTTCTTTTTTTTCGATTTTCTCTACATATTGACGGTAGATCCATTTAGTCCTGGAACATAAAGGAATCAATTTTAAACAAATACAGATATCAAAAAATAAGAGTTATTACTATATATATATATATATATATATATATATATATATATATATATATATATATATATATATATATATATATATATATATATATATATATATATATATATATATCAGAGTATTATTGCACTCCATAATACCTCAATAACCAGAGAAGGTTTTCACGTAGAATATATGGGCCTACAACAAGACGGATCAATTTATGAACTGTCAGAGAAGAATAGCACCACAAAGTTGCACTGCAATAGGTAAAATTGTATTGTTAATTATTAGTAATATATGAATGTTTATTTATAAGCTGAATTAGAGGCAAGCAATATAATTAAAACTAACAATGATAGTAATAAAAGGAAGTAGACACTTTTAAAAAATAATAAGAGATCAAATACAGATATCCATTTAGTCCTGGAACAGGGGGGGAGAGGGAGAGAGCGAGAGAGAGAGAGAGAGATATAATGGAATTTCTCCTAATAAATTGGCCGTCCAGAACTATTAAGTTGGTTGCCAAAAAAACGTAAAATAGAGAGAGAGAGGGAGATGGAGTGGGAGACAGGGGGAGGGAGAGAGAGGCGGAGAGAGAGAGCAATGGAGGATCGTAAGACCCCCCCCTTTTTTTTTTTTTCTTGGAACGTAATAAATCGGAAGGTTGCTGTCAATATCATTGGAAAAAAAAATTTCTAATTAACCAAGCTATAAATGTAAAAGCGTTTCCAAGAAAGTTTTTCCCCCAACATGAATATTCTATTGTTGTTGCGCTCAGTTGGGCAGGTCTGGTTGTCGCCACTGTTGGAAAGCTAAGTAAGGTGTTTTGGATCTAAGCTAAAAATATAGAATCGGGAAAAGGTGTGGGTTTTGCAACTTGAGGCTCCTTGGAAGGGACTTATGCTTTGATTATTATTCAGCATGAGGCAAAACCCCAAAATGAAGGAAAAAATCAAGGTTCAGCCTCTATTTTGTTGACCAACGTATCTGTGTTTTTGTATAAGTGAAAGTTTTTAAGAGGACAAATGTGAGGCTGAGTTACCTATTTGATATATATATATATATATATATATATATATATATATATATATATATATATATATATAAGAGAGAGAGAGAGAGAGAGAGAGAGAGAGAGAGAGAGAGAGAGAGAGGGAGAGAGAGAAAGGAGGGAGTAGAGAGGAAGAGTGGGGCAGTGAGACAGTCAACATGTACGCCAGAAGGACACAGCGGGGAGAACAGAGAGATATTGGAATATAAAAGCAAAGGAAATCTCAAAACTGGTTTCCATTTGGTGTAAAGGAACCCGGGTAACAATGGCGACAGCTTGGACTCGTTGCGCATCCTCCGAAGTTCCTCCCCGACTCCGCCCCCACTTCTGCAGGTGAAGAGAAGAGCACAGGCCCATCCAACCTGCCAAGGTTTTAATTAGTTCCACACACAACTGAAGGAAACATGAAGTACAATACAACGAAACATCGAAGATGCATCGAGTAAATATAAGCTACTTTAGTAAATGGGAACGAATTATAAGTTTCTTCAATAAATGTATAAGTTAATCATAAAGGTTTGACCAAACATATTTAATCTTACCTAGTTAATTTTGATTACCGACATATTAGTATTTGTGTAAAAAATTCTTTACTAAGAGTTCAATACATATATTTCAATACAAATCTAAAAAAAACAGATAAGTATTTCTTTTTTTTCATTAGATATTTTTATTCAAAATTATATGTACAGAACACCCGTTAAATATAAGGGTTTTCCGACAATTTCTTATGAATAAAAATTTGGGAAGTCAACTTCTGAAAAGAGCTACATTCATTGATAGCCAAATACATATAAGTCTTTGCGAATCTACGGTAAATAAAGAAGTAGCTTCTTTCTTTTCATTACGTAGTTTTATCGAAGAACTATATGTATTAGACAATCGATAAATATAAGTCTCTTCAGTTAATTTTTTTTGTTATGACTGGAAATTAGGTTATTTTCCTTTTTCCTACTATAAGTGGAGTAATCTTTTTTTTTTTCCTCTAATGACGGAAGTTGTATAGTCTAATGTCTTTTCAGTTCTAAATATTTTGTAATTTAAAATTCATATTCGAAGTGACATATATAAGGAACTTTCAAATTTGGATTTCTTTGTATTTAATTTCTAAACACTTAAATATGAATATTACAAATTTAAAAGTTTATATTGTTCAAATTCAAATTAAAATTTTAAATATAAGAGTAGAGGGGTTTTTTCCTCCCAAATTTAAACTTAATTGTTTCATTTTTTGAAACGAACATTTAAAACTTAGGATTTACAAAGTTAAACTCTTAATTTTATATTTGAATTGCCAATTTTAAACTTAAAATTGAAATATTAATTTAGGATTGCTTGCATTATAACTTCATATTAAGCTAGAATTATTTAATTTGTATGATCAACTTTTACACTCACCTATTTAGAAAAGAGGTACATTCATTGACGATTGAATACATATAAGTCTTTATAAATCAGCACAAATTAAAAAAAAAATCCCTTTATTTATTAGGCAGTTTCAACAAAGAACTATATGTATACGACCGTTAACAAATATAAGTCTCTTCTGACAATACCTTACGTATAAGACTATCAAAAAATGTTCACATTAACCTAGGATTATTTAACTTCTATTCTATGATCAATTTTCACTCCCGGCTATTTAGGGAAGGAGGTACATTCATTGAGAGTCAAATACATATAAGTCTTTATGAATTAGCCCAAATAAGAAAAGAAATTTCTTTATTTATTAGGCAGCTTTAACAAAGAACTATATGTATTCGACCCTCGACAAATATAAGTTTCTTCCGACAAAAACCTACGCATAAGACGGTCAAGAAATGTTCATAGTAACCTAGGATTATTTAACTTATATGATCAACTTTCATTCCTACCTATTTAGAAAAGGAGGTACATTCATTCATTGATAGTCGAGTATATATAAGTTTTTACGAATCAATCCAAATAAGAAAAGAGATTTCTTTATTTATTAGGCAGTTTTAACAAAGAACTATCGACAAATATAAATCTCTTCTGATAATATCTTACATATAAGACAGTGAAGAAATGTAAGTATTCTATGATAATACCTTATGATAATAACCGAGAAATGTGAGTGTTCTACGATAATACCTTAAACTAACCTATTATGAAGAAGGCTATATTCATCAATAGTCGAATACACATAAATCTTTATGAATCAACCTGAATAAAACAAAGAAAATAATAATAATCTTTGCATTTATTAGATTGTTCTAAGAAAGAAATATATATGTATACAAACTTCAACAAACATAAGTCTCTTCTGATAATACCGTATGAATTAAACCATCACAGAATGTAAGAGCTCTACGGAATTTTTTTTTACCTTATTAAAACAGTATTGTTTATCTTTTGTATTTACTTTAGAGCAGAATGTCAGAAAGTATCACCATTTCATGGGAAGGCGAGATGAGGACTCTTATAATCCAATATCTATCTTCGAGGTAATTTATGAAAAGATGATGACATCCTATTGTTGATCAATTTCTCGGTTGTCATTATCTTTTCGTAAATTAACTTCAATATGGATATTGGATTATAAGAGTTCACATACCGCCTCCGCATAAAATGATAATATATGTTATATTCACTAATCTATTAATATTTTCATACAGAGATTTATATACATTGTAAATTACTATTGTATATTGTAAACTCCAACTTGTATTTGCATTTAACCTCTAGAGTTAACTATCAGATTTCCCGTATTTGTATTTTACTTTGAATTGATATTTGACTTTTAGATTGGTGTAAGTCCTAGAAGGTTTTGGTTAATACTACAGACAACAAAATAAAATATTTAGATTGCGTTAAGGTTTGGAAGGTTATGCGGAGATGAAGCATTCCTGTAAGGACCTGCCAGCGGGGGTGTTGATGTTCGCGCGAGTGATTTCTTTCAGAGAGGTGCATCCATTGAGGGCCATGGCAAGCTCGAGCTCGTCGTGCAGCGCCGGAAGGAACTACCTGATTCCGGCCTCCCTTCCGCAGGCAAAACTACGTAATGGAAAAAATTTCGACTTCTAGACGTATTGCTATCAAAATTTCTGCCCAGTTTCATCAATGCTGCCCATATATACTTTCTCGACATGCATGGCAGGAAGGGAAAATTAAATGTGAGAATCGAGTTTACAATCTAGTAACGCAGTTTGAATTTCTACATAGCTTCTTCAACGCTGCACATATATACTTTCTCGACATTCATTTTTAAAAAATCGGAATGCGCAAATCGATTTTATGATTTAGTAACGCTGGTTGTAGAGGGTGGTAATTGTTGCTTACAAATATACCAGATGCGTATAAAGGAAGAGCTTTGAAGACGGTTCCATGGTGAACACCTCCAGCCATAAGTAGCTGAACGCCGCCCTGCGCATCGCGGACGACCTGAATTTTGAACATCTAATTTGGATTAGTAATAGTAAGCAGGACTTAATTAATTTGGATTAGTAATAGTAAGCAGGCTTTAATTAATTTGGATTAGTAATAGCAAGCAGGCCTACCTGGGACATAGGTGACCTGGGGCGCCTCATGTTTGGGCACAATAATGGTGGTGCGCGAGCTTATACTGCCAGCCTTGCTATATGAACAAAAGTAGATACTATGTTATTAGAGCAAACCAACTGATAGTGAATCCATTAGGGAACCACGTTTTTTTTTTTTACATAAAATTACCATCTAGGTGGACCATTTTCTGCATTGAAGTGGGGGGGCAGTCATAATCGATATCGACATCTTGAACGCAACAACGGTTGTGGTCATGTCGATACTGGTAATGTTGTTTGCCAGCAGGTAATAAAGGAGGAAGATATGACCTGGAACTCATCTAACCAGGTAACTCAAGACATGGAAGTTGTGCGTGCTCTATTGAATCGATCAACAGTAATTGTTTTTTTCAATTACTGTTTAATTTAAATATTCAATAAAATATTAATCTTACAAAATTTTATCTTATATCACAAAATTTTACATATAAATCACATATTTAACTATTAATTATTATTACCATGTCAATTTGTGGAAATCGATAAATCTTAGGGAGAAAAAGAGAGTAACTACAATAAAAAATCTTGTAAAATATACAAATATCTGGTACAGAAAAAAAAAAGAGTCGAAACAAAGCGACACGGTGGGAAAACCTCAGAGAAGAGAGAGATAGAGAGAGAGAGAGGGAGAGAGAGAGAGAGAGCGCATGCCTTTTTTTCGTCGACCATAGGAGGAAGCCAGAGAGAGGGTCTGAGGGAACGAACCGGCAGAGGACGGCACAGCAGCGAGTTTGCATCGGGACAGCGACGGCAGCGAGAGAGCACAGAAAGGGCCGAAAATTCAAGGGGAAACTACTGCCTGAGCACTGTGAGGAAATTTGTGTACTTTTTTTTATCATCACTGCCCCGGGGGAGGGGAAAAAGGAAAAAAAAAGAAAGGAGGAAAAGGGGGAAGAATGGATAAAACCGTAGAAAAAGGGGGGGGGGAAAAAGTAGTAGAAAATCATCAAAGGTTAGAGCAAACACACTGTGTGAACTCTTAAAAACAAAAATAGTAACAGCATGCTACCAAGTACGGCAAAAATCTCGATTTACCCTCAGCAATCTCGAAAACTGACATCGTAAATGCAGTGAAAGATATTTATTCAACCACGGTATGGAGATTCTTTTTTTTTTTTGCAATAACGAAGTCTTCAATTTCATGGGAGAAAATCTCAATTAGGAAATTTGAAAGATCCCAAATATAAATAACAAAAGATAAACGTGAATGAAAATCCGAAAATCTGAAAAGCTTAGTAAAACCTTGCGGGAAATCAAAATACAGAATCAAAATACAGAATACTAATTAATTCAGTAAAAAACAATATAAGATAAAAAAATATGAGGGGGACCGGGGGGGTGGGGAGGGGGGCTCAGATAAAAGTAACTCCTCATCTGTAACGACAGATTATCAGAAGATAGTCATCAACCCACAGCATTGCTCAATACAGTCGTCAATCAACCCACAGCATTGCTCAATACAGTCGTCAACCCACATCACTGCTCAATACATACATTAGGTGAAAACTTACATATACTATTTTTTGAACTTCTAAAATTTTTTAATTCATAAATGATACATATATTACTATTTGAGTTTCAATTTTAAAATATCAATTAGCTGGAAATGAGGCATATCGCTAGTATAATAAAAATACAAACTTCAATATTAATTTAAAAATTGGGAGCAGATCAAAAAATTTTAGACCTTATTATTGTTAATGAATTCATAATTTATGATCGTCACTTTAAAATGATTATATAATAAGCTGCAAGGAAAAAGTAATCAAAACCCTCTGTAAGGGGAAAAGGGTAGTTTCAAATAAAGGTTAAATACAAATGGAAAGCCAAATTGCAGTATTCAATCACACAATGCCTAAACTCTATGTTGAAAAATTTCTGGCTATTGAAAGTTAAGAGGTTAGTAAGAAAGTAACATTTTTTTGTTTAAAAAAAAGGAGGCCAAATCTAAAAATATACCCGCGATTAAATTATAGTTCCGTAACTTGAATTTGAAAATATTAGTATGTAAGTCTTTAAAAATGAGAATATAAATGGAAAACAGATAACCTAAGAAATAAAAATATTTGTGTTTAATTTAAACTATACATTTTGTTGTTGAAAATAGTAGTGTTTGTATTTTAAATTTATAAAAATATAATGTAAATTTAAAACTCCGTATATTTTAAATCCAGTGAGTACAGCATGTTTAAGCAGCGAAGAAGGAACATGGAAAGCCCGAGTAATCGGGCAGGGAAACCGCATCACCGACAGAAGGCCAACAGCCCAATGCACCTCTCACGATTCCCACAGTTGTAAGAGAAAGGAGGCAAAGAGGCAGGAGAAAACAAATATAATTAGCAAAATAATTTTTCCAGCGGGAAAATATAGAGATGGGAGAGAAGGGCACCAAAACCTCAGCCGGCCAACAAAGGAACACATAGGGGATCTCAGCAGGCGCAGGCTGCCGGCGCATGTAACCCACAGCAGAACGGAGAAGTGGACCCACACAGGTGTAGGCACATGACAGTCGAAGCCCACAACAGGAGGAAATGAGCTAGGTAGATAGGTAGAATCAGCTAATAGTACTGGAAATTTGTTAATAGTCAGACCAAATGCAGCAAGGTAAATCATAGGTACTCCATAATATAAACTACAATTTTAGTACAAAGTGGTACAATAGACTTGAGCTAATTAAAATGTCAGGAAGTACTGTATATATTTTAGCCACGGTTCCAATCCGAAAGTTGAAACAAAAGACAAAGCTAGCCCCTAATGCTTTGGGCAATCATATCTAAGAAATAGTGGTATTTGGTAAAGTACATAATTAACAGCATGATAAGCAAGCAATGACGATCCCAAAGTTATAGACGAAGGAAACCTGGAATTATAGCACAATATTAAGGTAATGGAAGGAGGGACCAAAGCACAGAATAAGTTGGTTGCCTAAAAAATTAGACCAGCCAAACTACGTATTAGTTGGTTGGCCAACAATTAGGCCATCCAAATCTCATTTACAGCCACCTTAATAAACCTGCCAAGAACATATGAAGCACCGGAACTGTAGACAATATTGTTGGCAAACAAACCCAAAAAGGAAGGTACCTGTTAGCACTGTTCAACAGGACAGCTCCAACACACGGAGCCGAGTGAAACAAAACGTGAGCGTATACTTATTACATCAAACTTGAAAACTATATATATATATATATATATATATATATATATATATATATATATATATATATATATATATATATATATACCAAACAGGTAAGAGGCTACACGGGGTGCGGGATGTTGACAGCAGGCTGAGAGGGTTGGGACAGAAGGGTGGGCTGAGTGTTAAGAACATTGTTGCAGTCTTCAATAGCTTGCTGGATCTTGAGGCGATCCGCAGCAAGTTGGTTCTTTTGGGTAGCAGTGAGGACATAGCAGTCCTTTAAAAAATTATAATCCCACACAAGCCTATTGTATTGGCTTGCCAGACTGCCCAGACTTAAAGTGAGCTGGTCATTCATATTTTTGTAGAACAAAGCGTCATCATAATTTGCGTCCCTAATGTGTAAATCGTATTCCTGGGTAAGACGCTTCACAGCATTGCGCGACACATCTTCCTCAGCGTCGGCGGAGGTTGAAGCCGGGGCACTCCAACAACGGAGAATCTCGACCACAGTTTCACTCCGCATGAGGTGAAGATCTAAGTATGCTACATGCTGTCCGTCAGTATTTAATGAAACGACACACGGTGGCACGTCCATGTTAATCTGTTCGCAGATGTCACGCAGCAGGCGTGAAAACGAAACCGCTATACTTGTCATTATAGCAGCTGCAAGAGGATGTGCCAGCCGGTGGGGGAGGGGGGGGGGAGTAAAAAGAAAATGGAAGTAAGATAAAGTCCTGAAATTACTATGCTCAAATGTAAGTAAAAGTTGTAGGTTACACATAAAAGATTGGAAGTCAATTAACAGGCCGTCCAAGACCACCGCCAATAAGAAAAAAAAAGGAAAATAACCTAATTTCTTCTAAGCGGTGGCCGGTTGCCAGTAAGAGACAATCTAACCCATGAAGGCAGCAGGACGAACGGCAGTTGGTAGTTGTCAGTTAACAGGCCGTCCAAGACCACCGCCAATAAAGCAGTGGCCGGTTGCCAGTGAGAGACAATCTAACCCAGAACCACCTTTCTTTAGAACCATAGAGGAAAATGAAAGGGTAAAACGACATGTAAACGAACACTATGCATGAAATAACAATAGATGGGAATTTCTGTATACAAAAGTCACACGGGAAGCACAGATGAAAAGGCAACATTAGGCGGAAAGCAAAACAATGTAAAAATGCAGTAAAACTAAACCGAAAAGAAGAACACAGTGCAAGGGAAGGAAATGAGCAGGGATAGCATATTGTGAGGAACCAAAGGTGTGAAATATATACAATGCGTGGGGAAGAGGCGTACCTTGCAGGAAGTCCGTAAAAGTTGAGAAAAGTACACGTAGGAAAACAGCACAAAAGTAACAGTACACCTAGGGAATAGTAGAGCAGTTAGGGAGGTATTAATGGTAGACATTCTAGGCATTGAATAAGGGAGAAGGAAATTTACTATTAACATATATCCCTTATTGTCTCCTCTTTTTTTATTTTATTTTTTCTTTTTTAGCAAAGATTACCTTCTTTTGCACTGTTTTTAAAGTCGCAACAGTGAAATGTATAGTACACAACTGAATATATTTAGATAAATGGATATCAATAGAGGAGTAAGCGTGATAGGTGAAAGAACTTTGGGAAAGTATATTACCTTTTCACCTTAAGTTCCAAAGAGGTAATGCCAAAGTACAGACTCAATAAATATTTATAGGAATAGGTAGGAAGGGAGGATTACATATGTTAGCTAAAGCAAGATGACACATGTTTCAATACAAAAGATATGATATGATAGGGAATATACATGGGAAGTTGTGCCATCACATTATACTAAAAATTACACCCTTAAAAGCAATATCCTGACATCACATAATAATTATTTTTTTTAAAGAGTGTCAGGTACACAAAATTTCATTTTATAGCTTAGCTATAGTGGATATATATATATAAAAGAAGGCAAATATTCTAAGTTAATAGTTAATTTGTTGTCATCACATCAGTGGCCCGAAAAACTATAAAGTGGGAGAAAATATAGTAAAGATTATGAGTTGACAATACATCAATTTAAAGATTATGTAGTATGAAGGATTACGTATGTTAGATAAACCAACATGACACAGGTTTCAATACAGAAGATATGATATGGTAGAAAATATACATGGGAAGTTGTGCCATCACATTATAGTAAAGATTTCGAATTGACAATACAGTACAGATCCCAACTTGTAGGTTTTTTTAGTTTTCCACCAACTCGAGGGTAGTAATAATGATACAAAATTTAGACACCCTTCAAAGCAAATATGTTGGCATCACATCACCCTTAAAACCAATTAGAAGCAAATATATTGGCATCACATCATTCTTAAGAGCAAATTTCTTGACATCACATCATAAAATTTTCCATTTAACAGGGTCAGATATAGAAATTTCATTTTATAGGATAGGTATGGTGGATATAAAGGAAGCCGAATATTATAAGATAATAGGAAATTGGCTGGCGTCAAATCACATTAAAGAGGGGGAAGAAAATATAAAGTGGAAAAAATATACTGAAGATTACGATTTGACAACACATGAAGATTATGTAGTATCATAGCAAATCTAAGTAGACTATAGTTTCTAATAATTACACGAAAGATTACGAAAAATGTCATCACATAACACTAAAAATTACGGATTATTATAGGAAAGAATCTAGATAGATTAGATTTGGGGGAGGGAAATATTCTAACATGCTATATTCCGCGAGGGAAATAAGTAAATGGCAGAAATCTAGATAGAAATCATGGTCAAGAATGGCACAAAAGATATGTCATGATAGAAAATATGCATCACATCACAGTAAAGATTTTGAATTAACCATACATCACATCAAAGATTATATAGTATGATAGCAAATCTAGTTAGATCACATCACTCTCAAAAGCAAATAACTTGACATCACATCACAATAAATATGGTTAGATTTCCCTTTTCTGCCTTTTCAAAAATAATTCTGAAAGAAAAAGAAATGTAAATTTGAATCATATTTAAAATTAATTTTATAATTTCATTAAATTTTAGAAATACGAAAAATAAATTTTAGAATTAAGAAAATAATATATATATATATATATATATATATATATATATATATATATATATATATATATATATATATATATATATATATATATATAAGCCTACTCGATAATTTTTAAAATACTTCTTGAATTATAATTTTTTAACATAAAGAATTAATTAACCTAAATATTATTTACCTGCACAGTAGAATGGTCCTAATATTTATGTACTTCTAATATTGACTTTCAAGATTAGAAAAATAAGCATTTATAACAAACATCTAAATTAAAAAACATTTAAGTATAAAAAATTATTAATCTGCACAGTAGGAAAACATTTAAGCATTTATAACGAACACCTAAATATTATTTATCTGCACAGTAGAATGGTCCTAATATTTATGTACTTCTAATATTAACTTTCAAGATTAGAAAAATAAGTATTTATAACAAACATCTAAATTAAAAAACATTTAAATATAAAAAAGTTGACTCCCAACCAACGTCAAGTTGGAGGAGGAAATAATTTGGGCGCAGAAGGTTCTCCCAAGTAAGTTCGGGCAATCATGCATGGTTGTTGGAAAACACCCGATTCAACACAGCAACAACGGTAATAATGGGAAGCACACAACTCTACACAGCAACAACGGCAAGTTGAAGTTCGAGGAGGAAAAACTTTGTTAGAAAAGGTTGAACAATTAAAATTTAAGCCTAAAATTAGAATCATGGTTTGAAAGACAAACTGTCTATATTTCTAAGAAATCACACTCATTTTCTGGAAAGGTCAGAAACTTTGTTAGAAAAGGTTAAACATTTAAAATTTAAGACTAAAATTAGAATCATATATTGAAAGACAAATTGTGCATATTTGTAAGAAATGATACTTATTTGGCAGGAAGCCCAATTCTTCATACATTTTCGGCTTTTGCCTCATGGGGATGGGGGTCACTGATCAAAGCATGCCCCCGTATTGACCAAACTTAAGTTGAAGGACCCAAAATGGAGAACTTATCATAGTTAATGAATTAATAATTTATGTTCTTTCTTTGAACATGAATTTATACCAACTTGTAAGCAAAATGAATAAAAACCTTTAAAAAGTGTTGTGAAACTAAAGGACTACTTTCAAATAAAGTTTAGGTACAAATGGAAGTAAACTTTCAGTATTTAATCACACAATTAGTAATTTATAGCTTTTATTCTCATGGGTTTTGTACTCATGAAAACTGTATAGATTTGAATATAGTCCTCCAAATATAAAATATTATTTTATATTTACTTTTTTCGTCTAAATAATTTGTTAAATAGTATATATATATATATATATATATATATATATATATATATATATATATATATATATATATATATATATATATATATGTTTTATATATTAACTTTTTTGATATATGATATTCTATGTAGAGTATGAATTACATAGAATATATCAAGCACAAATTGAAGGCTAAAATTAGAATCATATTTTAAAAATTGGAGGTTAACATTAGGGAATTTTATGTGTTTCTAATTTTCACCTCTTAAATTACAAAACTAACCATTTATAAGGAACGTTTAAAAATGAGAACAAAGTAAGGAAATGTCAGAACCACACATATTCCTTATGAACCTTGTTTTTTGCATCATGCTAGAAATCATGGCCATTTCGTAGAAACCTACATTACATGCAAGAATCCGGAGCGAACATACCAACAACGGTAACCCGGCAACTGAACAGAACGACAATAGCAAGGGCAAGTTGGAAAAGTTAACATGTTTCTAATTTTCAACTAAAAAATTAGAGAAGTAAGCATTTATAAGAAACACGTAAATATAAAACCAAAGATACAGAACCTCAAAATTATGTGCTTATTTAGTAGAAAACCCCGTACCTTATATGTACCTTATTTGATGGCCGAAAATAGTGACCGGCCATGGAGAACAACCTCGGGCAAGAATCGTAGCATCGATAGTGGATTCCCACTTAAAAGGTAGTGGATTCCCTCTTAAGAATCGTAGCATCGATAGTGGATTCCCACTTAAAAGGTAGTGGATTCCCACTTAAAAGGTTTGAGATTTCAAATGGATGTCTAAAATTAGAATGATATTTTAAAAGACAAAGTTGATATACTTGTAATTCCAATTTTTAAAATTAGAGAATTAAACATTTAGAAGTAAAATTGGAGCATAAAATTACCATAATATTTTAGGAAATCATAGTCATTTCGTAGAAACCTATGTTACATGCAAGAATCCGGAGCGAACATACCAACAACGGTAACCCGGCAACTGAACAGAACGACAATAGCAAGGGCAAGTTGGAAAATTTAACATGTTTCTAATTTTCAACTAAAAAATTCGAGAAGTAAGCATTTATAAGAAACACGTAAATATAAAACCAAAGATACAGAACCTCAAAATTATGTGCTTATTTAGTAGAAAATCCCGTACCTTATATGTACCTTATTTGACGGCCGAAAATACTCACCGGCCATGGAGAACAACCTCGGGCAAGAATCGTAGCATAGATAGTGGATTCCCACTCAAAAGGTAGTGGATTCCCTCTTAAGAATTGTAGCATCGATAGTGAATTCCCACTTAAAAGGTTTGAGATTTCAAACGGATGTCTAAAATTAAAATGATATTTTAAAAGACAAAGTCGATATCCTTGTAATTTCAATTTTTAAAATTAGGGAACTAAACATTTAGAAGCAAAATTGGAGCATAAAATTACCATAATATTTTAGAACGAAAATTTTATAAGCGTGTAATTTCGAGTAAAAAAATTAGGGAAGTAAGAATAAAATTACCTTTATATTTTAAAGCGAAAATTTGGTAAACTTCTAATTAAGGTTGTAATTTTTAGTCCAAAAAATAGGGAAGTAAGCATAAAATTAGCATGATATTTTAGAACGCAAATTTTGTAACCCTGTAATTTTGAGTCAAAAACGTATTTGCTATGAACCTTCTTTTTTGCAAGGGCAAGTTGGAGAAGTTAACAGGTTTCTAATTTTCAGCTAAAAAATTGGAGAAGTAAGAGTTTATAAGAAACACGTAAATATAAAAACAAAGATAGAGAACCTCTAAATTATGTGATTATTTAGTAGGAAACCCTGTATCTTATATATGTACCTTATTTGACGGGCGAAAATAGTCACCGGCCATGGAGAACAACCTCGGGCAAGAATCGTAGCATCGATAGTGGATTCCCACTTAAAAGGTAGTGGATTCCCACTTGAAAGGTTTGAGATTTCAAACCGATGCCTAAAATTAGAATGATATTTTAAAAGACAAAGTTGATATCCTTGTAATTCCAATTTTTAAAATTAGGGAACAAAACATTTAGAAGTAAAATTGAGCATAAAATTACCATAATATTTTAGGACGAAAATTTTGTAAGCCTGTAATTCCGAGTCCAAAAATTGGGGAAGTAAGCATAAAATTACGATTATATTTTAAAACGAAACTTTGGTAAACTTGTAATTAAGTTTGTAATTTTGAGTCCAAAAAATAGGGAATAAGCATAAAATTAGCATGATATTTTAGAACGTAAATTTTGTAACCCTGTAATTTCGAGTCCAAAAATTAGGGAAATAAGGAAACGTCAGAAATCATACGAATTTACTATGAACCTTCTTTTTTGCATCATGCTAGAAATCATGGTCATTTCGTAGGCACCTACCTTATATGCAAGAATCCCGAGCCAACATACCAACAATGGCAACCGACGAACTGAACACAGCGACAGTAGCAAGGCTCGAGAAGCATTTATAAGAAACATGTAAATATAAAAACAAAGTTAGGAAATCTAAAAGAAAAGTTAGGAAAGCTGAAAATTATGTACTTAATTTACTATGAACCTTCTTTTTTGCATCATGCTAGAAATCATGGTCATTTCGTAGGCACCTACCTTATATGCAAGAATCCCGAGCCAACATACCAACAATGGCAACCGACGAACTGAACACAGCGACAGTAGCAAGGCTCGAGAAGCATTTATAAGAAACATGTAAATATAAAAACAAAGTTAGGAAATCTAAAAGAAAAGTTAGGAAAGCTGAAAATTATGTACTTATTTCGTAGGAACCCCTGTACCTTATATGACGACTGAAATAGTCGCGGGGCATGGAGAACAACATCGGGTAAGAATCATAGCATCGATAGCGAATTCTCACTTAAAGTAAAATTGGAGCATAAAATGACAATCATATTTTAGATCGAAAATTTTGTAAGTTTGTAATTTCGAGCCCAAAAATTAGGGGAGTAAGCATAAAATTACCATTATATTTTAGGACGAAAATTTGGTAAGCTTGTAATTAAGCTTGTAATTTCGAGTGGAAAAAATTAGGGAAGTAAGCATAAAATTACCATCATATTTTAGAACGTAAATTTCGTAACCTTGTAATTTCGAGTCCAAAAATTAAGGAAATAAGGAAATGTCAGAAATCATACCTATTTGCTATGAACCATCTTTTTTCCATCATGCTAGAAATCATCGTCATTTCATATGAACCTACCTTACATGCAAGAATCCCGAGCCAACATAGCAAGAATGGTAACCGGCGAACTGAGCATTTATAAGAAACATGTAAATATAAAAACAAAGTTAGGAAATATAAAAACAAAGTTAGGAAAGCTCGAAATTATGTACTTATTTCGTATCTCAAACCGATGTCTAAAATTAGATCGATATTTTTACCATCATATTTTAGAACGTAAATTTGGTAACGTTGCAATTTCGACAAAAAAAATTACGAAAATAAGGAAATGTCAGAAATCATACCTATTTGCTATGAACCTTCTTTTTTCCATCATGCTAGAAATCATGGTCATTTCATACGAACCTACCTTACATGCAAGAATCCGGAGCCAACATAGCAACAATGGTAAGCGGGCAACTGAACACAGTGACAATAGCAAGGCTCGAGAAGCATTTATAAGAAACATGTAAATATAAAAACAAAGTTAGGAAATATAAAAACAAAGTTAGGAAAGCTCGAAATTATGTACTTATTTGGTATGTCAAACCGATGTCTAAAATTAGATCGATATTTTAAAAGACAAAGTTGATATGCTTGTAATTCCAATTTTTAAAATTAGGAAACTAAACATTTAAAAGTAAAATTAGAGCATAAAATTAGCATCATATTTTAGAACGAAAATTTTGTAACCTTGTAATTTCGAGTCCAAAAATTAGGAAAGTAAGCATAAAATTACCATTATATTTTCAAACATAAATTTCGAGTCCAAAAATTAGGGAAGTAAGCATAAAATTACCATCATATTTTAAATCGTAAATTTCGTAAGCTTGTAATTTCCAGCCATGTAAATATAAGAACAAAGTTAGGAAATATAAAAACAAAGTTAGGAAAGCTCGAAATTATGTACTTATTTCGTATTTCAAACCGATGCCTAAAATTAGATTGATATTTTTTCGATCATATTTTAGAACGTAAATTTGGTAACCTTGTAATTTCGAGTCAAAAAATTAGGAAAATAAGGAAACGTCAGAAATCACACCTATTTGCTATGCACCTTCTTTTGTCCATCATGGTAGAAATCAAGGTCATTTCATACGAACGTACCTTACATGCAAGAATCCGGAGCCAATGGTAACCGGGCAACCGAAGACAGCGACAATAGCAAGACTCGAGAAGCATTTATAAGAAACATGTAAATATAAAATCAAAGTTAGGAAATATAAAAACAAAGTTAGGAAAGCTCGAAATTATGTACTTATTTCATATTCCAAACCGATGTCTAAAATTAGATCGATATTTTAAAAGAGAAAGTTGATATGCTTGTAATTCTAATTTTTTAAATCAGGGAACTAAACATTTGGAAGTAAAATTGGAGCATAAAATGAGCATCATATTTTAGAACGAAAATTTTGTAGGCTTGTAATTTCGAGTCAACAAATTAGGGAAGTAAACATAAAATTAACATTATATTTTAAAACGTAAATTTGGTAAGCTTGTAATTAAGCTTGTAATTTCGAGTCCAAAAATTAGGGAAGTAAGCATAAAATTACCATCATATTTTAAAGCGAAAATTTGGTAAGCTTCTAATTTCGAGTCCACAAATTAGGAAAATAAGAAAAAGTGAGAAATCATACCTATTTGCTATGAACCTTCTTTCTTGCTTATAATTACATCTTATATTAATGTTGGGAATAATAAAAGAGATAATCACTAAGAAAAGACAAAATCTAAAAAACAAATTAGATAATCATATCTTTATATATTATATTTAAATATTTATTCATTTTAAATTATATATTTGTATAGATATTTTATCTGAAAATGTGTACTAAAATATATCAAAATAATACAAATGATAGATTTATATTTTAATATTTTAATTTGACTGATCATATTTTAAACCGAAAGGATATGACTGAAATCAAACTATATTTATGCATTTTAAATTATATATCAAACTATATTTATGCATTTTAACTAAATATTTTTATCTGAAAATGTGTAAAGATATCACTGAAATCAAACTATATATATATCTGCAAGATCTGATTTTATTATATTAACTAAAATTATATAAGGATATGACTGAAATCAAACTATATTATATATATTTAAATGTTATATCTCCAAAATCTAATCTTATTATATTAACTAAAATTATATATAATTATTTTTTTTATTTTAAAATCTGTACGGAAATATCTTATTATATTAACTAAAATTATATATAAAATTATATTACAAATAATGTGTTTTAAAATAATACAAATTATATAAACTGCAAACAGAAGACTAAGCCCTATAAACTCGAATCTCATGAAACATATAACATTCAATGCATCAACAATTTGTATAGATGACTCGAAATGAATAGCGAGGTAAAAAAAAAAAAAAAAAAGTATGAAAGCTTAAAGTTAATTGAAGATGCAAAAACACAAAATATCATCCTAATATCTGTAGATTCTGTACCTGCTCATATTTAAGTTGACATCGGTAAACCATGTGGTTAAGTACACCTGAAACCAAAACCAAACAAACAGTAAGATTCAAGATAAAGAAAATAGTAAAATCCAGAAAGAATAAATTGGTTTGTATTTGGGTAGAGTCGACCATGGTGCCTGAACAAACCTAGCCCACAATGCACCTAGAGGCAGATACTACGCATATCATGTAAAATTGTAAATACACACGGTGTACTTATAGGTAAATATTACGCAAATTAGAGAAAAAGATGAAGAAATTAGGCAAATTAATAGGAATATACGTTAATACACATACCAGACATCAGAAAACCAATGGCCTAAGATTGATTCCTAGAGAGAACCAGTCAAGGAAATTCTGGACACCCAATCTTTTGATCGTGGAGCTAGCAACTGACAGCTTCCTTCAGAGTTTGGCTTTATTCTACACAATCCTCGAAAATATATATATAAAAAATTATCAAATTAAATGATCAAAATAAAAATAATAATAAGAAAAAAAAAAAAACAAACAAAAAAAACTCACCTCTTCCATTGCTTCTCTCTCTCTCTGCAATAGAGTCATAGTTTTGAGTACGATCAAATAAAAGGAGAGAAAAGAACTCATATATTAATATTGTTTAATCAAGAGGAGAACTATTTAGATAGATAGCCCACAGTTCATGCATGCACCGTTTCGGAGCTGCATGCGCCGCCGAGAGGGAGATGAACCCGGCGAGGCCGCGCCCCTGCATGGAAGAGGTGAGTTTTTTTTTTACCATCTTATTTGCAGAGTGCAGGGTCTTGCTCAAGTCATTGGCAAGAGAGATGTGCCCTCATTTGAAAGAGCTCAGAGAACTAACTTGGACGGCAAAGCAGCTTTATACAACAATAGTTGGATGATATATTTGTAAGCCTCAAGATTGCAAAAGCTAACTGGAGAAAGAAAGTACCGGATCAGAAAAACATAAATGAATAAATAGAATGTAACATGTATGAATAGTTCCAGTACATTCTAATGCTGTCGCTTGTTCCCCTGTGCTTGCTAAACTTAAAACCCCTTGCAGTTCTTGAAAATGTTTCCTACTTACAGAGCTTACTGCTAAACAATCTTAATTTTATTGTAAAATGGCCTTTTACTCCTGCTTAAAATAAACTAAAATAAGATATTTATAAATTAGTTATTTTGCAATTTTAATTTTTACAATCGATGAATGCTCAAGCTCCAAAAAAATAATAATAATAAAATAAAATAAAATAAAAATTGTTATGAGAAATAGAAGTGATGCTTTACCTTACCATAAACTGCGGCGAGTGCTCGCCCCTGCGGCAAATACGCAAAGAGATCGTGATCGGTTCAAAGAGAGTACGAAACCGGTGGCGATCACTGTGGTGATGGATCCGACGAAGCCGTAGACCTCGGAGGGCTTCGGCCCCTGCTCAGAGGCGAACGCGGCGCCCCTCATCTTCGTCTCCTCTAATCCCTTATCCTCGAGCTCGTCAATGGCGGCGGAGCTGGAGGTAGAGGAGGAGGCGACCCTCGCCCTCCTCTCCCGTAGGAGGCTCATCGTCCCCCTAGGGCTACTGATCACCACCAGCGAAGTCGGGGACGAAGGCCCCTCCTCCATCGCTCCTCCTCCTCCTCTGAAGAAGAAGAAGAACCTGCACAACAATTAATCAACAATCATGCTTCTTAATTAATAAGAACTTGCGTTCAGCGACGACAGGAGAAGGCTCGGATTGAGGTGGGAAGTGAGAGAGAGAGGGACGGATGAACCGAACCGCAGGAGGGCGGCTGAGGAAGCGAAGAGAGGGAGACAGAGAGAAGGAGAGAGAGAGAGAGAGGGAGAGACGAAAGACCCCTTTGCCGACCGCAGGAGAAGGCGAGGGAGAGGACCGGGGAAACGATCCGCCAGAGGACACGGGAGGGAGAGAGAGAAGCCTTCGGCGAGGAAGAGAGCCCTCCGGCGCGCGCGCGCGAAAGAGAGAGAGAGGGGGGGTGAGAGGGAGAGAGCCCTTCCGCGAGAGAGCACCCTCCGGCGAGAGGGAGGCACGACGGTAGGGTTTAGGGAGAGGGAGGAAGAAAGAGAAGAGGAAGCGGGGTAACATTGGGAACATCGAGGAAGCGCAGTGTTGGGAAGAGGGACAGAGAGGGTCGGATTGAGATGGGAAGAGAGAGAGAGAGGGTCGGATAAACCGAACCGCCAGACGACGCGCGAGAGAGGTTCGGAGCAAACGAACCGGCAGAGGACGCCACACCAGCGAAGTCCGCAAGAAAGCGCCACGCGTCCAGAAGGGAACCGGCAAATATAATTTGTATAGATATATATATAGAGAGAGAGAGAGAGAGAGAGGGGCTAATATTCATACTCATTGCAAATTTAACTCCAATATTCTTAGGCACCGTTTGTTTCGGGGCTAGAACCGGGAATAAGAGGTTTATCCTCCTTATTCTACCAAACGCACCAAAAATTATTCGGTACAGTAATTCTAGTACAAGCAGAATAAGCCGGAACAACAGTTCTTTCCTATTATTTTATAATTTTTTTTTTTATCCAAACTATCCCTCCTCCCCTCCTTTCTCTCTTCCCAATACACTCTCATCATCACAAATCCCTCTCTCTCCTTTCTCTTTTTTCCTTCCCAATACACTCTAATCATCACAAATCCCTCTCTCTCCTCTCTCTTTTTTCCTTCCCAATACACTCTCATCATCACAACCTCTTTATTCTTCTTATTCCTCATTCTCATACCAAACACAAAATCTCTTATCCCTGGAACCGAACCAAACATTTTTTCGCTCTTATTCCGTACTTTATACCTATCCCCAGAATAGCTAGTTCTGCCTTATTCCGTTACCAAACGATACCTTAACACACAACACACAATCCATGATTATACGAGAGATTGGGGCGAACCATTCTGGAAAAACTGAATGAAACAAAATGACAACTAGAAGAAATTAAATTAAGAAAAAGCCTTACGAAAACAAATTAGAAGAAAATTCTTTTTTGAGATAAAAAAGCAAATTTTCATCAAACTTGTGCAAACTAAACTTTGGAATTATTGAGTCCTGCTTTGGATGCTTTGAAAATCATCATAGTTCTTGATGCTTTCAACTTTTTAATCCTTGTATCTATCCTTCTGACTCTTAGATCATGCACAATAAGAAATCACACCACTTCATCATTAGATATTTTTATTTTTATTTTTTTTTTTTTCATTGGTTTGATTATATTATTTTACTCATTGCTTATTAAATTCTAAAAAATTAGAATCATTCTAATCGCATATTTTTTATTTATTTATAAATTAAAAACTTAAAAGTATCGATGACTCGGTGCTATTAATAGTATAGTAACTTTGTTTTATATTTATATACTATTTATTTATTTATTTATTTGAGCTTTTATATTTTTAAAAATATAAAATTATTAATATTTATGAGTTTTTTTATTAGTGAATAAAAATTTATAAAATTAGAATAATGGTGATTCTCTAAGGCATAATTAGTAGATAGTTAGTAAAATAATAATATAATTGAAGAGTCAAATTTATATATAAAATAGAGCTAACAGTAAATAAAATTTACAAGCATAAGAAATGATGGACCGTTTCAGGTGTTATAGTCTGGAGCTTATGCCCGTGCTGCAATATTCTACTAGTCCTTCTCTAACCCGAGCAGATCTCGCGACCTTAACTCCATCAATCCCTTTTGTTAATGAGCTCTCCACCTCTGCAGCAAACCTCTCCATGGCTTCAGGGGGCAAGCAAACGGGCACCGTGACTCCTAATTCCTCCCCTCTCTCATTCCTGCTCAACAAGTGAAACGTTCCCAGCGTCGTCGTGGCCGGCCCACCGTAGACGGGCCTTCCCCACCCGATCACGTCGACACGATCTAACCCCGCCTTCGTCAAATCCGTAACGAGGTAAGTCCGCTTCGTCGCAAACCTCGGCCGTCCCCGCAGCACCATCAGGTCTGCCGTCGACCGCAGGTACCCCTCCGCCGCCATCACTCTCTCCTTTGCTTTCCTCACCAGCTCCAATGCGTAGTCATACGGCTTCTTGCGCAGCTCCCCCGCCGTCGACGACGCCACGCCGAACATTAACGCGTTCCCGTAGAAACCCTTCGGCAGCGGAGGATCGCTGCCGCCTTTGCCGCGCGCGTTGACAACGAACTGTAGGCGAACGTCGTCTTGCGGACGGTATCGGAGAGCGGCTGTGCGGCACCTCCACACGAACGACGCGATAAGCTCGAAACGGGAGCAGCAATTACGGAGATGCGGTGGGGCGGCGTTTTGTAAGGTGGAGATCTCCTCGGGGCCGAAGAAGAATGCGCGGTGCACCAGCTTGTCGTGGGGAGATATCATGTCGTCGCCGGGCAGGGGCTCGTACTCCGGGTGCGCGTACGTGACGCGCGGCGGGGTTCGCGCGGTGTGCAGCGCCCTCTCCCACACTGGAGTCACGGTCGGGGCTTCGGCCCCGCGCGCCAGCTCGCCGAGGGCTGTCATGAACTGCGAAACTCCAGGTGCGTCCGCGATGTTGTGGCATATCTGTAGGCCAAAGACGAAGCCGCCACACTTCAGCCGCGTCACCTATATCACGATCATAATAATATATATTAAATATATGCAGCATAAATTTTGCTACGTATCAAATCTAATTAATTATTTTTTTCTTTAGAGAAAAAAAAAAAAAAAAAAAAAAAAAAAAAAAAAAAAAAAAACAAGTGAGCAGTTGTTGTGCAATTCACCTGAATGTAAAGCAACGGGCGGTCGACCACGTCGGCGGCGGAGCTGTCGGGAAAACAAAGAAGCTCGTCTGCGCATGGGATGGGCGGGATCAATGCGGGTCCAAAATCGTCGATACATACGTCGGCGTAGGCCTCCACGAACACGGCGCCCTCGCCGTTGCAGTCGACAAGGAGCTTCCCACCGGGCCCGTGATCACGAAGCCGACCGGCGATAGGGTAGTAGAAGACGAGGCACCTGGCGAGGGCCTCCTTTACTGCTCGGGCCGGGTCGCGGCCGGCCTTCGAGGGGTTGCGGCGGTAGAAGAAGAGGCCCGACCGGTAGAACCGGAGGCTCGGCTGGTCGTCGATGTCGGACAGGGGCTTCAGCTCTCGCGGGGTGGGCTTAGCCGGCGCGACGAGCACCGGATCTTTCCGCCCCGCCGCGAAGACTAAGGAGGAGGAAGACATGGTGTGGTGTGTAATTTATCACGTAGGAAAAAAATAGATCGACCCAGGGGCTTTGCTTGTACGGTACTGGATTAGAGTTATTTGTTATATATTTATAGGACAAATGGAGACCGTTCCGGTCGTCTCTGTTTCTGAAATATTTGACCAGCAAGATTTTTATTTATTTATTTATTTATTTATTTTGAGAGAAGTGCTCAGCCAGATTTAAACAACCGTCTTAATTACGGCCAGATTGTAATCTTAGAAAAGTATAGCATTTCTTAATTAGTTAGCCCAAACAAAAATATTGAGAGTGGGAACAAAATATTTCCACCTTCAACAAGGGAAACAAACTTTCCACCCAAAATCAGATTTATAAATTTTATAAATTCTTAAAATTTTAATTTTAATTTTTAATAAATTTTAAATTTTATAATTTTTTAAAATGTATAATTTTTAAAATTTATACTAATTTTTAATATACAAATTTTAAAATTTTTAAAATTTTTATACAAATTTTTTAACTTACATATTTTTTTTTTAAAAAATTAAAATTATTTTTTTTAAATTTTTTTAAATAAATTAAAATTTTTTATATAAAAATAAAATTTAAATAATATAAATTATAATTAATATTATTTTTTATTCTTCTAATTTTATTTTATCAAAATAAATATACTTTTTTATATTTAATATAATTTATATACTCGTCAAATATAAAATTATATTAATTTTTATTTATTTTTAAATTTATAATTTTTTTAAAAATAAATAATTTTTATTTATTTTTCAATCAAATACAATCTTAATTATTTTCTTTTACGGAAGTGGTTGGTGGGGTCAACGCCGACTTGGTTGGTGTGGAATTATTATTATTATCATTATTCTTGTTATTATTACAACGACCCAATCTGCCGCCTTTATTGTACGGTCTATTTTTCTATTTTATCTGACGCTGTGATGATTGATTTGACTCTTTTTTTGATCAGATTCGTGGACTTGCAAATCCTGTGTACATATAGCATTTTCCCGTTTATAATTACCAAAATGGCGTTTCTTAGGATGGGTGAGTACCTAACATAGGATAGGCATGATGTAAGTGTTACCCTATATATTATTACCTTACATATTTTTTTTTTATTAGGATTATAATATTTATATTATCATATATTTTATTTTTTTTTTTATGATATATTATTATATATATTTATGATATATATATATATTTTTTTTTACATTGTATGCCATTATATATATTGTTATAATATATTATCATATTTTTTTTATATAACAAGATCCAATCCTATTCTTCTATATAAAACTTTTTTTTTTTCTCTCTATATAAGAGAATGGGTTTAGAACAATAGTATATACAAATTTTTTTAATTTTCTTGTTTTATGATATCAGAGCACTTCTAGGGTCTTATTTTTTTTATTATTATTTTTTTTTTCTAATCGACGACAGTATTGCTGCTCCGTTCTTCAAAAAATGAATTGTCCGTCCAAGGTCAGCACTGGTGTTGCACTGGTTCGTGTCATTGACTAGGGCCGTGATCGCCCTCATCACGTCAGTGTGGTTCCACATCGCTGGGAGTCTGCCCGAGTCCATCTCAGTTATCGGCAAACTCACTGTCTAGCAAGTCATTTCTTCATATTTGTCTATTCTGTTTCTTTATTTGTTTTGTCATGATATCTTCTACCCCTTCATTTCTATAATTATATGTCAAATTATCTGGATTTAATTACCGGGAGTGATCGGTGCATTTACAACTTCTATTTGATGCTCTAGACTTGACAGATCATATCCCCTCCTGTTTATGAGAAGAAACTCATAGAGTGGAGTATTACGTACTCGTGAAATTATATCCACGTAACATAAAAGACGAGGACTTTTTCTTGGGTACTCCAGAAATTCTAACTAATTGTTTATTTCATAAAGTTTAGTTCTACTGCCTAAACCACGATAATTGTTAACGTTTTTTTACGGATTATTCCATCCACGAACCAAAATATTCCAATGGAGTAGGGAATTTTGAATGTTGAACGAAGCTCCATGTGCAAACAAGAAAGTGATGGACACATATATCATGCAAAAAGAAGGAATGGGAGCGTCCATCCAGCAAAATTTTCAGCTTCTGGACGACCATACCGGCAATTGCATCCAAACACCATCACCACATGGAAAATGATGGGAAGAGGTTATAAATTATCAAACAAAAATAAATAATTGGAAACACGACATTTGGTTTCTAGCCTGATTAATTAATACTAAAAAATAGATTAAATTAGCCATGAATTGCTGCACTATGATCCACTTATCCACTACCATCGGGAACAACAACCAAACATAAGTAGTAACTAGAAAATTATTAAACAAACACGACAATACAGAAGCTATAAATTATTGTCCTAAGCCTGCTAATTGTGTGTTCTTACGTTGCGATCGAGTGATCTCACATACATGCACATAAAACAATGCAGTTCAGGACTACGTGACAAAAGCTGAAGACGACAAAGTTTAGGGACAGTAGTTTACTAGTTTTGGGAGCAACCAATGTTATAAGTTTAACCTTCAAATTCTACAGAATTATAGTTTTAACAAAAGGAGGGGGGGCAATTGAACGGAAGACATTGTTATACCTTTGTATCCGTGAACGGTGGCTCCCGCGACGAAAGCGCCGACGCCGCCATTGATGAAGTCCCTCTTCATCCGGTGCTTCTGCATCAGCTAGCTGCTCCACGGCGATGTAGATGCCTCCGATGGCGCCGAAGGTGAGGCAGTAGTTGCTGCACATCCTCAGCGTCCGGATCAAGCCCGGGAGCGCCACCTTCCGCTCCACGTGAGGCACGTCGCACCACGTCGCCACCACCGTGCCCCAGATCGTTCCCGTCGTCGCCCCCCTTGATCGTCTTCATCACCGCCGAATCCTCCTCCTCCTCCCCCACCCAGTTGTCGAGCTCCGCTTCATCCATCATAGAATCGCCTCTTATGCTTAAACTAAATCAAATCGAATCGATCAAACAATGGGGAAAGATCATCTGAGAACCCTAGTTCAATTTTTTTTTTTTTTTTTAAGAAAACGATCGGGAAATCGCAACATATACTGATTCTGAAGTCGCAAAGAAGATCGATTCTCGAATTGATGTAAAATTAATCTGGAAATCAAAAAAATTAGAATGGGAGAGGATCGCTTGGGGTGACGAGCTCTCTCGAACACGGTAGAGCTCGAGGGAGCCCCCAGCAAGTTCTAAAACGAACACGCCGGAGACTAAATTACCGAAATGCCCTCAGATCGTTTCGATTGAGGGAACGGGAGAAGTACTTTCCACCGTCTGATCGTTATCGTAAGGGTCGGATTTGTCAGTCGCAGCCTATAACTTTTCCCTCCGTGGAAATTGGACCCCCGTGGAGAAATTGTGGACTAGGCCCATACAACTTGGGAAATGGGATTCAAAAGGTCCTTTGTAAAAATGTCGAATAAGTGGGTTTGGCCCATGAAGTGCTTGCCCTAGATGGGC
The DNA here is from genome assembly GCA_029168755.2 of Tillandsia fasciculata. Lineage (NCBI taxonomy): Eukaryota > Viridiplantae > Streptophyta > Magnoliopsida > Poales > Bromeliaceae > Tillandsia > Tillandsia fasciculata. The sequence goes on along the minus strand of CM054930.1, from coordinate 1,453,548 downwards.
TTATGAAATGGGTCGGGTTTGTGCTTGTAGTGAATCCGCTGGGCCACCGCCTGAGGAGAAACCAAAAGAGCGGCGAGAAACGGCGCTCCTAAAGGAGAGCATCGTCGTGGGTTCTCCGATCTCTCTGTAGTTCGTAGTGTTGGTAGTAGAGCAAATGCATCAAGATCCAGCGGAGATCCGAAACCTCCCCATCGATATCGCCTTCGCTCGCCTCGGAGGTTCCAAAAATGTTTTTTTTTTTCTCTCTCTCTCTCTCTCTCTCGATTTTTTAATTTTTTTTTTTTTTGGGAAAATTTCTCGAGTAATTTTGAGCAAATCTCGAACTGTAGAATGGTTGGTGGATCGGAAGAAGATACCGTACGACTGGAGGAAGCGGGCGAGCGCGATCAGGTCCCGGATCTCCTCCGCCCTCGCCTCCCTCCCCCGCGATCTCGACCCGTTCCTTCAAACCCTAGACCCCGAAGGTGCAACTCATTTTGGTTACGCTTTTCTTTTTTTTTTTTTTTCCTTTTTTGGTTGCTCTTTTAAGCTATCATTTTGTGTGATTAAATGTGTTTGATGGCAGATTCTTTGCAATTATATTGTAAATTGTTTATCGTTTGCTCATTTTTTTTTTTTTTTTAAAAATATTTTCTCTTGGCGACACGATCGTATAATTCCAATTCCAATTAAAGAAAAAATGCAGAAACAGAGACATCGATTTCCTGCAATTAGTTTTCGTGATCTAATTGATTTCGCTTGAAGAAATTTAGAATCTTTATACTGTTATGTGATAGCATAGCATCAGTATTGACAAACGTAGGGGATTTGATGATCGCCACAATTTTTACGTATTTTTATCTTAGACTTGGCGCAGGCATCAGTACCAACGGATTATTCGGTTGTTTCTTTTATTCTTCTTTTCGTGAATCATTTTGAAGATACATTGGTCTATTTTGAAAGATCTGTTGCTTATTAACTTTAACAGGTCTAACAATATGTTCTTCTCTTTTTCTTCAGTAATCGGGTACTTGGAAGCAAAGCAAATATATACAATTCTTTTAAATTCAACCTCAGAAAGCCGTAACATTTTTGGACGTCTTTCTGGTTCTGCGGTAAGATTCGTGAAGCCCGCTGTTTCAAATTCTTTAGTTTTTATTGTATCCCCTTTTTATCATAAATTACGCTTGTGATCCATCTCTTTTGCAGGGTGAATGGGAGACCATAGTTCGATCTTTCGAGAAGGATCATGTATTTCTTGGTGAGGCTGCTCAAATAATGGTCCAAAATGTTAACTATGAAATGTATGGCATTTTTTGGTGTAAAGTTTTATCCCATATTGTTGATTAAGGTATGAAGAAGCCTGTGTTTTCTGACTAATTTCTCTGATTATCAAATTGGTTGAAGTCCCTACCAGAAAAAGCAGGTTCAGAAGATTCAACAGCAACTCGCAGAGCTAGAAAGAAAGGAGGCTGATATCAAAAGAAACACTGCTCTATCTGCAACTAAGTATTCTGAAGCTTGTCTGGAGCTCGGATTGCAGGTATGGTTTTTTCTATGTTTGCCATCCTATTATTTGCTATGCTGTTACTTCCCTGCGTTAACCTAGAAGATCAAGTGAAAATGTTTGAATGGTTTTGTTTTTGCATAGGGTAATAACGTAAGATTAGAGCTTATAGAGACGGCGGAATCTCTTCCTTCTACATTTAGCAGAATTTTGGAAGTCCTCAATGGAGATTCTGTTTCAAGGGCCGTAGAATATTATACAAACTTTGTCAGAGATGCTCATACAGAGGAAGAGGTATGTCTTGTGACCATTAAAACAGTATAACTGCAATTTAAATCCGTTTCTCAGTCCTTTGTTGTAAGTCAACGTGCAAGTTTCAAGTGTAATCGTTAGACAAGTCTAAAATTCTCTTCCTTTTATGCAGAAAAGCTCAGTTTCTCTGCTACAAAATCTGAGGCACCTAAAAGAAAATCCTCCTACTCTTAATGTGTCATTATCTGCTGAGGTCCAAAATTCTCTGGAAAATATGGCAAAGCCCGACTTATCTTCGCTTGAAACAGGAGGGAAGCCATTGTATTCTAATGAACCCATGGATGCTATTGATTGGAATATTTCTGTGGACGATACCCAAATCGACCTTGATCTTGGAAAAGCTGAACAACCTGAAGAATCGGGTGATGCCTTTGCTTATGAAATAATTGATGCTAACGTAGACTTAGGAGATTCTGAAAATGGTAGTGGTGTAGTATCAGATAACACAATGTCGAATAAAGCAGAGGAGGGTGTTGTCTCTAGCAATTCTGAATCGGAGATATGCTGGGATATTGGCATTCAGAATCCTCAAAATGAATTATCGAGTTTGAACAAATTAAGGCAACCTGAAAGTGTAGCAGAAGGAAGAAGTCAATTATTGGACACTGAATATAGAAATAAGATTCTTGATGATCTGTTTGAGGTGTAGTGCTATTTCCTTTTCTCCGTTGGAATTATTTTTTTGACACTTCATTTTCTTTCTTGTCCAATTTATTTCTTTGTTAGTGCATAGGATGGTTTTGTCTGCTTAGTTTAAATCATGTATGACTATCTAGAAGAAGTTGCTTTTCAAATTTACTACATAATACATATATGTAGATTAACTTTATTTGGTTTTCATTTTATGGCTTGTTTTTACCTAGGTAAACTGACAGATTATCCATAGGCCTCTAATGTATTTAGGCATCTCTTTGGATACTTCTGGTATAAGTTGTGATCACAAAAACCCAAATGTACAGTGGAAAGATTGAAGTAGTGTTATCAGAGAAACTTATATTGGCTATTCTATTGTGTTTCATAATATCAAAAGTTTTGGTTTCTTGACACTTCCATTCTCTCAAGACTTAAATGCTGATTCAGTGTGAACCTCCTCTCAGATAAAATCATTTTTAAATCAACGTTTGATGGAAATGAGGAATGAGGAAACTTCATCCCTACAACACCAAGTTCAGGCTGTAGCTCCTTTCGTGCTTCAGCAATATTCTTCTGATGCCGTCCACGGGATGCTATCGGAGGTATCCCTGGCTATCTCCTTGCTTACAAACAGGAAAACACGTGATTTAATCATGATTCTCAATTCCAAAAGGTTAGTGGTGCTCTGTTTTTCCTCCTATTATTTGTTTAATAATTAGAACCGGCAACTATGTTCATCAGATATGAGTGTATTTTTACGTTCTCTTCAGTTGAAATATGAGATTTTCTTTCTTTCTATCTTTAGTGGCCTTTTTTTTCATTTGATTAAATGCTTTACTTTTGTTGCTGAAGATTTTTAGACAGATTAGTGACAACTGTGGAGGAAAAGAAGCATCACGGAGTCAAACTCCAAGAGAGCTTGAATGATTTGTCAGTGAGGCGCATGGAGCTGCACAATGCATTGTCATCATCCTGGCCAAAGCAAGTAAGTTGTATTTGCCCTTTCCTCTTACTAGCACTACTTATATACATTTCCTACGTGAATTGGTTAATGTTGAGTAGAAAATTCCTTCCAACTGATGAGGCATGTCTAGTATAGTAATGTTTGAGCTTTGCTAATATATTATGCAATTACAAAGTAATTCTCTTCACATTTAAGCCGCATTCATTGCATGTGCAAAACTTCTACGTCAAATTATAGAGGATTATATTATCAGAGGCTTGCATGATTTTTATAAATATTTCTGCTTATATCCCCTAGAGATGTAGTGGACATTGCCATATCTGAAACTCATTAATGCTTCAGGAAGCAGCCATTGCAAAAACAAGGGAACTAAAGAAGTTGTGCGAGACAACATTATCTTCTATGTTTGATGGGAGGCCAGTCAACATAATTGGCGAGATCAATACAATAATAAATTCTAGTGTCAGTTAGTGAGGTATGTATAACTTTATTTACAGTATTGTACATCTTTTAGTTTCTTCTTATGTTTCACACACAGGTTGAACAATTTGTAGTGTTAAGAAAAATTTTTCCTCCTACATTCTCGAGTAATTAGGTAATTGATTAAGTGTTTCTGGAAAAGTCTAGGACGTGGATATTACATCATTTTAGGGAAATGATAGTTCAAAGCTCGAACAACTAAACCTAACGCCTTTCTCTCTTAATTGGCAAAAAAAGTATTATGTTCCTTAGTTTCGGGTGGCATAGGATTAAATAACCCTAGAAATTATTCCTGTGTGGGGAGACAACAGGGTTCTATCCCTTCTATTTCCTCGTACGGCTTGCTTGGTTCTGCTAAATTTCTGGAGGCACCATTCAGGTTTTTAGGTAGGCCCTTCAACGGCTTTCCTTTGCAAGAACAAAAGCTTGAAATTGAAGCTTTTGCTTTTAGGGTCCCAAAATTCATTTTGGCTGCGAGAACGAAAGCTTGAAATTGAATCTTTTGCATTTAGGGTGTCAAAATTCATTTTGGCTGTTCTCTATAGCCAAGTTTTGGGGGCTTTTCAAAAGTTCCATCCCTTTCAATGTCCTTTCTATAGTGAAAGTAGATAGGCAATCTTTGACCTCTTAGGTAAAAAAAGAGGAAAAAAAATTCAACGACTATACATAAGTTGGTAAGATAAGAGGAACCCGGCATTAATTTCATGTTAAGAAATGAAACAACATCAATTTCTCCTACTCTTGCGGGGGCATCATAGTTTCTTGGCACAATGTAGATCATTACAATTTTTCCTCATGGGTCATCTCATCCCGTGAGGAAGCGACGGAACCAGCATGCAGCGTTCTTGGGATATCTCTTTAATCCATCGGAAACGTAATATAGGCCAAAACGTATGGTGAAGCCACTCGGCCATTCAAAGTTGTCCGTGAATGACCAGGCGAAGTATCCTCTTACATCCACCCCATCCCTGAGGGGAAAAAAAGAAAAAGAAGCAGCTAGTGTTATACTGGTAGCGCTAATGGCCTGTTTGGCCCTGAAGATTGGATTTGACGAGCAGGCATGGTTGGGAAAGAATGAATGGTTTAGCGACTTAGCAGACCCATCCCTATCGATCGTGACTTTTGATGCTTTTCTAGTTGTTGAACCATCTCTCTCTATCTCTGCTAATATCGCTCTTCCATCTAATCTTTTATCCAACCAAGTTCTGTGTGCCAAACTGGGGCCTAAATGTATTGTGCAGTTCAGGAACTTAGTGCAAAACACACCTAATGGCTCTCTGGAGGTATAAGAGATGCTTCTGGTGGCAGGATACTCTCAGATCATCCTTCAAGGCAACCTCGAGCGGAATACTGCTGTTAAGGACCCCATTGAGACCTATGAGAAAAAAAGAAATACTAATTAGAGATGTAAAGCAAGAAAATAACGAAGGTAGATATTAATAACCTATTTGTATCAGCTGAAACTTGTGTAGAAATGCTTGTTTGGTATAAATCTTTTCTAGTTTTCCCTTTTTCAAGGGAATTTGAGTTTTCAGCTTTGTAAGTGAATAGCACTAATAAGAGAATTACTACTGAGGGACCATCTTACCATTCTCTGTAATGTAGATGACCGGATTGTTATATTTGCTCTTCATATACAGCAGCAGTTCTCGTAAACCACGCTGGTAAATGTAGATCCAAGATGTAGCACTCTAAGTTGTCACCAAATAAGTTATATGCAACATTTGATTATTTCATGCATGTATGCCTCAACTTACATTATTTGTTGTACAATGGAATTGGGTATACATAATATCTTTTCTATCCGCAAGCTTACTTTTGGTAAATCGTATACGCACCTGTGGACCAATTGGGACCCCATTGCGAACCCCTATTAAAAGGATTACGAAGTTAGACATTGTAATCAACATGATTTGGGTGAAATAATTTTTAACTTTGAGAAGGGGTTGAATTAGTTTATATTTTATGCACACATACCTGTAGAATTGGCCCTGGAATCAGTTATGTAGCTTTTGCTTGCACTATTGTTAGATGATGGAACATCGAAGGCATAGTATGTTGTGTAGTAATTAAGTCCAACAAAGTTGAGGGTGTATCCATACATTTTCTCATAAAAATTAATCGGCCCACTCCACCCAGTGTTCCTATGGGCCGAGTCTAGGGTGTTCATAGCTTACTGCGCTGCGCTGGTCCATATAATTTGGGCCTTGATTGGGTTTTTTTTACTTTTGCAAAGTACGTACATGAAGTATTTTTAATGGACTTGGGCTCAATTTAGGCCCACTTCAAGATTGAGGCCACGTGGACCAGGCCAGGTGGGGCCAGGGCTATCAATTAACAGGGTTTTAAACTCCTGTTTTTATGATTATTATTTTGCAATTCTAATAGGAATATAATACCTGACTGAGTTCTGAATGCGATCGTGCTATGTGGCGTTGCTCCATCTTCTGAACTAATTCATTTCACCAAATTTATGAAATTAATTATTCTTAAACACTGGAGATGGCAGCCGAGCATCCTTCGTGATGAATATGGAAATTACGCGGAGGTAGTTCGTATCCGCACGAAAAAACGAAAAATAAAAATTGAAAAATAAATAATGAATAATAATAATAATAAGCATATATAAAAATAAAACCCTGCTGGTTTAGTGAAAAGCGAAAGACAACAACAACCCCTTGAGGCACTTTTATTAATTAATCAATCAATCTCCCGCAGGAGATTATACAGCTACGCTGGAATTAATGCATCTTAATTATTTATTGAGGAATCGGCGAAACCAACGAGCTGACTTTTTAGGGTATCTCTTCAGTCCATCATTGTAGTCTACAAATACGAGCCCAAATCGATGAGTGTAGCCGCTTCCCCACTCAAAATCATCCATGAATGACCACACGAAATATCCTTTCAGATCTACCCCTTTCCTACAAAGAGTGTTAAAAATAAAAAAAAAAAAAAAAAAAATTAGTGTAATAACAAGAGAATTTTGTGGGCAGAGTTGGGTATGTGGAATAATTAACAAACCTGATAGCTTTGTGAATGTTTTGGATGTGCTTCTGGTGGAATGATACTCTTACGTCATCCTTCAATGCAACTTTGAGCGGTAGACTCGGGATATTTAACTCATTAACACCTATCACAAACAAACAAACAAAAAAAATCCCGGGATAAAAAAATAAACCAAAACACTGGCGCGCGTTCACAAGATTACTGAAAAAAGAAGTACAAGTTTCGGAAGTTGGACCAAACAAGAACTAAATTGATTATTAACACGTGTTTAAGATTCTCTTCCTATCATCCAATTAAAAGAGAGGGGAAAAAAAAAAAAAAAAAATGAAGATAACAAAATATTAACATACCGTTCTCTGTGATGTAGATAACTGGGTTGTTATATCTGGTCTTTGTGTACACCAGAATATCTCGTATTCCCGGTGGATAAATATACAGCCAAGGTGAAGCCGCCTATTATATTCAAATTCAATATAAATTTTGTGCAAACAAAGAATATGAAATACTTTATTATTATTATTATTATTATTATTATTATTTTCAATTTAATCCTCCATACAATGTAAGCTTTTCCTTTTTGATAAAAGTCAGTTTTGGTCAAATAATTTAGGCTTCAATATTTCAATATTTCAAACATAGTACGTTGAAATTAATAAGCAATTAAACTCCGGTATAACAAGATAATTAATTACCTGCGGACCTAATGGGATCCCATTGCGAACCCCTGTTACAAATTAAGCTGCGAATTTATGTACATCCTCAAAAATATATAGTGTATAATTGATTTTATGCTGTCGCAACGAACAGTTATACAAATTGAGATTAAAACTTTTAATTACCTGTAATATTAGCCTGAGAATCAGTGCTGTAGCTTGTATAAAGACCATTAGATGGTGGAACACTGTACGCATAATTGGTGGTGTAGTAGTTAAGTCCAATGAAATCATACGACCCTTTAACCCATTCGGATTCCTCCTTTGTGAATGTCGGCAGACGATTTCCGACTATTTTTTTCATGCTTAATGGATAATCTCCTCGCGTCAGCGGATCCATAAACCTATAAAAAAAAAAGAAGAATAAATATATATGATATTTGATATAAATTTTTCATGAATTTGCGTACAATTATTTTGCCCGATTGATTGATAAAAATGACTCACCATCCGTACATAAAATCCAGGCTCCTTTGCTTGGCTTCCCGGTCGGATTTTGAATCCGAGTAGGGAATAAACCAGTGTGAGACTAGTGTAATTCCGATTTTGCCCTTCTGGGTTCCCTGCATTTGGGTACGTACGTAGCTTGTTATTAATGGTGATTAAATGTGGCATGAGCGTCATTTATGGCCGACGGTGCGTATTTAATTACTTGTTATAAATTTTACCCACGTTATTTAGTTTCAACCGGATATATAAAATTAGGGTATATAGCTAGGGATCAAGATTAATTCTTAATTATTATAATAGAAAAACCTGCCGTGCATGGTTTGATACCTGATACTTGTTTTTGTACACCTTGACGGCCGCAGCATGAGCTAGTAGCTGGTTATGGCAAACTGTGTAAGGCTCCCTCCCCGAATCTCCGGCGCTGCAATTTCCGGCCCAGGGGGAGCACCGGCCGGGCGCCAACGTGCCCAACGCATACCCCGCGGAGCAAAATGTCCACGGCTCATTGAATGTGATCCACAGTTTTACCCGATCGCCAAACTCCTTGAAACAAACCTCCGCGTAATCCACGTAGTCCTTTCTGCAAAGATTATTTAAGAAAATAGTTAATAATAAATGCAGGGTTTTTTTTTTTTTTTTTTTTTTTTTTCTTTTCTTCTTTTTTAACCCAGATAATTAAGTATTTTGGTTCAAATTGTAACATGAATCAATCCTAGTTACACACGGTCAAATTGATGCCGCCGAATGTTTTACCGTTAATCATTTTTATCTCCCGGTCATATTAATTTTTCAAACATCTACTAAATTTTAGAAAATTACTATTATGCTAGCCGTATTTTTTTCTATCCAATGTCGAAATTTAATATACTATAAAAAAAAATTAACATTTAAGAATAATTTTTTTATATTTAATAATAATTATAAGTGTTGAAATATAGTTTAACGTCATATTTGAAAGTACTGGTTAAAACTTCTACAAATGAAAAGTCAACACGTATATACCAATGCTAATGCCAAACGTCGGTAAAATATATTCTGACACATTAAAGTGTCAGAATTTTTTAAAATTCAGACGGTTTAAAACGTCAAAAAATTAAAAGTAGTAGTAAAGTTTATCATTTAATAAATTAGTTTGATATAATAGTGGGGTTATATGATAACACTTTTTGAAGTGTGAATATTTGCTATATTGGAAGGACGCTTTCCTTAGGCGTCGTCTAAAAAATATTGTTATATTAAAATTTTCTTGTAGTGATAGTACCAATGACTTGGTGTTATGATAATATTAATTGTATAGTAATATATATATAGTTCTGCTACTATGTTTGTAAAAGCACTAAATAATTGTTGCTTGTAAGTTTTTTACCGTTAGATTTATTCCTTTAAATAATTTCATCCTTTAGATTATACTATTTTACCAACCAACCATTAAACCCAAGAGGCCCATTATCTTCCTAACTGTATATCTTTTTATCCAAAAAATCTACAAATCCTAATGAGTTTGTACTTTTAAAAACATAGAAGTTCAATTTTATATATATATATATATATATATATGCTTTTAAAATTTTTAAGCCATTAGTGCTGGTAGGTTTTTAGTCCATGTGTAGTTAGAATTATAGTGGCCTTCTTGAGTTAAGTGAGTGTAGAGAGAGAGAGAGAGAAAGAGAGAGTTCGGCTACTATGCTTGTACAAGAACCAAGCAATTTGTGCTTGTAAGTTTTTTACCGTTAAATCTACTCCTTTGACTAATTTCATCTCTTAAATCATTTTATTCCACAACCACTCACTTAACCCAAAGAGCCTACTATCATCTTAACCATAAATTTTTTTATCTAAGGATTAAAACCTACAAGTATCAATAACTTAGTATTTTTAAAGGAATAGGAGCTCAATTTTATATATATATATATATATATATATATATATATATATATAGAGAGAGAGAGAGAGAGAGAGAGAGAGAGAGAGAGAGCGCGCGCTAGGCTCCTGTACTATCGATAGTATCGGAGCTTTCGTATTATAGTCTCGTTTTCAATTTTAGGGTATTTAAATCAAAGATCTACTACGTTAAAAATGATCTAGAATATTTAAAGTTTTTAGAAATTTTTGTTTATATTTTTTCGACATAGTTTACTTTATGATCGAACTATTTCTAAATTGTTAATTTTCAATTGCTACTATGGCAAATTTGAAGTTTAACGGTGTAAATAAATCTAAATTTATTTAAATTTAGTAAAAAGTATTTTAAACCATTTAAATTAAGATCAACATTCCTGATTTTGAATTCAAAAGTTATATCCTCAAATTTTAAAGATTATTCAATTTTTTACCATTCATTTTGACATGATTTATTTACTGAGTAAACGATATCGAAATGAATTAAAATTTTATTCCTAAAAACTTCATAAACATTAAATTATTTTTAACGGTGTGGATTGTTAATTTTAATACCGTACGTAGGATCGAAAATAAGACTATAATATCGGAGCTCCGGTACCATCGATAGTATAGTAGCCGAACTCTATAGTAGAGTTTATATATACTTTTAAAAGCACATACCCAACTATATCTGTGAATTTTTTTTCATTGGATTTGTATTGAGATTTGTGCTATTGTAAAGTCAACTAAAAAGAGAAAAAGAGAAAGTACAATAGCACGAATTTTAATGCAAATTCAATGGTAAAAAATTCAAAAATATAGTTGGGTTTGTATTTTTGAAAGTATATAAACCCTACTCTCTCTCTCTCTCTCTCTCTCTCTCTCTCTCTCTCTCTATATATATATATATATATATATATATATATATATATATATATATATATTTCGGCTATTATACTATCGATAGCACCAAATATTTGGTGTTATCAAGTTTTTCACCATTAGTTCAACCCCTTTGATCATTTTCACTCGTTAGATTATACAATTTTTCCAACCACCAAGTAACTCCTAGCGCCCACTATCATCCCAACCACATATATTTTAATTCAAGGGTTAAAAACTTAATAACACTAATGACTTGGTACTATTAATAGCATATTAGCCTAGTTATATATATATATATATATATATATATATATATATATATATATATATATATATATAATTGAGCTCATGTGCTTTTAAAGGTATAAAGTCATTGATGCTTATAAATTTTTAACACTTGGATGAACAAATGTGTGGTTAGAATAATACTGGACTCTCTGTGTTAAGTGAGTAATTGGTAGGATAGAATAATCTAAGTAATAAACTTAATCAAAGAAATTAATCTAACGGTAAAAAAACTTATAAATATTAAACATAATAGATAAACTCTCTCTCTCTCTCTCTCTCTCTCTCTCTCTCTCTCTCTCTCTCTCTCTCTATATATATATATATATATATATATATATGCAACTTTCGTTTTTTGCGTTGTACCAAGTTAAAGTCAACATCTCACATGATGCGGTTGCTTAAGAAACCTCCATATTTGTCTTCTAGGGCTTGGGGCAGGTCCCAGTGGAATATTGTCACCATTGGTTGCAAACCTGCGCATATTTTATAGTATGTAACATAATAAAATAGGATTCGAGTGGCATATAAATTGGTCCAATTTTTCCTGAAAAAAAAAACTAAGTTATATCTGTGTAAAATATATATGGTGCTTGTATACCTTTGGATATGAGCTCATTGATGAGGTTGTTGTAGAACTCTACACCCTCTTTGTTGATTCCCCCACTTAGGCTTCCATCTACACATCATTTTGAAATTGAATTGAACTTTTCTTTTATATATATATATATATATATATATATATATATATATATATATATATATATATATATATATATATATATAGTAGAGTTTATATAATTTTAAAAGTACAAGACAATTTATACTTGTAAATTTTTTATTATTAAATTTGTATTGAGATTTGTATTTTTTATTTTATCTTTTTCTTTTTTTAGTTGACTTTACAAAAACACTAATCCTAATAAATATCTAATAATAAAAAATTTACAAGTATGAATTATCTTGCACTTTTAAAAACATACAAGCTCTACTATATATATAGTAGAGATTATATATTTTTAAAAGTACAAGTCTAAATATGCTTGTGAATTTTTTACTATTGGATTTGTATTGAGATTTGTTTTATTTATTTTTTCTTTCTCTGTTTTTAGTTGACTTTACAATAACACAAATCTCAATGTAAATTCAATGATAAAAAATTCACAAATATATTTGGGCTTATACTTTTGAAATTAAGTATATAAGTCCAATTGTGAAGCGTATAATTTCTTACGGGGTAAGATTCTAGGCCAAGAGATGGAGAGCCTGAAAGCATCCAGTCCTATTTGCTTCATGATGCTTACATCCCCCTGCAACGTAGCTTCATCAAGCCTCATGGATCTATAGGTTTTAACTTAATATAATGATTAATTGCATGAGAACCAATTAGGTGAAAAAGTCTATACAAATTATGAATTTTAAAAGTGACGAAAGTCTACAAAACTATGAATAATAACACCTTATAACGATGATACATGTCGTCGGCTGCATCACCGTTGCTTCCATCCGCAATCTTGTCTGCAAACAAATAAAAATTTATACCTGATCAATAAGCTGTTTCTTAATGAAACTTCTCCATAATTAAACTAGGTCATTACGTACAACAACTAATTCATATATTGTTTCAGAGCGCTTTTCTAGACAAAAAAAACTCGTGACACCATCCTTTCTCATCCCCTTGTCGTGCCTTTCACCAAACGTACGTCCCAATAGTTTGTGCTCTATATATAGAATCTTTATGCTATAAAATATTTATACCGTGAGAAACACAGTATTAAGAGTTGGTTTAAGCCCTCTCAATTCAATGAGATTATGAATATTTGATTCTCTCCTCATTGCACATTTTGACAGGTTAAATTTTCATTATTATTAGTATTTTTTTTCAGTATATATGTTGCAAACTACTTCATAAACACTTAACTTAATCTCAACTGCGCATCTTGCTTTTTCATTCTCACACTGCAGCCATATATATATTATCATAAAATTGTGATATTCTTTGTTCCGAATCTTATCAAAAGAGAGATAACAACTCCATTAAATTAAGGACTCTTTAATTACCTGGGTGCGCGTGAGTGAAGGTGTCGACAATGCTTGGCCCTTTACCACCTTCCTTAGCAGCACCTTCCGACTGCGCGAGCACCACAAATTGAATCAGAAAAGCATAACGTTAAAGATGTAACTACATTATATATATAGCAATGTGGAGCACAATGGAATGAACTAATTGTACCTGGTAGGATGAAGACGAGGTTCCAAATATGAACCCATCCGGGAAGCTGCTTCTATTGAATGAGGAGCATGCGCATCTCTCCAATGTCACAGCTACCACGAGTAGTACAAGAAGAGAACACATTTTAATTCCAACTGCCATCCCCAAATGTTCTAAATGACTAATTAATATCTTGGATAAGTAATCAAAGCCATATGCATATGTATATATGTTTGGAAGCTAGAGGATATATATATATGGGTATATATAGCAACCACAACTTGTATTACTTAAATGCTCTCCTAGTGAAAAAAATATAAAAACATAATAAAAAATATTGCATGTGCTACGCACGGCTTTTATTATTGGAGAGGAGAGGACATGCAGGAGTATATATAACAGAGAGCTATTATGGTAGAATAAAATTTATTTCACATGTTTACAACATGTATATATATAACTTTTGACATGAAATAAAAAAAAATCTAATAATAATCATTTAAAGAAATTTAAACTTATTTCTAATATCTAATACATAATCAATTGATATTAAAAAATAAATTTAATAAATTTAAATTACTAGTACGATTAAATCTAAATTTATCAAAAATATTAGATAACTTATCAATATTTATGAATGCAAAATCACATTACATATTCTCAATTTATAAAACCATCCGTGTTTTAGTAAAAAAATCACAGTATTAGAATTAAAATATAGGAAATGTGGATTATTAAAGGTGTAATTTTGGTATATACATCAAGGAATTAAGTGCCGCCATGCTGCGGGCCGCCGCGTACCGTGCCCTCCCCTCAAAGAGGGGCACGGTACAGGGGTATCACACCCCCCCTCCCCAGTCTCGAGTGATACCATTGGGTATCGCTCGAGACAGAGCGATACCCATCCGGGTATCGCGTGCCGTGTCGAACGGCACGGCAGGTTTTTCAATTTTTTTTTTTTTTGTTTTTTCTTTAGATTTTTTTTTTTTTAAAACAGTACTTTTTTTTAAGATTTTCTTTAGACATAGTATTTTTTTTTGTTTTTTTCCTTTTGTTTTTTTGTTTTTGTTTTTTTTTTTTTTTTTGGAGGGAAGGAATTTTTTTTTTCTTTTTCCTCCCCCCTCCCCTTTCCCTACCCCTCCTCTTCTCCTTTCCCTCACCCTCATAATTCTCGGCAGCAGATTTATCCTCTCTCTCTCTTTCTTCCTTTCCTTTCCTTTCTTTTCTTTCTCACCCAATTCGTAATTTTTTTTTTCTTTTTTCATCGCTAAAGAAAAGACACAGTAAGTAAAAATCAAAAATCTACTTATTAGGTAAATAAAAATTATTGTAATTTAAGTTTTTATTTAGAATTTTTAAATATTTTATAATTATAAAGCTCTTTAAAAAAAAAATTAAAATTAGTTATTTATAAATTATGTAATTTTAAATTATTTAATTTTGAACTATTTTCAGGATCCATTTATTGATCTCTTTCTTTATAATTTATAAATAGTTTAAAATTAAATAGATCAATAAATGGATCTTGAAAAGTTTTGAGAAAAAATATAATATTTTCTAATTTTATATTTTATAATTTTTAAAACAAAAAAAATGATAAAATCAGAATAATTTTTAAAATTGATATATATAATTTTCTCATCTTTTTCTTATTATTTTGAATGAATTTTAGAATAGTTATTTGTATATAAAAAAATTGTGTAGATCATAATGACATCTAAGAAAATAGATGATTATGGTTGGCAGCACGGACGAATGATTGATAGAAAC
Source organism: Tillandsia fasciculata (assembly GCA_029168755.2). Taxonomy (NCBI): domain Eukaryota; kingdom Viridiplantae; phylum Streptophyta; class Magnoliopsida; order Poales; family Bromeliaceae; genus Tillandsia; species Tillandsia fasciculata. Next base: position 1,438,468 of record CM054930.1, on the reverse strand, counting down.
AGATTTCATTGGAAGTGTAATTATATTGTTATTTCTATTTTCTATGAGATATAGTTGTACTTTATATAAAAAAAAATTATTTGTATGTTAATTGGTGAGTGTAGTAAGCTATATATAGTCAATATTTATAACTTTTTGACTAAACAGTTCAAAATAATATTATAAGAGCTTATTGGAAACAAAAAAAAAAAAAAAAAATCCGTGCCAGAGCGTGCCACTGGAGGTCATGCGTATACATCGGCATGCGTATACATCGGCACGCAAGCGTGCCACGTGTCGGCACGTAAGCGTGCCGGTACCATACCGTGCCAGGCGGCGAGGGACACGCCCCTGTGCCACGGCACTTCGAACCTCGATATATATATATATATATATATATATATATATATATATATATATATATATATATATATATGAGTCCGGCTATTATACTATCGATAGTACCAAACATTCGGTGCTATCAAGTTTTCTACTCTTAGATCAATCCCTTTAATTATTTTCATCTGTTAGATTTTATTATTTCTGCAACCACCTATTAAACCAAAGGGGCCCACTATCATCTCAACCACACATCTTTTAATTCAACGGTTAAAAACTTAATAGCACCAATAACTTGGTACTATTAATAGTATTCCAGCATATATATATATATAGGGTCCGGCTATTATACTCTTATGAATAAAATTTTTTTGTACTCATAAATTTTTATTCCTTGGATGAAGGAATGTGCGGTTAAGATTATAGTAGCTAGTTCCTAAGATTTTTACTATTTTTTCAACAAACTAGTAAACCCTTAAGGAACCACTATCATCCTAACCGCATATTCTTTAATCCAAGGGTGAAAAAGTTATCAGTACAAAAGGGTTTATACTCATAAGAGTATAGTAACCCTACGCTATATATATATATAATTATAATTAGACTGAAATATTATTGATAGCACTAAGTTATTGGTATTATTAAATATTATTAGGCTAGAATATTATCGATAGTACTAAGTAATTAGTGTTATTAATTTTTTAGTCCTTGGATTAAGTAATGTGCTGTTAGGATGATAGTGGTCCCTTAAAATTTACTGGGTGGTTGATTGAATAATAAAAATTTTAGGAATTATTATATTCTAATCGCACATCCTTTTATCCAAGGACTGAAAACTAGGTAACACTAATTACTTAGCATTATCGATAATATTTCAGCCGGAGTCTCTCTCTCTCTCTCTCTCTCTCTCTCTCTCTCTCTCTATATATATATATATATATATATATATACAACAAAATTATGATATAGCGACATTTTTAAGTATTTCCAAAATATGAAAAAAAAGTATCGTTAGTAAAAATATCAATATTTATAATTAGTGTCGTTATATGTGCAGTCGTTAGTACGTACATATTGTGACACATTATTATAATGTATCCTAAAAATATATCCATATAATTTAATTTTGAGTACAGATGAAATATAGATGTGACATTTGTACAAAAATATTACAAAAATATATTTTTATAGCCAAATTTTATTATAATATATATATAATATATATATATATATATATATATATATATATATATATATATATATATATATATATATATATATATGCAATAAGTATACAAACCATAATTTATTATTTTCTTTTTTCTTGGGAGAGTTTCGAAACTTATAAAATTGTACGTACGTAGCTGTAGCTAGATGACATTAACTATAAACTAATATATATAATATAAATTTCTTATTTTCTCTGACTTTGAAAAAAAAAGACTCTTCACGTCTCTTAATATTGTTCTTTAAAAATAATTTTAAATTTTAAATTTAGGCAAGATCTTAACCTGTTCGGTTGGCAAAGACAGTTTTAATTGGCTCCAGCATGCCAACAATTGAAATATTTTGAATATATATATATATATATATATATATATATATATATATATATATATATATATATATATATATATATATAGTAGAGCTTAAATATTTTTAAAAATACAAGTCTAATTATGCATATAAATTTTTTACCATTAAATTTGTATTGAGTTTGTGCCATTATAAAGTCAACTAAAAAAAAAAGTACAATTACACGAATTTCAATACAAATTTAATGATAAAAAATTTACAAGGATGGATGGATCCGTGTTATTATAAAGACATTTAAGGAGAGAAAGAAAAAAAATACAATTGTATAAATCCAAATACAAATTTATTGTAAAAAATTTACAAATATGAATGAGTTTGTATTTTTAAAATATTATAAGCTCTGCTATATATATATATATATATATATATATATATATATATATATATATATATATATATATATATATATATATATATATATATCTTTCATTACAATAAACAAGGTTTGTCCAATATTTTAAAATTTTAAATTTATTATATATTTTTCAATTCATATAATTAATTTACACTTTGAACTCATGTAATACGTATGCCTTTATATTAGTATATTACACGCATTTATCTAGACTAGACGACAAATGGTGGTTTTGATATAGAGTATGCTCACTTGCATATCAAAATTTTTTTTTTTTTTTTGAGAGAAGGTAGCATGCTACCGCTTCATTCAAGTTAATATGAACTAAGCAACGAGATGAGGCAGCCAGGCCTCAGGAGGAAAAAAAAAAAAAAAAAAAAAAAAAAAAAAAAAAAAAAAAAAAAAATCGTTAACAGAAGGACTCCCAAAGACAGCGAAGGGCGCGGATAGAGCCAAGGAGATGCTTCCCATTGACCCCCTTGTTGACGAAGATCCGGCTGTTTCGCTCCAGCCAGATCGACCACCAGGTAGCGGCAAGGATAGATCTTTCTTTCCTTCCTAGGCTACCCCCAATCTGGCAGCACTTCTCCCAAAGTGACCCCGCATATCAAAATTTTTGCTCAAAATCTCAGTGGAAAAAAAAAATATGCAAATTGGAGTCAATTAAAAATTTTAGAAAGCACATGCAATTATGTCATGATTGTGCGGCGGGTTGGCAATTCACATTCTAATATCTATATTTATTATAAATAATATATATATATATATATATATATATATATATATATATATATATATATATATATATATATATATATATATATATATAAATTATTTGCCTCATGAGAGAAATGCAAATAAATTATGAACAAGGTATAAAAGTATAAGTTGGTAACTACTTTTTTTTTTACAAATTATGGATAAGTGTCTGAGTTGAAAGCATGTACGTTTAGCAAACTCACAAGCATGTTGGAATTTTTTAAAAGTTGACAAATTGTTTCCTGCATACTATCCCCATTTATTTATTTCCCGCGTGTAATTCGTTGAAGAAATTTAATATTTCAACCAAACATTAATAATTGGATAAGAGATCTGGAGAGATAGGCTATGTCTATATATAAATGCGACTTAAATTTCGTACAATAATCAAAAAGTAAAAATAATAAATTATGAACAATATTTGGAATAAATCTTTCAATTTTTTTTTTATATATTTGCCTATGTTTTTGGAAGGAGTAATTTTACAGCACCTAATTGTGTTTGGTTTGGATATAAGCGAGAACAACTTATTATAGAGAGATAGGTATAAGTTCAGAAACAAGTAATGTAATTTTATGTTTGAATGAGTATTAAAATTGTATGTATCAGGTATAAGAAAAATTATGTTTGATTTGATAAAATAGAATAAGAATAATAAAGAGAAGAATTTTTTTTTAATTAACGACATTACTCTTTACCTTAAAATTTTATTTAAAAATAAAATTAATTACAATTTATATTATTTAAATTTAGTTTTTTATATAAAAATTAAATTTGTTAAAAAATTTAAAAATTTGTATAAATTTAAAAAATTATATAAAAAATTTAGAAATTTATATATAAAATTTATATTAATTTTAAAATCTTAAAATTAATAAATTTTTAAAAAATTTAAAATTTAAAATATTAAAAATTAAAATTAAAAATTTTAAAATTTATAAAATTTTATATAATTATAAAACTAAAAATTTATAAATTTTAAAAATATTTTGAAGTATGTGCAAATATGATGGAAACAAATTGCTCCCACCCACATTAATGTTGGGTATGATGGGGGAGTATAACCACCTTATCCGTCTCTTTATATCCCAACTAAATAATATAAATTTTTGTAATGTAATAGTTGCTGGCTAGAGCTTTCAAGCGGCTATATATTTTGTTCTCTGCTTATTAATTAATTTTAAAAATATTCTGAGTGCCCTAAAGTAGTATTATAAGCCAATTATTAGATTCAATCAAGCAAGTCAATTGTACTCGTCCTTTTTAAGTATAGGTGGATGAAAATAAAAAGTAATATTATTATTATTATTATTATGATAAATAATTGCAGCATTTCATGTTTACAATGAAATATGGCTACAATTATTCACCTAAATGAAAATAATTATCACTTGAAGAAAAGAGAAATAGTAGAAATGGAAATTATTGGAGGATATATACTTTGTGACATGGATTTGAGATTCTTGGGATTGCTTGATCTTTTATAAGAGAGATTTAATTGCATCAAGCCAATTGAAAGGAAGGTTAGTGGCTGGGCAAATAGGAAAAGTATGATAGCTATAAAATTATCTTGGTTGGAAATCTTGTCTCATGATATAAATAGTAGATCGAGAAATAATGTCTACGTTCAAATAGTAAAATTGACACAATATTACTGTCTTAGTAGAAAATGCTCGAAATTTATATTTGATAGTTTTAAACTCAAAAAAAAAAAAAAAAAAAAAAAAAACTCAACCGCATAAGTAGGTACGAAATGTGACGAAATTGTGTGCCATGTGCACAAATATGGCAATTGTAAGCCAAAAGCTGGCAGGAAAGATGTGATTTGACATATGAAGTTTGCTGTCAAACAATTCAATCATGCCACTGCCTGCACATGGCCATTACTTCTGATAAGACAAAAAGGAAAAGGTAAAGAAAAAAAAAAAAGAGCATAGATATCTTGAAATATCATCACCAAATAATTTATAGTGCATGCAAGCATTTGATCAATCAAACACTATCTCAAAGTAAGTAAACATGTCTCAAGAACTACACTCCGTGAACGGACAACTTAATTGGTTTCTCGTTTAAAAATAATAATAATAATAATAATAATAATGACGAGAAACAATTTTTTACTTATTAACTCTTAATTAGAATAATTAATTATTTTTAGTGCAAGCGATAAATAATTTGGTGGTTGATATTCGTGACGGAGGATCTAATTTTAATTATCCATCGATCATTAAGAACTAACGGAGGTCTTAATTTTAATTATCATTTTTTATTATCATTAATTATGTTATTTCAACTAATTGCATTGGAGGTTTAGCTAAAATTGAGGTAGCATGATTTGATCGGATTACATAGTTTTCCCCACCTTTTAGCCAACATAATTGTTGGTTTTGTTATAATTGAGGGGGTCTCCATGCATTTTTATCCATCGGTAATTAATTTGCAGAGCAAAAGGTAGATGGCTTGGCTAGAACTTAATTTTGGTAACGTAAGTTCACAAGATCCATTCAATCTAGACCTTTTATTTGTTTCATATTACAACGTACGTAATTTGCTTAATTTTTCTTCCCAACTAGTTTTTGGAAATATTTCTCATAATATTGATCTAATTAATTAATATGGATAAACAAGCACTAATCAAGTAAATTTACAGGGGAAACAAGCATGCATTGATCTTACCTCTCTGTTATGTAGATGGGTGGGTTGTTACATTTGTTTTTTTGTGTACTGTAGAAGTTCTAAAAAGATGTGCCACCCTAAAGAGACAGAAAATTAAAGTAAGACCATAATTTGAATGATTTGACCTCAAAAACACTCTCACCCATTAGATGGGTGGGGTGTAGGATATACACCCTTTTCGAAGTGTACATATAGCATTTTTCTTGAAAGAATCCACCCCACCAAAAAAACAAAATAAAAAAAATTCTAAAATCTGTTAAAATATTAAATATTATTTTTTAATAATTTAAATTTTTAGAAAGACCCCCACCATTTCGGAGTGCTTCATAAGAAATACACTGAGATCTTCTTCGAGGAGTTTGGAAATAGAGTACCGAATTAATGAAAAATATTTTTTTTTGTATATTTTTAAAAGGGTGTATATTTTATATTTTATCCATTCAAAAATTAGATGAATTTTACTGATTATATTAAAATAATCATAAAAAAAAAACTACATTTTTAAATAAATAGAATAAACATTATATACTTCAAAATAGAATATATGAATAACATTCATTCTGAATTAATTGTTGTGGATCACATTCAACGAGCCATCGGCCTAGCTACTGCACCTATGAATACGGTGTCGGTGCGGATGCTCCAGGTCGGTGCACCCCTTCCGGCCCCGGAAATTGCAAAGCTGGAGATTAATCAAGCACAGAGCATTCCTTATACAGTGGGCCATCACCTTCTACTAGCCCACGCGGCCGCCGTCATTACAACGAACATTACAAGGTAATTAAGTATTGAATATTAAATATTATATATAATATATATATATATATATATATATATATATATATATATATATATATATATAATTTTTAGAATGCTAAAATGTTTTTAGAGATAATTAATAACTAGTTAATTACTTTTTAAAATACGATTCCATCCACTGTACTGCTCGAGCCTAATTGACACAATTGCCATGCCATGTTTGCTCCTTTAATTACCCAGGCAAAACAGAAGGGCACAATCGGAATAACAGTACAGGTCACTCCGTGGTTCGTTCCCTATACTACTAGGGAGAACGGGTCCTGGACTTCATGCATGGATGGTAAGCCCCTATTTATTAAGTACAAATATCCAAATTAATTCATTAGAGATAAATTAATTATTATTATTTTTAAAATCCAATCGATAATTAAATAGCAATCACATTGAAGTAATTTACGAATCTCTTGATTGATGCATAACTTATCAAGAAGCACTTACAACTTAGACACTAATTTGCGTGCAATATTTATAATTAATTTAAACAAAATAGATGTCTATTCAAAAATAGATGTACATTTTATACTTTATTCATTTAATGATGAAATTTTTTCAGTCATTATTTCAAAATGATGAATAAAATTTATTTTATTTTTAAATAAATTGAATGTAAAATGTACATCCCAAATAAAATATATATTTAATATTTTTCTAATTATTTACTTCTCATTGTTAATTTGTATACAATATTACTGTATTTTTTAATTATTTTTATTTTTATTAATTTTTAAATTTTGATTCATTAATATTTGCATTTATGATGGCAGTGGTCCATCCTAATAACAAGCCAATAGGTCGTCAGGTAAGTACGTACCAACATTAATTGTTCGATGAAAGAAAATTCGTATTATTATAAAAATGATTAAGAAGAGAGAAAAAAATATATAATTATATAAATTTTAACATAAATTTTATCGTAAAATATTTATAAATATAAAGAAATTTATATTTTTAAAAATACATCATTTCTGCTCGTTGTTAATAATGCGCATTAACAATAGCGGTACTCTGAAACCTCCTCTCCATTCGATGTCGTCTAAAAAAATGACAAGACAATACGAACTGCATATATCCTCTCACGTCCGCTTTCTCCTTTTCATCTCTAGTAAAAATTAAAATAACAATAATAATAGCAACAGTAATAATAGTGTAGGACATTAATTAATGAAAAATGATACATATATTTGGCAAATTAATGCACTAATTACTTAATATGAATCACTACCTGTTGGCCTTGTAGTGCACCAAGATGTTCTACGTGGTAGAGTACTTGTCGTCATCGTTCAATACTTCCTAGCTTCAGTGGTTTACTGTTGTTATTGAGAGCTCACTTACACCTAAAGAAGAGAGAGGAGAGAGAGAGTGAGGGGTGTTAATTAACATATGCAATTAATTTTGTCCTAATTTTAATTATTATTTTTTATTATCATTAATTATGTTATTTCAACTAATTGCATTAGAGGTTTAGCTAAAATTGAGGTAGCATGATTTGATCGGATTAAATAGTTTTCCCCACCTTTTAGCCAACATAATTGTTGGTTTTGTTATAATTGAGGGGGTCTCCATGCATTTTTATCCATCCTTAATTAATTTGCAGAGCATTCACAAGATCCATTCAATCTAGACCTTTTATTTGTTTCATATTACAACGTAATTTGCTTAATTTTTCTTCCCAACTAGTTTTTGGAAATATTTCTCATAATATTGATCTAATTAATTAATATGGATAAACAAGCACTAATCAAGTAAATTTACGGGGGAAACAAGCGTGCATGCATTGATCTTACCATTCTCTGTTATGTAGATGGGTCTCTGTTATGTAGATGGGTGGGTTAGAAGTTCTAAAAAGATGTGCCACCCTAAAGAGACAGAAAATTAAAGTAGGACCATGATTGAAAAGACCCCACCCAATCAAAAAAATAAAATAAAAAAAATTCTAAAAAACTGTTAAAATATTAAAAATATTATTTTTTAATAATTTAAAATTTTAAAATATAATGATTATTTCATATAATTTTATAAAATTATTATTCAAATTTTAAAATATATGAAATCATCTGAATATATAATTTAATTTATATTTGTAATATATAATATAGGAAGTTCATCTATATAACTTTGGTAGTTTGGATAGTAATATAAAATCGCCTAAAATATTTTTTCTTTCATCCAACAATTAATGTTGGTACGTACTTACCTGACGACCTATTGGCTTGTTATTAGGATGGACCACTGCCATAATAAATGCAAATATTAATAAATAAAAATTTAAAAATTAATAAAAATAAAAATAATTATAAAATACAGTAATATTGTATACAAATTAATAATGAGAAGTAAACAATTAGGAAAATGTTAAATATATATTTTATTTGGGATGTATATTTTATATTCAATTTATTTAAAAATAAGGTGAATTTTATTTGTCATTTCGAAATAATGAATAAAAAAAAATTCATCATTAGATAAATAGAATATAAGATGTACACCTATTTTTGAATAGACATCTAGCATTACTTGAATAATTATTAGATCATTACCTATCAAAGTTGTTCGAGAATCGTTAAGATAGGTTGAGTTAATACTAACAGAGAATCGAAAAACTGAAGAGCATAGAAGGCATTGCAGTAATTGATATATTATATTCCAATGAAGTCGTATGTTTTTTTTTTTTTTTAACAAAAAAAAATACAGCAAGCTGCCGCTTCATTTATAAATATATAAATTCAACTACAAATGTGAGACAATTAGACCTTGAAGAAAAAAAGAGCAAGGTAGAAAGGCAAAAAAAAAAAAAAAAAAAAAAAAAAAAAAAAAAAAAAAAAAGCACAATAAGGCACGAACAGTAAGCACAATAAGCGGTCCAGAGTATCTGAAACTCCTGAATGTTCGCAAGCAAAAATTCTAGTCCACGTTTCTTGTCAACGAAACATCTCTGATTGCGTTCTCGTCATAGGGTCCACCAAGACGCCGCAATAGTGATTAGTTCTCTGCTCCCGTGTGACTGTTTCCACATCCAGTCAACAGCTGCACCAGCTCGAATCCCGATTTTGTTCATGAACAGACACCTCAGTAGTGAGCTAGACGCGTCGCACCCAAAAAAAAAGGTGATCCGCCGTTGCTTCAATCTCGAATCTTCTCCGCAGAAAATATACATGTAATTAACTTCGTGATCGTTCTTCGGAAATAATGTTGCAAACAAAGTCAACTTGCGCATTTCATATCGTGTACTGGTGCTGGCACAGCTAGCTAGCTCATGGTGAATTTTTATTACATTTTGCCGATTCAATCTGGTATCGAACTTTTACATTTAATCACAGTAAAAAATTATTATGAAATTTGTAAACTATAATTTTGATCTAAATAAAATAAAAAATTTTATAGCTTGAAAAAATTTTGCGATTTTAAATTTTAAATTGTTTGAATGGATATTATAAAATTTTATATTTTTACTTTAATTTAAAATTTTAAAAAATAAAAAAAAAATAATTTTCAATTTTAACATTTTAAAATTAAAAATTTCATAATTTGAAATTAAAAGTTAAAAATTTAAAATTTGAATTTAAAGGTTAAAAATTTAAAATTTAAAATTTAAAATTTAAAATTTAAAATTTAAAATTTAAAATTTAAAATTTAAAATTTAAAATTTAAAATTTAAAGTTTAAAATTTAAAATTTAAAATTTAAAATTTAAAATTTAAAATTTATAATTTGAAATTTAAAATTTAAAATTTAAATTTTTAAATTTAAAATTTAAAAAATGAATATACATTCAAAATTTAAAATTTTAAATACAAATTAAAATTCAAATTTAAAATTTTTAAATTTAAAATTTAAATTCAAATTTAAAAAATTTAAAATTTAAAATTTTAAATTTAAATTTTTTTTGTTGAAAATTTAAATTTAAAATTTTAAAATTTAAAATTTAAAATTTAAAATTTATCATATTTGGAAGGTTAGGTAGTCAAAGAATGGTGTAATTTTTTTTCTTTGATTAGAATGGATTTTAACTTTATTCTATTTTTTAGGGTATAGTATAACTATATTTTAAAAAAAAACTGTATTTTTACCTATCTAAATATTTTATGAATTTTTTTTTTTTTTAATATAGATATAGTATAATTTAACTATACTATATTTTTTTTGTGCATCCAAATCCTTGATCTAATTAGTTAAAGTCAAATATCCTTGATCTAATTAGTTAAAGTCAAATCTTGCCCCTCAAATCATTTTGTACTGCGATCGGGTTTGGAAAGTGTTTTAAATTTTGGGACGTTAAAAGTGTTTTAACTGATCACTTAAATTTAGGCCCAACCTGGCCTGCTTTCAAATTTTGTTGTTATTGTTATTATTATTATTATTTTGAGAGGATGATAGCGTATTATTATTATTATTATTATTATTTTTAATAAAATAAATTAAAAAGTTATTTGATTTTTTAGAAAATTATAAAAAAAAAATTGAAAGAAAAATATTTTATGAATAACTTTTTTTTTCCGATTTTTCGTCCTTTTGGTTTTAAAAAAACTATTTTTTTAAAAAAAAAATTAGAAAACTAAAATATTATTTTTTCATGAATTTTTTTTTCCAAATATAGAATTGATGGAATATAGAATTTTTTTTTTTTTTTTTTTTTTCCAAAAAAAGCTATCCGTGGAACGTGCGGGCAAAAAATTATTTTCCATCAATTTTTTTTTTTCAAAAATTAAATTCTTTATACTTTTTTTAATCACTTTACCCAAAAGGTCTACTATCATTCTAACCATAATCTTTTCATCTAAGGGCTAAAACCTACAAGGATTAAAGACTTGATATTTTTAAAAATATAGACACTCAAATATATATATATATATCTATATATATATATATATATATATATATATATATATATATATATATATATATATATATAAGGGCTAAAACCTACAAGGACACTTGATATTTTTAAAATATAGACACTCAAATATATATATATATATATATATATATATATATATATATATATAGTTTATATATTTTTAAAAGCACAATCATATTTATATTTGTAAATTTTTTATCATTGAATTTGTATTGAGATTTGTACTTTTTACTTTTCTTTTCTCTCTCTTTAGTTGACTTTACAAAAACACAAATTTCAATACAAATTCAATAGTAAAAATTCACAAGTATGGATTGGTTTGTATGCTTTTAAAGCATATAAGCTCTACTATATATATATATATATATATATATATATATATATATATATATATATATATATATATATAGCTAGGCTGGAATAGTATTAATAGTACCAAGTCATTGATGCTATTAAATTTTTAACCGTTGAATTAAAATATGTGTGGTTGAGATGATAGTTTGGGGGCTACTTGGGTTTAATGGGTGGTTGGAAAATAGTAAAATCTAACGGATGAAAATAATACTTGATACTATCGATAGTATAGTAGCCGGATTATAAATATATATATATATATATATATATATATATATATATATATATATATATATATATATATATATATATATATATATAATATATATATATACATACATACATACATAGTCCGACTATTCTGCTTATAAAAGTATCAAATATTTAATGTTTTTAAATTTTTTCCTGTTAGATTTAACCATTTGACTAATTCCACCTCTTAGATCATGCTATTCCACCAACTATCCATTAAACCTAAGGGGTCTACTATTGTCCTAACCGTATATCTTTTCATTCAAGTGCTAAAACCTATAAGTACCAATGACTTGATACTTTTAAAAATATAGGACCTGAATTATATATATTATGTACTAGACTAATATACTATTAATACACGAAGTTATTGATGCTATTAAATTTTTGGCATTTAAAGAAAAAAATGTACAGTTAGAATGATAATAGTTTCCTATGGTTTAGTGAATGATTGGTAGTATAATATGATCTAAAGGATAAAAATGTTCAAAGGGATAGATCTAACGACAAAATATTTAATATCATGAAGTGCTTGGTGCTAATGATAGTATATTAACCGAATTTTATAAACACAAGTTAGAATATATATATATATATATATATATATATATATATATATATATATATATATATATATATATATATATTGAAAAAATACAAATCCTAATACAAATCCCAATATATATTATAAAAATATAAATTTCAATACAAATTTAATGGTAAAAGATTCACAAGCATGGATGAGCTTGTGCTTTTAAAAGCATATAAGCTTTACTCATATATATATATATATATATATATATATATATATATATATATATATATATATAGTGCTTTTGTAAAGTCAAGTAAAGAAAGAGAAAGATAAAATAAAAAGTATAAATTCCAATACAAATCTAATGGTAAAAAATTTATAAGCATGAATTATCTTGTGCTTTTGAAAGCATATAAGCTCTACTTTCTCTCTTTCTTTTTCTCTCTCTCTTTCTCTCTCTCTCTCTCTCTCTCTCTCTCTCTCTCTCTCTCTCTATATATATATATATATATATATATATATAGTAGAGCTTCTATACTTTCAAAAATACAAATCCAACTATACTTGTGAATTTTTTACTATTGAATTTGCAATGAGATTTGTGCTTACTGGGGTTGAAATGTCGTGCTGACAGTTGACCGGGTGCGATCCGCGATCGGCCCTCGAGTTGAAAAGCGCCGAAGATCACGTTTCGACGCGCCGTTTAGGGAATGAATATGGACGGAAAACAGCTATTATCCTATTGAGGATAAATGACTCAAAAGAAAGTGGTTGAGAGATATACGATGATTCCCCTTAGATCACGCTAATTATTTAAATCGGTAAATATACACATAGTTCGAATGAGTATAAATAATCGAACCGTTGAAGAGAATGGAGTCCTGCAATCTCGTAAGCTAGAGACCACCCACTACAACAAAATAAGGTTATAGAGACACATTTTTGTGTCATTTTTGTGCAAGTGTCAAATTTATATCATATTTATATCAAAATTAAGTTATAGGGACATATTTTTGCGGCACATTATAATAATGTGTCATTATACACCATAACAACTGCACATATAACGACATTAATAATAAATTAATATCGATATTTTTGCCAGTATCACTTTTTTTTTTTTAATTTACGGATATTTAAAAGTGTCACTATAACATAATTTTGTTGTAGTGACTCCTATTTTTCAATACATTTCAATATCTATATTTACCGCTTTCTTAGATAGATTTATCAATTTTTTTTTACCACTTTTCTAAATAATTTTCATACCAACATTTACAATATTTTTTTAGAAATAGTCGTAATTGTAATTGGTTCTTTGTAACCCTTCTCCAAACAATACAATTTCTAATCGGCTATTCGTTCGTGTCAAATTCATTGTCTTCAAATTTCAGTTCGGCTCTCTAGGGCGAACTCTGTGAGAGTTTGATTGAAAAGAATCCGACCGAGCAGATCCCTTCTCGGCTCGATCGCTTGATCCCTTTCGGCACACAGCGTATCACATCTCGAAGGTCAACTCCAAAGCCGATTGCGGACCGCACTCGGTCAATGATCAGCATCACATTTCGGTCCCGACACTAGAATATATAAATATTTTATTCGGTATATATATTATTTTAATTAATTTAAAAAATTTATATATTTGATTAATAAAAAATATGATCAGTGAGATATTATATTTAAATTTTAAATTATATTTTAACATAAAATATGCTATTCTATAATACTATACAAGGCTTAAAAGTCAAACTCTTTATAGTTATACTAAAATTTTCGCACCCATGTGCATCAAAACGCGCCGTGCCTAAATATTGATGTATACAAGCTTCAAATATTGATGTATACAAGCTTCAAAATATAATATCTTCTGTATATAGCGTTATTAATGGGTCTGGACAACTTGCTAGAAAGAATGAAAGATCCCATGTGGTTCACTCAGGAAGTTCATCTGTGTATGTATATTAAAACACATTCCACTTCATGGAAAACAAAATCATTGTTGACTTAACGGGAATTCTACGTAACTACACAGTAAATGCATCAATAACACTAATTAATAAAGAAAACTTGTCAATTTTTTCTAAAAAATAATCTCAATATAATAGTACATTTTAGACCGCAATGGAAATTAAGAAGTGTATAATATAACACACATCGATACTTCAAAAAGTATCAAAATTTTTTATTATATCAAACTAATTTATTAAATAATAAATTTTATTATTTTTTTTACTTTTTAATATTTTAAAGCGTTCGAATTTTAAAAAATTTAATACTAAGCGTCAAAATATATTTTATCAATACTTAATATAAGTTTCAGTATATATATGATCATTTTTTATTTACAGACGTTTTAACCGACGCTTTTAAATATAATGTTATACTATATTAGCTAGGATGTTTTTTTAGTATCTTTAAATTTAATATATATATATATATATATATTTTTAAATATTAATTTTTTTATAGTGTTTACAAAATTATATATATAATATGAGAAACTGAGAAGCCATTCACATAAACGCGGATCTACTTGTGTAGTATGGAAAAAGTAATTAAAAAGTTCGTTTTCGTATCATATTGTTAGGATTTTCATTAGATTTGTAGTTGAATAATTTAAATTTAAATTTAAATTTATAAGAGATAAATTTGTTAGAATTTAAATATTAACTAAAATAAAATTTTATTTAGACTAGAATTTGAATAATTTTTGATGTAAACTATAAATATAGCATATGCACTATTATTTTTCGATGATGATCATATCCATGGAGGTGGTGGGGGTTAAAATTTAGTCACACTCATATGAAATGACCAACATGTTCATAATTTTGGATGCAAGGAAAGAGAAATTTTTTTTTTTTAAATTTATAGAAAACGATAGAAATATGAGAGAGATTCAGAATGAGGACTCGGGTTGAAACTATTCTTTTGCAGAAGAGGAGTCGGTATAATTTTTTTCTTGGTTAATGAATCTTATTTTATCCGCATATTTTCTGTTTTGATTTTTCTTCTCTATTTGGTTGTATTGGTTCCAGGTTTGCTGAGGAGACGAATTTATCGTAAAAAAAATCTAATTTCACGTTTTCGCTGCGGAATTCCAACACTAGGCGGTACCGGAATGGATTTTGGTGTCGGAGCGGGTTGCGGATTCACAGAATCTAATATCAGGGCGAGTATCAGATTTTCAACAATTGGTATCGGAGTTAAAGGTTGTCGATCCTCAAAAGAGATCGACATCAAAGTACTGGATTACCGATCATCACGGCAGGCGATCACAATTTGATCTCGCTAGACGTGTTGGATTCAAAAGTTTGTGATTTTTTGATTTCAGGTGGAGTTAAGAGTGTTACGCCCGGGGTCGAAACTGCGACCCGGGCTCGCCAACAGATCCGCCGCCTATACGAAAACCTCGCATAGAAGAAGCGTCTAACCTGTAAGGAAAAACTACTACAGCTAAACAGATATCAGAGCTGTAAAACAAGTGCTGTAAAACTAAAATCCAACCACTGTACAATTGGAAATAATGATACAATATACATCTCCCAAAAATAATCAAATACAAAATCCTCAGAAATAATAATTCAGAACTCAAAAGGGAGAGTAACTTGAAATAATACATCAGTGTACAGGCTCTCAGTACAAGTCAAATCCTCATTACAATAATCTCTTAAAAGTAGAAATAAAATTAATATACTGACTGTACTACAAATCACCAATGTGGGGGTACAGCTACTCTCCAACGACAGGTAGGGATCTAGCTCGCGACTCCCTCGCCTCGAACAGCAACAGCAGAATCAGCATCTCCCACAGATGACTCTGCAAAACAAAGGAGAGGAAAGAAAAAGGAAGGGGAGAACCCCCCAACGGGTGTGAGAACTACATCAACACGTAGTTCTCAGTGGGTACCGCTACCAAGCCCGACGGTCTGCCCACTAAGTCTACTAGAGGTATAAGATAACAATGCAGTAAAAACTGAACAAGAAAAGCTGGAGATACTCTACAGCTACCATACCTCTATCTAAATGCTCAATGGGTGATACAGATGAAAAGATATGCAACTACTCGCACCCAAGGTGCTCAATTGACCCAATCAAACTGATTGCCTCATAGGGTCCAGTCAAGCCTGCGCCTCCCTAGTGTATCAACATAGGGTTCTACCGGTACTCCAACCCGGTCCAAATCTCAATCTGACCGCCCGGTACACCAACCCTATGGTAACCCCGATCCCCGTGCTGCTTTCCCCATGACCTATGTAGTGGAACATCTATTATTGGTATGTTGGACCCGCAACGCGTCAAATAGACGCGTTGGACGGACTCAGTGAGGCTTCTGGATCAACCCTGTCTTTCTGCTGCTTTCGCCGAAGTTTTGAGAGGGTTTCAGGCTAATTCGAGGTCGGATTTGGATTCAGTGCGGAAAAACGTCGAAAATCGGCTATTTACTTGTATTTTTCGGAGTCCGGATATCCAAAAAGGACCCCCGAAAGTTTTCTGCATATTTTGGTGCATGGAGGAAGCCGTGGACCGGCTGGTTGCCACGTGGCGGCCGCTGATTGGCCAGCGCACGCGGCGCGGTCCACAAAATTGGGCGCTGGTGCATGGACCAGGCGCGGGGGACACGTGGCAGCCCCGGATTCGTGGGCTCACGCGGCTCGGCCCACGGCATCGAGCGGGTTGGCGCATGGACCAGGGCGGGCCACATGGCGGCCTATGAGTGGCCGGCTCTTGTGCGTGCGGTCCACGAAATAGCGGAAGCAGGCGGGGCAGGCGGGGGCAGGTGGGGCAGGTGGCCGCTGTACGCTGGGCGCCACGTGGCCCCCGGCGATTGGCGGGCGCCACCCACCCCACGACCCCGGGTCGGGCCACGCGGCGGATACCCAGCGGCCCAGCACACGCCGTCCGCTGTTCGGGACACGTGTCGGGCGCTGGGTGATCCGGGCGTTGGTCGCGGGCCGGGCCTGGGGGCTAGTTTCGGGCACTGTTTGAGCCCGAAACCTCCCGGGTGCCCGAAAATTAGGCCTGAAAGCCCAATAATGTGGACTTTTGGATTGTTTTTGGTGGGGGCCTATAAATAGGCCCCTTTCTTGGGCCTTTAGCCCCTTTTCCTGAGCTCCTCTATGACAGAGCCCTTTAGCAAAGTTGATCCTCATCTTGTGCTGCATCTTGCGAAGGAGTTTCGAAATTTTTGGAGGGCACGACATCGACGGCTTCGGGGATTCGGAGTAGTGGGACGTTTTTTTTTCGGTGGCCCATTTCCGTCGCATTTCGGTCCACAAGGTCCACAGAGCTACTCCGAAGGAATTCTTGGACGATTTTTGTGGCCTCGGTTTCATGGGAGGTAGGCCTTCGATTTCCGTGTTGATCACCTTGCTTTATTCTGAGTTCTTGGCATAGTTTACGAGGCATTTTTGAACCCCTTAGTTGCTGGTGGTTTTTCTGGATAGCGGAGGCTTGTCGGATTTTTATCTCTGTGCTTGAGTATTGGATTTCGACCTGTGAGGACTTGATCGACATCTACTCTTCGCGAGGATCGCCGTTGTATTTTTATTGGAATTTTTAGAGATTATCTCACATGTGGGAATTAAGCTTCTTTGGGACAGATTTTTCAGCAGTGTATGTGTTATGAAAATTTTGACTTATTGCAATGTTTGGACCATATCTTTGTACCCAGGAGGAGTTTTCTTGTGTTTTGGACTCGTTGGAATCGTGGGAATCCGAGAATTGTCCCCGTTCAGTTTCAGCCTTTTTGGATCTTGGATTGACGCGCGCTTCAGGTGGGTTGCTTCGTCTTCAAAACCGGTGGATGGTTCTCTAACTCTATATTGTTAGTGAGCATGCATTATGTGAGCAGTATTAGAAAGCATGTTGTATCAGATAGGATTTTCTAGTGTGGTGATTCTGATCATGTTGATTATTACTTCCTATCTGTGTTGATTAAATATTAGTATTAGACTTGACCTAGCACCCTGTCATATGTTTGCATGTGTAAACCAGACTAGTAGAAAACCCTCACTTGGTCTAGATTTATTTATACTTTAGATATCCACACTTTTCTTCCTATCCCTGGACATAGTGTTTTCCTCGCCCGGGTAGTTGACCGAGTGGTCAGGATTTCTCTTAGTGTGGGATGCATATTACACTCGTGCTTGGGGGCAGAGTGGAGTCTGGTAGATGTAGCTGATCTTATATCTATGGCAGGAGCCGATGGGTAAATGGTGGTCCCGAGTTATCGTACTTCTCTGTTTTCTTTGTTGTCACTATGTTAGTGACAGGGGTATACTAGTGATAGCAGGACCTAGAACCCAAACTGTTTTTGGACACACATAATTTTTATAAACTAATATTTTTCCTTCCAAACTTCGAGGGGTCGCCGGAGCCTGTTCTTGTTTGATTTGGGTGAAGACAATAGCCCTTCGGGGTTTGGAAAATAAAATTTATTTGAACTGATTTTATTAAAGAACTAAAATATATTAAATTGGGTTTCTCAGATTAAAATAGTTTTCAGTAATAACTGCCATCTTTTATTACAAACTTCCTCACCCGAGAGAGTTTGGGTGACCTGGGTTCTATGAGCCGTTCTTTTTTTTTTCGGGACGAAAGCTACTGGGGCTGTACCTAGAACCTGTTCTTGTTTGATAGGGTTGTAGGTGATGGTCTCCCGAAATTTTAGGACCCTGGTTGGTTTCTTCCGCATATTTTACCAAGGGAGTTGTTTTTCCGAACTGTAAGGGGTCGAGAACTTCGAAAGGTTGAGTCTGGAGTTTGTTCTTGTTTGATTGGGATTCTAGACACCGACCTTAGGGGATTCTCGGACCCTTACTGTGTCGGTTGGTTCTTTCTCGTCTGTGAGTTGGATGTCCTGTTTTGGGAGCCGTTGGGTTGACGACGGTTCCGGTTGTTGAGTACCTCCATCCAGTGGGTTAGTATTGTGAGTTGGACATTGTCGGTTTGATTGATCGTGGATTTGGATTATAACCTGCATGAGCCATATTGAGCTCGACAGAGATGCGCGGATACTTTCCTCGGTGGGATCGCGCCCCTCGAGTGCCACTCCGGAGTTGGGCCTATTACTTTGCTATCGCGACTTGTCGACGCAATCCCTCTGGCTGGGCCAGTTTTGGCAGTCACGGATGCTCTACGTAAGTCCCATCCTCTTGTTGATGTGTGGCAGTAGGTGGACGCAGGTTTGACTGGACCCCATGTGGCAGTCACTGTGATTGGGTTGATTGAGTATTTGGGTTAGAGTCGATTCATCATTTTCATCTGTATCACCCTTTGAGCATTGCAGATAGAGGCATGATAGCTGTAGACTCTTTCCAGCTTATCTTTTCATTATTACAATTTTCCTGTTATCTTATGCCTCTAATAGACTTAGTGAGCAGACCTTCGGGCTTGGTGGCGGTACCCACTGAGAACTACTGTGGGATGTAGTTCTCACACCCGCCATGGTGACTTTTCCCAGGGACCCTTTCTCCAGTTCCTGCTGCTCCAGTTCCTGATCCTTTATTTTTGCTGATCGAGGTGAGGGAGTCGCGAGCTAGTTCCTTACCCGTCCTTGGAGTATAATTGTATCCCTTTTTGGAGCTTAGTAGTACAGTCTGTTGGATTATTGTTGTTAGTCACTTTTGAGGGTTTTTTTTTTTTTTTTTGAGAGACTTTTGTAGTGAGATTCAGACTTGTACTTTTGGAGTTGTATTATTTTATTTCAGTAGTCTACTTTTCAGCTCTTATATATGTATATCTATAGTATCTTTCTTTTTGCAGGTTAGACGCTTCGTCTATACAAGGCTTTCCGTATGGGCGGCGGATCTGTTGACGGGCCCGGATCACAGTTTCAACCACGAGGCGTGGCAGATTAGAGTGGTATCAGAGCCTAGGTTGTAGGTCATTATGGACTTAGAAACCCTAGGTTTGTGGTTGGACCGTAGGATGACTACGTGAGAGTCGTGATTTTTTTTAACGAGAGTCCCGATTGAGTTTTATACCTCTCCCAAGGGACGGGATGAGTGATTGGTATGTTTATTCTCTTAAGCGATTATATTGGCTGCAGACAACATAATGCTATGGAATGGATAACATGTCCTGAACTTTCGCGGGATTGGGTCGAATGGTTGTTGTGTCCTGATGTTCGTTATTGTGTAGTGGACTGCGATGCCCCTGAGACGTCGTGCAGTGAGGAGGGCACATCCCGCATCTGATGAGTAACCCGAGCAGCGGGAGGCTGAGCTATCAGAGCAGAGCGAGACCCAGGAGTTATGGGCCCAGATGGCACAGATGTCGGAGGCTGTCCGACGCTAGGAGGAGGCTATGGAACGTTTGATGCGCCTGTCGGAGCAGAGAGCACAGCCAGTTGCAGCACCGTCTAAGTGTCCTCCAGCACCTTCTTCCCATGTAGTAGCATCTCCAGCTGTACCAGTGGCACCGATTGAGCGAGCAGCCCCCTCCGTGTCGATGAGTAGTGCTGAGGCACCGAGGCAGGGTGGATAGCTGATAGTAGATGAGCTTTAGGACATCATTGATCGATGGAGCCAGTCCCGGCAGTTTGATCCACCCCGATTCGCAGGATTGAGTTTGGAGCCGTGGGAAGCAGAGTATGGATCACGGCGATGGAGCGACTCTTTGAGACTCTTTTTGTCGAGGAAAGGTTTCTAGTTTTTTTCTGGCGACAAATTTTCTGGAGCACAATGTCGAGGCCTGGTGGCGGTGAGTTTGACGTGTTGGTCCGCTTGGGACCCAGCTGCTTACTTGGGCGGAGCTCCGCAGCCTTCTTCTTGGAGTTTTCTTCCCCGAGAGTGTTAGACAGAGGCTGGAGGAGGAGTTGAAGAATCTCCGACAGAGAGACCGTACTGTGCAGGAGTACATAGTGGATTTCAACCGGCTATTGGATAGTGTACCACACGTGGCCAGGGATGAGGCGCATCGGATCTATATTTTTGAGCGAGGTTGCGCCGGAATATTTATCAGTTCGTCCGTTCGCACAGACTGCAGACCCCGGATGCCTTGACGGAGCAGGCCCTTTATGTGGAACATGATCAGTACAGTTGAGACTAGGGATTATACCGGCAGGTGTGACGGTTTGGTGGCAGCTCCAAGACTCTGACTGAGCACACGGGATGGACTGTTTGGTGCGGTATCATGCAACAACTGATTGTGGAACGAGAACAGTGACCCTTCTGCGAGTTGGACAGCAGGAGTTCATTTCCACTGGTTGCCGAAGTACCCTTCCTGCAGTGTTGGCTTCAGCGGCATTGGTCAGGCGCCACCTTGGGAGCAGATGTGACGAGTAGGACTAGAGGTTGTGTCCTTAGAGGTCTTGGTTAGATCGTAGCTTTCGTTTTGTCGCCACAGCAAGGACGGCTTCAGCACTTCTCTCATTTTTCTCGTCTTTATGCTGAAATTTACGAATGGGACGAAAACTTTGAAAAGCTACTCCCGAAATAGAGACAGTGCCCGAACCCGTTCTTGTTTGATTGGGGCGAAGGCACCGGCCTTTCGAAATTTTTGGACTTTTTTGCTATTTTCAGTTGTTTTCTAAATAGAGAGTTGGAGTTGATGACGTTCCTGATGGTGGGCCTTTACTTTCTTGTTTGGTCGTTTTGGCGAATTTCGGGTAGATTTGGTCCGGTTGGTTTTGTGTTTGTGGTGTGTTTTAGTTTCGGGGATGAAATTTTTTTTAGTGGGGGAGATTGTGGTGACCCCGATCCCCGTGCTGCTTTCCCCATGACTCATGTAGTGGAACACCTATTATTGGTGTGTCGGACCCGCAACGCGTCAAATGAACGTGTTGGACGGACTCAGTGAGGCTTCTGGATCAAGCCTGTCTTTCGGCTGCTTTCGCCGAAGTTTTGAAAGAGTTTCACGAATCTCGAGACACTAACGAACTCAACCAACTCGTGGCACAAAACACACTGGCTGGAGATACTCCACAGCCGGGACCGACCCATAACTCAGGGCCAACAAAACTGGTCGGACGACACTCCACGACCCGGGACCACCGTCAACCCGAACGGTTCCCAACAACACTGACCGGAAGATACTCGACGGCCCGGGACCACCGTCTACCCAAACGGCTCCCAATAACACTAGCACAGGTCTAATCTCAGCTACCAGATTCCACTCAGGCCCAAGGCACGAGTGCAACAATGTCCCACAGTAACCTGACCACTCGGCCCACTACCCGGGCGAGAAAAATCTATATCCAGGAAAAGATGCAAAGTGTGGGATGTCTAAAGCATAAAAGAACCTAGCCCAAGTGAAGGTTCTCTACTAGTCTGGTTTCAACATGCATCATATGACAGGGTGCTAGGTCAAGTTCCAATAATAGCATTTAAAGAAACCGAATCATAAGTAGGGAACATTAACAGATATGATCACCAAAATCAATCAAAATAAGCCTCATCTTCCTAAACATGCTCTCAACTAGCATAGGTGAATACAACCATTAAATATATATAATATCTCGAAGGTACCCAACATGTATAACAAATCATGTAAGTCTCAATCCACATGAATTGTATCATTCTTATGCTTACATCTCAATCCTATAGGTTGTACAATAAATTATGCATGCTATCAATCACATAATGTAATGCTTCCCTTAGATAAGCTTCTATTAATCATCATCATGACATCCACTATCGCAATTCTCATAAAACATAGTATGGAATACTACTCATGTGATTCTCAAATAATTACCGATACTAAGCTTACCTCTCCATCACATACATGGGTACACTAACATGCAAATATTCTATCAGATAGAATTAGAGAACCGTCCACCGGTTCTTGAAACAAAACAACCCACCTGAAACACTTTTCGCAGGTAAAGCCGAAGTCGGTGAAATGCGCCGTCACCACAATCGAAAACCGCCGAAACCGCACCCTCGGTACTCGGTCGCACAAGCCTCTGCGTGCAGTCCTCTGAAAAATCTAAAAAAATTATCATCTTAACCACACATTTTTTAATCCAAAGACTAAAAACTTGATAATACCAATAATTTTGTGCTATCGATAGTATTCTAACCTAATTATATATATATATATATATAACCAATATCAGACATACCGTACAGACATGTTACATATTTTACAAGAAAGAGAATTTTAAAAAATAAATCTGATCCGGTTTCGTCCGTTGTAATTAATGTTGGGACTCGATCGGTTCCATTGCATGTGCCAATTTGTTTTAATATAACCAACATCAGACATACCGTACACGCACGCACGTTACATATTTTACTAGAAAGAAAATTTTTGAAAGTAAACCTGATTCGATTTTGTACTCGTTCCGTCGTAATTAACGTTGGGTATCTCCATTCCATGTGCCAATTTGTTTTAATATAACCAACATCAGACGTATCATACAGATATGTATGTTACATATTTTATTAGGAAGAGAATTTTAAAATATAAATCTGATCCAGTTTCCGTATTCGTTCCGTTGTAATTAACGTTCGGACTCGAGCGTTATATCCATTCCATGTGCCAATTTGTTTTAATATAATCAACATCAGACGTACCGTACACGCACGCACGTTACATATTTTACTAGGAAGGGAATTTTAAATAGTAAATCTGATCCATACTCGTTCCGTTTTAATTAACATTGGGACTCGATCGGTATCTCTATTCCATGTGCCAATTTGTTTTGTTATCTCACACACACACACGCACGCGCGCACACACACACGCGCATATATATATATATATATATATATATATATATATATATATATATATATATATATATATATATAGGGCAATGCTAAATCTACATCTCAAAAGAAATGTATATTTTACACCCCACTCTATTCTGAGATGGATATATCTTCACTCGTCATATCAAGTGACGAGTGAAATTCGATCACCTCACTCCAGAATAGAGTAGAGTGTAGTATGTACACCATTTTTAAAATGTACACTTATATATACCCATATATATATATATATATATATATATATATATATATATATATATATATATATATATATATATATACAAACTAATTAATTGCCGGTTCTTCACAGTCTATGTGTCGCCCACCCCTGCTTCCTCCACCTACGTGTCGCCCTCCGCGCGCCTCTGCCCTCTCCTTCTCTCCCGCCCGTTTCTCCGCGCTCCTTCTGCACATGGCCTTCTTCCTCCCTCAGTTCTTTCGCAGCCCAAACCGCGCCTCCTCCGCCTATGTGTCGCCCGAACCGCGCCTCCTCCGCCTATGGTGTGTGTGTGTGTGTGTGTGTGTGTGTGTGTGTGTGTGTAGTCCTATTAAGGACATAAAGATATACAAAGTCTCCAGATTTGAGAAGATCATATGTGCACATTAATTAAGCTTTTGTGAGGAGGACAGAAAAAAAAATTGTCTCTGGTAGTGTATTTTGTGCCTACACCTAATTTTTAAAATATTAAATGGGCCATACAAGATATTTAATTTTGCAGAGGGCTTTTAAATAGTAGCATAAAGATTATACTATATATTAAAATTTACAAATAATTTATTATCAAAAATCGTTAATTGGGAGTTTTGAGCAATTGCTCCAAGCATTATAATTTGATCTAAATTAAATAATAATCTCGCATATCATATCATGCCTGCAAAACAATTATAGATTGCATGATTTAAGCATTGCACAAATTAAAGACTTTTTTAAATTGAATGCGTGCGAAAAAGTAAATTAGTAAAAATATCTACCTTTCAAGGAGCACACTAATTATTCTCTCAAGTACACGGTTAGGGTTTAATTTACGTACCCCTTGCAGTCATATTATTGAAGGGATCAAATTCATAAAGTACAACCAACGAGAACTTACAGAAAAGCAAAACACAACATATGGCTCATGAGCAAGCCTAGACTAACTAATAAAACTCACAAAACTGAAATTTGAAATTTGAATGACACTTGCACATATTTAAAGAACAACACACAAAGTAAGGAAACTACAACTCTAGCTAGCTGGTCTCGTAGATCGCCGATCGTTGTGTGCATAACGAACCAGATATTTAAAGTACTTAAGAAATTATTCAACCCTATATATGCAGGGTGTGATAATTAAACAGTAAATGCCGTACACTCTTGGATGCACGTCATACATTTCCCCAAGAAATCTGTATACCAACAAGCCGATTTTTTCCAATATCTCTTTAACTTGTCCTTGTAGTCCACATAATGAAGCCCAAAGCGTATTTTGAAACCTCCTCCCCATTCAAAATCGTCCAAAAACGACCATATGAAGTATCCTCTCACATCCACTTTATCCTTTCCCCTGTTAGGAAATTGAGAACATATATATTACATAATTAGTGTAGAAAACTATGGCAAACTATATATCTTGCCAAATGCCAACAGTAAGGGTATCAAGTCCACTCTTCTTAATGATCACTAGGATATATATATATATATATATATATATATATATATATATATATATATATATATATATATATATATATCCTATGGTCACTTTGTACCAAGTGAACTTTCGAGGGTTTGTGAGATTTGATTGATTAGTAATTTAATCTATACCTCATAGAATTGTAGAGTGCACCAAGATGTTCGACTTGGTAGAGTACTCTGTCGTTGTCCTTCACTACTTCAGCAATTGTTTTACTACTATTATTGATCTCACTCACACCTGAACAAACAAAGAGAGAGAGGAGAGAGAGAGATTATGATAACCTAGTTTGGCACGCTCATTTAAGATCCTATTTATAGCTGTATATATTAAGTAAAATGTTTCGTTTGAGAGGAAATATACCTTTCAAAAAGTCCTAGTATGTATGTATGTATGTATGTAACTTGGATTTGTATAACGTTTTCATATTATTCAAGAGGAATTAATATGTTAGTGGATAGTAAGATTTTACCATTTTCAGTAATGATGATGGGTGGATTGTTATACTTGTTCTTGGTATATAGTAGAAGATCTATCAACCCTTGTGGATAAATGTAGAAGAAAGATGTGCCACCCTGAAAGAGACAGAGGGAATTACTTATCAGCTTACATGTGGAATACATGATTAATTCTAAAAGAGAAGTTTCAGATGATCATATACATACTGGACGACCTATTGGCTTTCCATTACCACCGATCACTACAATTAAAACAAGCACAAATCAGAATCTACTGAATAATAATAATAATAATAATAATAATAATAATAATAATAATAATACGGAGACATTGATTATCGGAGGTTGAATTTTTAAAATCGTCACCTGTCAATCCAACTCGAGAGTCATTAAGATAAGTTGAGTTAATAGTGGCACCCAAGGGAAGATCAAATGCATAGAAGGCGTTGTAGTAATTGATGCCGATGAAATCGTAAGATCCGATGACATGTTCTGACTCCGCCTTGGTAAATTTCGGCAGGCGATTCCCAAGGTAAGTTCTCATATTTTGTGGGTAATCGCCTCGAGTTAGAGGGTCCATGAACCTGCACATGCGTCAGTTAGTGCAAAACTAAATGCTTATAGAAAGTTTCATCAAGTTTTGTAGAAATGCATGGAAACTCTCAACTATATATAATAGGTTTTTTTTCCTTGTTTTTTTTTTTTTTTTTTTTTTTTTTTTTTTACATCTCCTATATCGAGTGTCTTCGTATAATTGATTTAAACATTTTATTACATTTAACGATATCTATTAAACTTAAAAATTTTAACTGCTTTTTAAAGTAAAACTGTAACTTTTGCTAACAATTAGCTGCTAATTATTATTTGCTAATAGATTTTTTTCAAAAAAAATTATCAATCAAAACAACATTTTAAAAAAAAAAAAATTGAAGAATCTATTTCAACATAAACGGACCTATATTTGAATAGGTCTGAATATATTTCTGTTTATATTTATTATTGTTAAATGCTATGGATGATCAAAACAGACTTATATTATAGCTACGTACCATCCATATGTGAAATCCAAGACCCTTTGTGTTGCATCAACATCAGCCGTCCTATTACTTAAGGAAACGTACCACGGAGTGACTAGCGTTATGCCGATCTCGCCATTTTGCTTTGCCTACACAAATGGAGGAAATATGTGTAATTAATTGCAATTATATAGGGCATTCGATAAATGTTTTTGATATAATATATTGTTGTCTTAAAGATGACTGAAAAGAAAAAAAAAAAATTATAGTTTAGGTACACGCAAGAGAGAACTTGGTTAATTTATATTTTGTCAAACATGCAACTTTTGTTTTCAAGTATAAAGGTCCCACTAAATATGTAACTAGAAAAGAAAAGAAAAGAATTTTTTTTGAAAACTAACATCGCTTTTAAGGCGCGTTATCAATATTAATTTCTTTGTTGCTTGATTAAGAAACTGATCACCCATTTTAACAAAGAACGTAATAATTGTTTGCTAAATAAGATAATTGCTATTCTGGCATGGATGTGAACTCTCAATAAATAGAACCCTAATTAAATTGTCACGACATAATCGAGCCTTGCATGCACATATATATATATGGATCTCCAGTAAGCTAGTATGCACATGATTAATTATAATTACCTTATATTTATGGTGGTAATGTCGGACGGCCGCTGCGTGGGCTAGTATAATGTGATGGCAGACTGTATAAGGCTCTGTGCTTGAATCTCCAGCTTTGCAATTTCCGGGGCCGGAAGGGGTGCACCGACCTGGAGCATCCGTACCGCCACCGTATCCATTGGTGCAGTAGGCCCATGGCTCGTTGAATGTGATCCAGTGCTTCACTCTATCTCCAAACTTCTTGAAGCAGATGTCAGTGTATTTTTCATAGTCCTTTCTGTACCAATTCATCGCCCCATTAGAAAGATAAAATTTTACTTGTATATATTCTAAAAAGAGGGTGTAAGATCTATACTCTACATTCTAAAATTTACAAAAGTCCAAATAGTTTTTAGTAAAAAAAGCAAATTGATATGACATGTAGAAAATTAACGAATTTTAATTAGATAGAGTGGCTGTGAGATGTTTTAGTAGCATTGCTCGTAATTAGATATTAAGGAAAAGAATAATAATTAAAAATAGTATGGATAATTTTATTACCCTGCGGATTGAGTAATATCAATAAACTACCGGTAGAAATTTAGATATATTAATGAATTTTATTATTATTTATCAAATAAATTGTAATTGATCAATTTTAGTTAATTAATGTGATACTGAAAAAAAAAAAAAAAAAAAAATAACGAAGGAGAGATTACAAATTAACATCTGTAACTCACACTATACGTGGGCTGAGAAAGCCGCCATATTGGTCTTCCAGAGCTTGAGGAGAGTCCCAGTGGTGAAGCGTCACCAATGGCTTTATACCTGCACGAATTTCCAAGCAGCATCATACGTACTAAATCAGTTTTGATTTAACTAAAATGTATTTTTTCTCATAAAAAAAAAAAGAAAAGAAGAGAAAAAAATGTAATTTCCAGGACCATTTTTTACGAGCTCATTGATTAGATCGTTGTAAAACTTAACCCCTTCCTTGCTGATTTCTCCATTTCCAGCTGCAAAGCCATCATAAATTAGCATTACACCCGTAAATAACATGCATTATGAGCTAATTGTTAAAGGTTTTGCTACTTTATTAAAATAATTATTATTCTTTAAAAATTTAAGATATTATCAGTAAACTATATCTTAATAGTTTATATCCAACAAATTAATGTGTGTATATACTTACAAGGAAGAATTCTAGTCCATGCGATGGAAAATCTAAACGAATCCAAACCCATTTGTTTCATTCGGGCTATATCTTCCTGCAGTTAATTACATAATTTAATCGAACCTTAAATTTCGGTTATAAGAAGAGATTCAAAGATAGAATAAAGCCAAGCGGAAATTATTTGTCTATAATCAATATATGACACGATGATGCGCAACTGCGAAGTCGAAAGCCTACCTTGTACCGATGATAGAAGTCATCTGCTACATCACCATTGGTTCCATCTGCAATTTTGTCTGTATAAAGTAGATATAACGTTGTGCATCAGTTTCTCACTATCCTTTTTTTTTTTTTTTTTCCATATTTAGTCAAATTTTAAATAGTATAAGTTACGTTAATTTTGTACAAAAAAAAAAGAAAAAAAGAGTAGAAAGTATATGTTTACATATTTTTAAGAGTACAAGATACCTTTTTTTATATCACTTTATAAGTCATGAACATATATATATATATATATATATATATATATATATATATATATATATATATAGGCGATGTCATAAATGCTACTTTTTAATGCTATACTTAATTTGTGTATTTTTTAGTCAAACTTAAATACCGAGTAAATATCAGATCACATTATTGGAGAAATATGTATACATGTCTCCCGTAGAGTTGATCGAGCAGTTAAAAGTTAACTAATAAATTTAATATTTTATTTCATCTAATTTTATCTTTCGTTTATCTTTTCTTTGCTAGTAGTTAAATAAAATGAATTGGGAGCCTTCCGCGTAAGAACAAGTTACCAACTGTGTCGCGCGCCATTTGTCACACAAGTCAACTATTTTTTTTTTTTGTTCTTTGCAATACTGATTTGACTCGACAAAAAAAAATTTCTATGCGAAAATGATAGTCTACGTACCTTGAATGAATTTGTACTTAGTTACAACTTCTGTATTTTTTTATTTTTTATTATTATTATTTTTTTTTTTGGAGAAAAGTCAAGTTTTGACCATGTAAGGGTGTGTCTGTAATTACACAATGTTTTGAAGGGGTCTACAGATGGAGGGAAAAAAAAAAAAAAAAAAAACCTAATAACTGCCTTTGTTTTGTGTTAGGAAGTGCAACCTGACAATTAAAATTTTAGAACCATTAGATAATAGCGTACATTTTGGCACAACAGCAGTATCATTTATGCATAATTTTTCTAAATAGTATGTAATGGGAGAGAAAGAAAATAAAATATACAGATTAATTAACCTGGGTGGGCGTGAGTAAAGTTATCCCATATGCTTTGTCCTTTGCCACCTTCGTAAGCGGCACCTTCATACTACGAAAAAGAAAATCAAAATAATTGAAACATTTAAAATATTTTTTTACACATTCTAAAATTAATATTTTAAAAATTCATATATTATATATATATATATATATATATATATATATATATATATATATATATATATATTTACGACATCTATATATGAATGTAAAAGATATATGCCCAAAAAAAGTATTTGTCATACTCATTTTTTTCTCTTTATAGTTTGGAAAAAGAAAGTAACTAATTAAAAGAAGAGAACGTGAACATTGTAGGAGCTAGAACCTGATACGCAGCTGACGAAGCCCCGAAGAGGAACCCAGGGGGAAAAATAGTGCGATTAAACGGATCGCATGTGCCGTGGTTGAACAAAACTATGAAGAACAAAATGGAAAGAAAACCACCAAGTCCTACAGCCATGTTGCAGATGGCTTGGAGCTTCGAGTTTTGCTCTCAAATAAGCTTATGAAAAATTATAGCTGCTTAATTCTAGCTCTATATATAGAGAGAAGATGCTTCTAAGATTACCAAAATACCCTCAATGTAATAGATAATGGTGCAGGACATGAGCACGACGCGCGTGTTGATTCAAACAATAATAATAAAAAGAAGTCCATGCATTTTGGTCATGTATGTGTTTTTCCGGAATTGTCACGAGTTAATTAAATTGGACCAAATACTTCTTTTCACTTGTTTAAGTAGAGCACTATTGGCACCACAAGAGTACCCACATATGTGTTACCAATACAATTTTTGTTACAATTCATTAATAAATTATATGGGAACCATTCTCTGAGCTCGCCACAAAAAATGCCCAAATTTTAAACAAGTGCAGATTTTTTTTTTTTGAGAAAAGGCAGCATGCTGCCGCTTCATTCAAAGGGTAAATGAATTTAGCTACACGAGAGGGGAAGCCCAGTCACGAGACCGGGTAGGGAGATAAGAGGAGAAAAGGAAGAACAAGAAGAATGAAACAAAAGAAATACAGGATTGCGGGTTGGTGCCCCAGGCCTAGGTGCAGTGCCTAGACCAATGCGAGCGGCAAACCCTAATGTCGGCGAGGGAGGCGTCCAGTCTTCGGCTCTTTTCGTCGAAGATCCTTCTATTCCGTTCGAGCCAAACTATCCACCAAGTAGCCGCAATAGTGACGAGAGTCCTTTTGCCCCAGGCCCCCCTAATGTTAGAGCTGTTCTCCCAAAGCGTGTTGACGTTCGGGCAGCGGCGGATCTCCGCTTTGTTAGGTAGTAGGGTTTCTAGCAGACAGTTAGCACTGGGGCAGATTAAACAAGTGCAGATTGTGGAGGGTCCTCCCACTACAAAAAAAAAAAAAAAAAATCAATATTTTTTAGACGATACTTAAAAAAAAATATCCTTAAGCGTTTCTACAATATAATAATACAGACATTTTAGAAAATATTGTCAAATAAATATTTTAAATAATAAATTTTATTATTATTTTTAATTTTTCGAAATTTTAAAGCGTTAGGATTTTAAAAAATTATGACATTTTAAAATGTCAGAATGTATTTTACTATCGCTTGACATAAGCGTCATTATATACGTGGCGATTTTTTATTTGCCGATGTTTTAACCGACGCTTTTTAATTCGATAATAGAGTACTATATTGAGACGCTTTTAAGTATTATATATTAAGTATATAAAAAATTTTAAATACTAAATTTCTTATAGTGTTGTGTGTGTAGTCCAACTACTATACTATCGATAGTATCAAGTATTTAGTGCTATCAAATTTTTCACCGTCAAATTAATTTTTTTAATTATTTTTAGCTCTTAAATCATATTATTTTTCTAATCACTCGCTAAATTTTAGAAATTTTCTATCTTTCTAACTGCATAAATCTTTATTTAGGAATAAAAAATTTAATAGTATTAATAACTTAATACTATTAACAGTATATTAATCTAGTTATATATATATATATATATATATATATATATATATATATATATATATATATATATATATATATATATATATATATTTATTTATTTATTTATAATTTGGCTATTATATTTGTAAAAGTATTAAGTAATTAATGTTTGTAACTTTTCTATAGGTAGATTAATTTTTTTAAATCATACTATTTCACTAATCATGCACTCACTAAATTTTAGAAAATCACTATCATCCTAGCCGTACATATTTTCATCTAAAAGCATAAGAGCTCAATATATATATATATATATATATATATATATATATATATATATATATATATATATATATATATATATGGAATATACTATAATAATATCAAGTCATTTGTGCTATTAAGTTTTTAACCCTTGCATTAAAAGATGTGTGGTTGAGATGATAGTGGGACCTTGGGTTTAATAGGTGGTTGGAAAAATAGTAAAATTTAACGGATGAAAATGATCAAAAGGGTTGATCTAAGGGTAGAAAACTTAATATCATTAATAATTTGGTACTATTAATAATATATTATCCGGACTATACTCTTATGAATATAAATCTTTTTATACTCAAAACTTTTTTCACTTCGGATGAAGGGATGTGCGGTTAAGATGATAGTGGCCCCTTAGGGTTTAGTAGGTTGTTGGTAAAATAGTATAAATCATAGAGAACCACTATAACCCTAGCCGCACATCCCTTCATTAAAGGGTCGAAAACTTATGAGTACGAAGAAATTTTACTCATAAAAGTATAGTAGCCGGACTATATGAGTAAAATCCCTTTGTACTTATAAGTTTTCAATCCCTCAATGAAGGGATGTGCGGTTAGGATAATAATAGTCCCTAGGATTTAGTGAGTTTATTAGCAAATAGTATAAATCCTGGAGAATCATTATCATCCTAACCGTACATCTTTTCATCTAAGAATTGAAAACTTAAGAGTACGAAGGGGTTTATATTCATAAGAGTATAGTAGCCGGACTATATATATATATATATATATATATATATAGAGAGAGAGAGAGAGAGAGAGAGAGAGAGAGAGAGTGAGAGGGCTACAATGCTATCGATAGCTCCAAGCATTTGGTGCTATCAAGTTTTTTATCCTTAAATCAATCTCTTTAATCATTTTCACCAGTTAGATTTTACTATTTCTTTAACCACCCATTATACCTAAGGGGCACATTATAATCTAAATCACACATCTTTTAATTTAAGGGTTAAAAACTTAATTACATCAATGACTTAGTGCTATTAATAACATTCCAGCCTAACTCTCTCTCTCTCTCTCTCTCTCTCTCTCTCTCTCTCTCTCTCTCTATATATATATATATATATATACTTTTTATAGAATTAAGTTATTGGTGCTATTAGGTTTTTAGATTTTGAATGAAGCGATGTGTGGTTAGGATAATAGCGGACCCATGAGGTTTAGTGGGTGATTGAGAAAATAGTATAATTTAAAATGTGGCAATGATCAAATGGTTGGAACCAACGAGAAATTTTTTTTGCACCAAATATTTGGTGTTATCGATAGCATAGTAATCGAAATATGTGTGCGTGTGTATAGAAAAAGAGAAAAAGAAAATTCACTTTGTATATTATTGATAGTATATATAAAATATTTACTTTCAAGTTTTTCACTCTTGGATTATTGCCATACAAACCATCCCTCTCTTAACCCTAGGCATCTAATGATCAAAAGGTATATAAATAGTATTTTAAATAAAATATGTTGATATTTTTTTTATATAGTATAAAAAATTTATTATCAAAATTTTACGTGATTTGAATTTTTTATATTGTTAAACTTACAAACGACTCACCACGACCATTAAAATTATTAATTTTGAGACTTTTCGACCATCAAGCAAATAATATTAAAAAATTACGAAATTTATTTTTTATATTTTATAAATATTTAAAATTAAGTATAACAAACCGATCGCTGATTTATAAGTCCCACTATCGAAAACTGCTTAGATATACAAAAAATTTCGTACTTTTAATATACTATTAATAGCACTAAATTATACTATTAATAACACCAAATTATTGGTGTTGTTAGATTTTCGGTCCTTAAATTAAAAAATATATGATTAGAATGATAGTGGTGCTTAAGGGTTTAATGAGTGATTGATAGAATAGTATTATTTAAGAATTAGAACTAGTTAAATAAATAAAGCTAATGACATAAAATTTTATAGTATTAAATATTTCATATTATTAATAGTATAATAGTTAGAATATATATATATATATATATATAGAACGCTGCTAGGAGTACAATCAAGTTCGGGGTGTATATCATACACCCCGAACGTGGACGGCTAAGATTAATCTAATATTTTAAACATTCTATTCTCACTCCCTCTCTTTTTCAATACCGGTACACTTTCTTGCGTACCGGTACTCTTTTAAATTTAAATATTTTTTATATTTTATTTGTTTCAAAATTTATTATAAAATAAAATAAAAAAATGTAAACTGGAATAAAATTAAATATTTTTAAAATTTAAATATTATAAATTGAAATATCTTTTACAAATATTAAATTGTAAAAATGTATATTTAATTTTCGGATCATGTCTTCCTCTCATGGGACATTCTTGGCACTAGTATAATTTAAATTTTAACTTTGTGAAAAAATTTAAATTTAATTTTGTGCAAATTTAATTTTTAAATTTAAATTTAATTTTTTTAATTTAAATTCTAATTTTTTTTAAATTTTTATTCATAATTTTTTTTACAAAAAAAAAAATAAATAGAGAGTACTTGTGTGTCGGTACATAATGTACCGGTACCGGTACACAAGGGAGAAGTAGTGGAGGGAAAATTTACAATAACCTAAAAAAACAGGAGTGAAAATATCATAGTTGAATTTATTGCTTATCTCAAGAGTAATCCGGAGCGTTCATTTCCAGATGTAGGATTTACACCCCGATGATGGGTGTATAGGTAGACTTTTTCCATATATATATATATATATATATATATATATAGAGAGAGGAGAGAGAGAGAGAGAGAGAGAGAGAGGGAGAGAGAGATAGAGAGAGAGAGAGATCGCGGCGCTAGGCTGGAATACTTTTATAGCACCAGGTTATTTGTGCTATTAAATTTTTTAACCCTCAGATTAAAAGATTGTGGTTTAGATGATAGTGGATCTCTTGGGTTTAATGGGTGGTTGAAAAAATAGTAAAATCTAACGGATAAAAATAATTAAAGAGGTTGATCTAAGTGAGGTTGATCTAAGGACAGAAACTTGATAGCACCAAATGTTTGGTGTTATCGATAGTATAGTAGCCGAACTCTCTCTCTCTCTCTCTCTCTCTCTCTCCTCTATCTCCTCTCTCTCTCTCTCTCTCTCTCTCTCTCTATATAATATATATATATATATATATATTATATATATATATATATATATATAAACTAAAATTTATTAAATATTCTTAAAATTTATTAAATATCCTTACAGTGACGAAGCTATATGTAGACTGAGGGGGGCCATGACCCCCCTCAACTTTTAAAATATTCACTTTGGATCCTTATATTATTATTAATTTAAAAAATAAATAATTATAGCTAAATAAATATTATAATAATGGTCTATATAAAAAATATTTAGTGTGTATTACTATAAATTTTTTTTAAAAAAATTTATATGCACCTGATACACCATACATTATACTTTATAACATTCATAATGCTTGTATATTAAATATATAAAAATTTATAAATTTAAATATATATTATTTAAGTACCTAATAGTTCTAAAAAAAAAATATTATAGACTATAAAATATAGATGTCTAATAATTATAATTGTTGATATACATGTACTTTGAATGGCATCATTATATATATATATATATATATATATATATATAATATATATATATATATATATATATATATATATATATATAACAAATTTAATTTTAATTTTAAATTTTTATAATTATATAACTTTTAGCCCTCAAAGATTTAAATAATGACTTCGTTACTATACCCTTATTATATTTACAAGTAGGGTTCTCATAATCGAAAATAAAATGACCCGGCACGTTCAATTAATTACTTCTTCCAACTGACAGCAAACGTGTTTGGACGTAGTCTCGCAGTCTTGGTCTTAATTAGCGTCCCTTACTTTTCAAGTTTTAACGTTTTTCCCCGCGCGTGAAGGAATGTCACGGAGTCAAAGAAAGAAAAAAAAAGAAAAGAAAAAAAAAGAGGGTTTGGTTCAACGAGGCATGCAATTATTTCAATATTAGAAGGCTAATCATGCATGTTACCTTAAATAGTATGTCACTATAAATTAGAGTAGAGTATTGTTGCTTAGTAGTTAATCAAGTTCACTAGCTCTCTATATAAAGAGCTTAAGGACCCAGCAGAAGACAAGCTTCAACCGATAGCAATTTCGGATAATTTATAAAATTCTTTTCAAGGAAGACTCAAAAATAGTTAAAAATGCAACTTTTCAAAAAAATAGTTATGATAAAAAAAAAAAGTCAAAATAAAAATGAGCCGATTGCACGCCGCCGCCCGACCCGACTCGGCTCGAGCTCGTGCCGTGCACGCGTGTGTGTTTAGAAAAAATTTTGCTCTCACTTTTTTCTAACTAATACATGCACAAGTGAGAAAGGTTTTCAATGTGGAACTAAACATCACATGTAGATGAAAAATAAGTTTGAGCTTCCAGACAAAACTCATAAATATTGGGTCGTCCAGAAAAGCTCAAAAATCAA
Organism: Tillandsia fasciculata; assembly: GCA_029168755.2. Lineage (NCBI taxonomy): Eukaryota > Viridiplantae > Streptophyta > Magnoliopsida > Poales > Bromeliaceae > Tillandsia > Tillandsia fasciculata. Next base: position 1,401,307 of record CM054930.1, on the reverse strand, counting down.
AAACACAAATTTAAAATCACATTAAATTCATATAAAATCCAACAAAACACGCCTAAAAGAGAGAGAATTAATTGAGTTAGCAATTTCTATATGCTATTTTAGCAAAAAAACTGTATCAGAATCCAACCAACCAATTGAAATAACGCTTTACCATTTTCTGTTATGTAGATGGGCGGATTGTTATATTTGACCTTTGTATACCTCAAAAGCTCTTGAATTCCAAGCGGATAAATAAAGAATTGAGCTGAATCAACCTGTTGATGCATCACATGCATATAACATGAATCAATTTAAAAGCAATAGAAGAAATAATTTTAACACGTGCATGTCTTCTTTAGATTACATTTACTCAAAAATAAATATCAGGGGCGCATTGAATCTGATCCATGCATTCAGGTTCGGAATCTTCGGATCAGTTTAATCTTTGCTAGGTCATGAGGGGCTGACTAAACCCAGCCCAAAATGCGAGGTTTGGGTCGTCGTGTTGGGTGGAAAATTAATTCCCACTTTTGTTGCACAAAGATAAATCTCACTAATAAGCTTGAGACAAAAAGTTGTTTACATGAGGACCTATGGGCCTTCCGTTTCGCATACCTGTTATCAAATTAAGCATGAATCAGAAAAAAAAAAAAAAAATTTAAAAAAAATTTTGTTCGGCTATTATATTTGTAAAAATACTAAATAATTGGTACTTATAAGTTTTTTATCGTTAGATCTATTTTTTGACTAATTTTATCTATTAGATCATGTTATTTCCCTAACCACCCTCTAAACCCAAATGACCCATTATCATTCTAATCACAAATTTTTTTATTTAAAACTTAAAAATCTATAAACACCAATCACTTATACTTTTACAAACATAAGAGCTCAATATATATATATATATATATATTATATATATATATATATATATAATATATATATATATATATATATAGAGTTTATATATTTTTAAAAACACATGCCCAATTATGCTTGTGAATTTTTTATCATTAGATTTGTATTGAAATTTGTACTATTGTATTTTCTTTTTTTCTCTCTTTAGTTGACTTTATAATAGCACAAATTTTAATACAAATCCAATAATAAAAAATTAACAAGTATAGTTAGTCTTGTGCTTTTTGAAAATATATAAGCTTAACTATATATATATATATATATATATATATATATATATATATATATAATATATATATATATATATATATATATATGTACACACACATCACTACAACAAAATTATGCTATAGCGACACTTTTAAGTGTTACTAAAAACTAAAAAAAAAATACTGCTGAAAAAAATATCGACACTTGTCATTAGTGTCGCTATATGTATCGTCAATAGGGTGTATAGTGACACATTATTATAATGTGTCCCTATAACCTAATTTTGGATATAGATGGATTATAAATGAGATATTTGTAAAAAGTGTCACAAATATGTGTCCCTATAACCTAATTTTGTTGTAATGATATGCGCGCGTGTGTGTGTTTGTGTGCTTTTGAAAGTACGGATTATGTACTTTTAAGTTGTTTTCGATGTTGAGACTTTCGAATTGATGATCGGTTTCCGTTAAACTTGATCTAGAGTATTTAAAAAGGCCTAAAAATTAAATTTCGTGATTTTATATTATTTGCCTAGTAATCAAAATGGCTCAAAATCAATAATTTTATTGATTGTGATGAGCCGTTTTGAAATTTAACGGTGTAGAAATATTCAAATCACGTAAAAATTTTATTAGAAAATTTTTTATACTATATAAAACAAGATCAATATTTTTGATCTAAAATTTTAGCATCGTATTACCCTATTTTGTAAGATTTTTATTTTTCGTCGTTAATTTTGAGCCCTTTCGATCACTGTACAACTGTACCTATCATGCATGCGTGCACGCCATGTCTGCCACTGTACAACTGTACAAATTAATGGAGCAAATATAGTGCACTATAATAAATTAGGTTGTAGGGACACATTTTTATGATACTTTTGTATAAGTGTTCTATTTATATTTCATCAATATTCAAAATTAGATTTTAGGCACATATTTTTAAGACAAATTATAATAATGTGTCGCTATATACCCTAATGACGGCACATATTGCGACACTAATTACAAATGTCGGTATTTTTGTTTGCGATATTTTTTTTCAAATTTAAAAAATACTTAAAAGTATCGCTATAGCATAATTTTATTATAGTGATGGCCGCTTTAATTTATATACAGCACTCACTATAAATAAAATTTTCAATATAATGATATTTTTTAGACTTAGACGAAAGCGTTCTAGCATTTTTATAATATAACAAAATATTTTTATATAAATTTTTTATTATATTAAATTAATTTATTAAATAATAAAATTTATTATTGTTTCAAATTTTATGACGTTTTAACGCGTCAGAATTTTAAAAAATTCTGACACTTTAAATTAGCAAAATATATTTTACCGACACTTGGCATAAGCGTCAATATATATATATAGCAGCTCTTCACTTGCCAATTTTATAACCGATGCTTTCAAATACACTACTAGACTATATTATTAAGATGTTTTTAAATATTATTAAGTAAAAAAAAATATTTTTAAATATTAATTTCGTTTTTCATGCGAAATTTCTAATGATAGAATATATAGCTAAATAAATTGGCTATGTTTGCTCCATTTTCTTAAGTAATAACGTTAGAATATTAAAGTATCATCCTCTCTATAGATTTGCATGAAACTAGAGTAGCGATCGACCTAACATTCAACTCAACCCATTTTGAGCCATATATATATATATGGACACGCGAATCTCAAACACCAACAGGATAATTGATTAGTACGAATCTTGTTGGAGCCTCACACACTTTATTACCGTTATAAAAGTCCAGCCCCCAAGCTATTACTTAAACTAGGATAGGATAATTAATTAAGGATACATAAGCATTACAGTGCTCACGCATGCATGCATGCATCTTAATTATTTCCCAAGGAAATTACGGTACCAGCGAGCAGAGTTCTTTGGAAATCTGGTTAACCCATTTTTGAAGTTTACATAGTTTAGGCCATAGCGAACGGTGAACCCTCCACTCCATTCAAAGTCATCGAGAAACGACCATACAAAATACCCTCTCACGTCCACTCCATCCCTGTTATATAATTAACAAAAGACTATACGTATATAAATTAACAAAAAATATATAGTGCTGCACGTAGATAATTAATTATAAGTGACGTCACTCAGACATACTTGACAGCGCTATGCAGTTTCTTAAGATGTTCTCGGTGGTATTCTATTCTGAAATTGTCCTTCAAGGCTTCCTCAATTGGTTTACTACTGTTGTTGTCCTCGAATATGCCTTAAACAGACAGAGTTAATTGACTTGGTCATTTTCATCTATTATTATTTTGTATGAGTAGAGAAACTGTATTAGAATCCAAGGTAATACACTTTACCGTTCTCTGTTATGTAGATGGGAGGATTGTTATATTTGACTTTTGTATACCTCAAAAGCTTTTGAAGTCCGAGCGGGTAAATGTAGAATAAAGCTGAATCAGCCTGTTGATGCATCACATGCATATCACATGAAGCAACTTAAAAGCAATTAGGAGAAAATAATTTTAGCACGTACATGTGTTCATTAGATCATATTTAGTCCGAACTATCAGGGGCGCATTTATTCCGATCCATGCATTCAGGTTCGGATCAGTTTAATCTTGCTAGGTCATGCGGGGCTGACTAAACCCAGCCCAAAATGCAAGGTTTGGGTCGTCGTGTTGGGTGGAAAATTAATTCCCACTTTTGTTGCACAAAGATGAATCGCACTAATAAGCTAGAGACGAAAAGTTGCTTACCTGAGGGCCAATGGGCCTTCCGTTTCGCACACCTGTTATCAAATTAAGCATGAATCAGAATAATTTTTTTAAAAAAAATTTGTCCGGTTACTATATTTATAAAAACACCAAATAATTGATATTTATAAATTTTCTACGTTATATTTATTTTTTTGACTAATTTTATTTATTAGATTATGCTATTCTACTAATCACCTGCTAAACCTAAGGGGTCCACAATTATTCTAATCACACATCATTTCATTAAAAACCTAAAAATCTACAAGCGCCAATAACATGATACTTTTAGGAGCATAGACACTCATAGAATCTCATTATATATATATATATATATTATAATATATATATATATATATATATAGAGTAGAGTTTATATATTTTTAAAAACACAAGCCCATCAACTATGCCCACCAATTATGCTTGTGAATTTTTTATCATTGTATTTGTATTATAATTTGTATTTTATATATATATATATATGAGTATATATTTTCAAAAACACAAGCCCACCAACTATGCTTGTGAATTTTTTATCATTGTATTTGTATTGAAATTTATATTATTATACTTTTTCTTTCTCTCTCTTTAGTTTACTTTATAATAGCACAAGTCTTAATGCAAATCTAATGGTAAAAACTTTACAAGTATAGTTGATCTTGTACTTTTGAAAATATATAAGTTCAACTATATATATATATATATATATATATATATATATATATATATATAGAGAGAGAGAGAGAGAGAGAGAGAGAGAGAGAGAGAGAGAGAGAGAGAGAGAGAGAGAGAGATAGAAAATTATGGATAGCACCAGGTTATTTGTGCTATCAAGTTTTTAACTTTCGATTAAAAAATGCATGATTAAGATGATAATGGTCCTTAGGCTTTACTAGGTGCTTGCTTGATATATATATATATATATATATATATATATATATATATATATATATATATATATAGTGTGTGTGTGTTTATAAGCAATAAATGAGTTGTGATCTAACAACTCGAGACTCTTTCATGGAGGGTGGGTTGCGGTAAAGCAACCTTTTTTGGATTGTAGATTTAGGAGTTCTCCCTCTCTCTCTCTCTCTCTCTCTCTCTCTCTCTCTAATATATATATATAGTGTTGGTGTATAAATAAATGCGCCTTATAATGATGTATTATTTTCTCTCCAGACAAATAGATGTATGCATTTATTTTCGTTTATTCACCTGTCAATCCAGCACGAGAATCATTAAGATAGACTGGAGTAATATTGACAGACGAGGGAAGTTCGAATGCATAGAATGAGTCATAGTAATTGATTCCAATGAAGTCATAAGCTCCTTTCACCATTTCCGACTGATCCTTTGTAAAATTCGGCAGACGATTACCGAGCGCAGCTCTCATACTTTGCGGGTAGTGTCCTCGAGTTAATGGATCCATGAACCTACAAATAAAACATCAGTACAAGGCATGATTAATTAATCTACATTAGTGTTTTTTCTTCTTCTTCTTAACTGTGTTGTTGTCAAGATCTAAATGATTTGCATATATAACACTGGTTTTATTACCATCCATAAAAGAAATCCAAGATCCTGTGCGTTGCGTTAATATTGGGTCCTGTAGAGGATAAGGGAACAAACCACGGCGACACCAATGTTATACCTATTACACCCTGCTGTTCTGGCTGCGTTCAACAACACATGCAGCGTGTGCATATTGATGATCATTAGGAGCAAACTAAAGAGGTAACTAACTAAGAGGTAAATTCTAGTTACAAATGACTAGAATTTAGAAGGACGATGAAGTACGAAATTGCAGGAAGAATTTTAGCATAATTTAATTTTATTTATCGAGATTTTGGGGAGGCTTAGAAACTAAATGTTTTGTTATAGGCCGTTGTTCAGAATTAGCCAAGTCTATTTAGCCTTGCAGTCTGCAAGCCCGTACCTATGGATTTTCGAGAAATGATATCAGGCCAAAATAAATTGTATGGGATGTGCATCATATTATAAAATTAACCTGATATTTCGTTTTGTACACTCGAACGGCGGCTGCATGAGCTAGCAGCTGGTGATGACACACTGTGTACGGCTCCGTTCTCGAGTCCCCGGCAGTGCACTTGCCCGAGTCCGGGAGCACCGGCCCGCGCATCTTTCCCGACCCGTATCCATTGTTGCAAAAGCCCCACGGCTCGTTAAATGTGATCCAGTGCTTAACCCTGTCACCGTACTCTCTAAAAAGGATTTCCGTGTAGTAGGCAAAATCTCTCCTGCGTTAAAAATCAATTAACAGCGTTATTTGTCTTTTTCTATTTTTATAAACTAATTATGGAGTTACTTTTTTCGAATCCACTGTGAGTATTTGCTACGTATGCATTACTCACACTATATTATCACTCAGAAAACCTCCGTATTGGTCTTCCAAAGCTTGAGGAGAGTCCCAATGGAAAATTGTCACAAATGGTCGTATTCCTGCGCAAATTAATTAATTCTGAAAACAGTATGTAGAGAGAGAGAGAGAGAGAGAGAGAGAGAGAGAGAGAGAGAGAGAGAGAGAGAGAGACAGTGATGTCCCAGGACCATTAGATACGAGCTCATTGATGAGGTTGTTGTAGAATTCGATGCCCTTTCTGTTGATTTCTCCGTTACCATCTGCAGAGTCACCGCATTGTAGCTTTGTTAACTTGGAAGAAAATAACTCAATATCATTATGATGCAGTTGGGTTAATTAAACTACTTACTAGGAAGGATTCTAGTCCAAGAGATGGAAAACCTGAAGGAGTCCAAACCCATTGTTTCATGAGGGCTACATCTTCCTGCAGTTGAATATATTACACCGATACATCCTAATATAAGAGAGT